>CM022300.1:601848527-602359089 GCA_011799875.1 Thinopyrum elongatum | reverse complement strand
CCTCCGTTTGCTCATCGGAGCCATCATAATCATGTCCTTCCACCTCCATTGTTCGATCACCGGAGCCTGCTTCACACACTCTCCTTCCAGACCATCGGTCGTTGAGATACGACAAGATATCACCTCCGCCGAGGATTATGTCCCCCAACAACTGTTCTGCTTCGATGTCTCGGTGCTCTAGTTTCTGCAAATATTACAACATGGCAATTAATATACAAACATGACAGATGGTATATTAGTGCAAACTGTACCGCCTCTCTCATGAATGTCCGACGTCCGGACCGACAAGGGATTTAACAAAATGACGCCATTCTGGATGTGCAGAAAATGGTCCAATTTTTCCTGATCTCATCTACCCTTCTATATGTCACGTTGTCTAGTGTCAAAGAGATTCAAGAAAACCATGACTTCATCATTAGCCGGAAATGACAGGCGTAATGGTACGAAGCTCTTCAAAGTTGTTTTGGAACGGAGTTCCCGATAGAATAATTCGCTTTTTGGTACAAAGTTCAGCAAAGAGCCTTCCAATATCGCTATTTGGAAGGCCTTTACTGAAATTCATACCAAAAGGCGAATTTATCTATCCGGAACTCCGTTCCAAAACAACTTTGAAGAGCTTCATAGCATCATACGCCTGTACTTCCGACTAATGATGAAGCCATGGATTTCTTCAATACTTTGACAGACAACGTGAACTATAGTAGAATATATATATATATGAGTTCAGAAAAAAAAATTGGATCAACTTGTGCACATCCATAATGGGGGCATTCTTGATAAATCTATATATGTCAAAATTCAAACTTTGACATATGTTCAAACTTTGACATATGATCAAATGTTGCATATGTCAAAATTCAAACTTTGACATATGATCAAACTTTGATAATATGATCAAATGTTGCATATGTCAAAATTCAAACTTGACATATGATCAAACTTTGATATATGTCCACCGCGATATAAAATATACATAGACTTGTTTGGGCGGAGAGGGGGTTGATCGACGTCCCCCCTCATGTCGAAGTTACCGGAGTTTCTTCTAGTGGTTTGGGTGGCCTGAGAGTTTGTCGGGTAGGGGCGGGAGGGGTAGGAGATCGACAACGCTTTTTTTCTAGGGTTTGGGTGGCCTCGAGAGTTGGTCGCCCGGTATTTCGAGAGGGGGGTGAACATTTTACCTTAGTAACTTAGAAAAAAAATGTTATCGGGGAGGGGGTATATCGACGCCCCCCCCCCCTCAGTCAAATTTCGGGGAGGGCCTATATCGACAACAACATACATATAGCCACAACATAAAAAAAATGTTATCGGGGAAGGGATATATCGACCCCCCCCCCTCATGTTGAAGTTATCGGGAGGGGGTATATCGAGAGGGGGGTGAACATTTTACCTTTAACTTAGAAAAAAATTTTATCGGGAGGGGGTATATCGATCCCCCCCCCCTCATGTCAAAGTTATCGGGGAGGGCTATTGACAACGACATACATATAGCCACATACATATAAAAAAAATGTTATCGGGAAGGGGTATATCGACCCTCCCCCCTCATGTTGAAGTTATCGGGAGGGGGTATATCGACAATGACATACATACAAGGAAAAAAATGTTATCGGGGAGGGGGTATATATCGACAACGACATACATACAAGGAAAAAAATGATATCCATCTATACATACAAAGCCACATACTATATATATGGAAAAAAATGCTATGAAAAAAAATACATATATGAACAAAAAATTAATACACATATGAACAAAAAAATACATATATGAACAAAAGAATGCTCTGAACAAAAAAATTAATACATATATGAACATCCATACATACATGTAGCCTACATCATATATACATTATATATATATGACAAAAAATTCATCATAAAATATGAAAAAAAAATCATCATAACACGAGCCGGGGTGACGGTGGCTCACAGCGGGGGGCGGGGCCGGCGACGGCGACGGCGGGGGCGGTGGGGCGGGCCGGGGCGCGAGGGCGCGGCGGGCGCGCTCGGGGCGCGACGGCGGTCGTGAGCGGCTGACGGCGTCGGCTGGCTCGGGGGGCGGGGCAGGGGCACGGGCGACGGCGACGGCGTCGGGGCAGCCTGGCGGCGTCGGGGAACTGTGATGAAACTGAAAATTTTCACAAGTCTTGCTTATATCACGAAGCATGGTCCCGTTCGTGACACCAACGGGACTAATGACCCCTTTGTCCCGGTTGGTGCCACCAACCGGGACCAAAGGTCTCTTTCACAGCCCAAAGGGCGGGAAGCAGGACCTTTGGTCCGGTGGTGGCACCAACCGGGACTAAAGGGGTGCATTGGTACCGGTTCGACCAATGCACCCCTTTAGTCCCGGTTGGTGCCACCAACCGGGACAAAAAGCCTTGTGCTGCCCGCGTCGCGGCCAAAAGTTTAGTTCCCACCTCGCTAGTTGAAGAGCTCGAGAGTGTTTATAAGCGCTGCTGCGCCACTCTCTCGAGCTCCTCTCAACTGCAGCTGTCGGGCCTAAACTCGCACTATGTGCCTGTGGCCTACTGGGCCTGCTGCGGGCCTATCCTGGCCCATGGTTGGGTTTCTAGTCTATTCTGGCCGTGGTGACCCAGTAGGCGGCACTTTTTTATTTTTATTTTGTTTTCTGTTTGCTTTATTATTTTATTTTGTTTCTACTACAATACAACAAATACTTACTGTTGCTATTTTTATTTTTTTTATTAATTTATTTTATTTTAATTTGTTTCTACTTATTTATTAAAGTTTATTTTGTTTCTACTTATTTATTTTATTTTTGCTTTTTTATTTATTTTATGAAAATTCTTTTTTTAATGTTTTGAAGAGAAATACTTTGATAATTTTAGTTGCATAAATTTATATAATTTTAGTTTCAATAATACAAGAGGTTAAAAAGTTTTTTAGTTGATTCCTTTAGCTATTAAGTTCATTAAAGTTTTCTAGTTCATTCTTTTCTATTAGAGTTTCATCAAAGTTTTCTAGTTCATTCTTTTAGAATGACAACAGTGGATCTGAACAATCTTGGGTACACAGACGAACCATTCGTCCTAGCCAATGATGTGGCGCAGGTTTTCTATGTGAAGGACATGTCTACCAAACCGAGAAAAAGAAAAGATAAGGAAGCGAATACATCATACGATGAGTCAAAGCGCCACATAGTTCTTTCAGAAAAAAGAGACATCGTGGGATTGGAGGGCAAGACAGACATGTCTGAAGATTATGAAAAGTTTCATGAAATTCCTCCCTTCAAAGTCAAGGCTGACCCAAGCACCCTGTTAAGCGATGAAGAATATCCATGGTTACGGCGCAATAAGCAAAGGACACAAGCGAAGAAAAAGTGAAGACAGATGAAGTCAGAAAGGGTTGAAAATTGATGATGTGGCTTTGAATGGTTCATTTTGAGCACACAAAAATTCTGGAGTTCAAATTAGTTCAAAAAAATGAAATCCCTTTGTAACAGGTGAGTTTTTGTCCGAAACCCTGATACTTCGAAAGAGATTGTCCATTTTCAACCTCTTCAGAGTTTTAGCACATGCTATGTGGGTGAAATGATGATATCATGCTCATTTTCAACCTCTTCAGAGTTCATTTGAAGTGCTTTTCAACTTTTTAAACCTCTTGTATTATTGAAACTAAAATTATATAAAATTTATGCAACTAAAATTATCAAAGTATTTTCTCTTCAAAACATTAAAAGAAAAAGAATTTTCATAAAATAAATAAAAAAAGCAAAAAAGAAAATAAAATAAATAAATAGAAACAAAATAAAATAAATAAGTAGAAACAAAATAAACTTTAATAGATAAGTAGAAACAAAATAAAATAAAATAAATAAAAATAGCAACAGTAAGTATTTTGTTGTAAGTAGAAACAAAATAAAATAAATAAAGCAACAAAGAAAACAAAATAAAAATAAAAAAAGTGCTGCCTATTGGGCCACCACGGCCTGAATACGACTAGAAACCCAACCATGGGCCAGGATTCAGGCCTGCAGCAGGCCCAGTAGGCCCACAGGCACATAGTGCGAGTTTAGGTCTGAAAGCCTGCAGTTGAGAGGAGCTCGAGAGAGTGGGCGCAACCGGTTTCTTTGGGCTGCTGAAAAGAGACCTTTGGTCCCGGTTCGTGGCACCAACCGGGACTAAAGGGGTCATTAGTCCCGGTTGGTGTCACGAACCGGGACCAATGCTTCGTGTATATAAGCAAGACTTGTGAAAATTTTCAGTTTCATCACAGTTCCCCGACGCCGCCAGGCTGCCCCGACGCCGTCGCCGTCACCCGTGCCCCTGCGCCGCCCCCGAGCCCACGCCGACGCCGTCCGCCGCCCACGCCGTCGCCGTCCGCCGCCCCCGAGCGCGCCCGGCCGCGCCCCTGCGGCCCGGCCCGCCCCCACCATCGCCGTCGCCGTCCGCCGCCCCCGAGCGCGCCCGGCCGCGCCCCTGCGCCCCGGCCCGCCCCCACCGCCCCCACCGTCGCCGCCCTCGCCGCCCCCGCCGTCGCCCTCGCCGGCCGCCCCCGCTGTGAGCCGCCGCCGCCCCGGCTCTGTGTATATGATGATTTTTTTTCATATTTTATATGATGAATTTTTTGTTCATATATATATAATGTATATATGTATGTATGTGGCTATATGTATGTATGGATGTTCATATATGTATTAATTTTTTTGTTCAGAGCATTCTTTTGTTCATATATGTATTTTTTTGTTCATATGTGTATTAATTTTTTGAGAGTTAATATGTGTACATACCAAAACAATTAATGCATCAATTAGCTAGTCAGCACAGCTTAATTAATATATATACCTCGCCGGACTTTGCAACAGCTCCTCCTCCGTTTGCTCATCGGAGCCATCATAATCATGTCCTTCCACCTCCATTGTTCGATCACCGGAGCCTGCTTCACCACTCTCCTTCCAGACCATCGGTGCGTTGAGATACGACAAGATATCACCTCGCCGAGGATTATGTCCCCCAACAACTGTTGCTGCTTCGATGTCTCGGTGCTCTAGTTTCTGCAAATATTACAACATGGCAATTAATATACAAACATGACAGATGGATATATTAGTGCAAACTGTACCGCCTCTCTCATGAATGTCCGACGTCCGGACCGACAAGGGATTTAACAAAATGACGCCATTCTGGATGTGCAGAAAATGGTCCAATTTTTCCTGATCTCATCTACCCTTCTATATGTCACGTTGTCTAGTGTCAAAAGATTCAAGAAAACCATGACTTCATCATTAGCCGGAAATGACAGGCGTAATGGTACGAAGCTCTTCAAAGTTGTTTTGGAACGGAGTTCCCGATAGAATAATTCGCTTTTTGGTACAAAGTTCAGCAAAGAGCCTTCCGAATATCGCTATTTGGAAGGCCTTTACTGAAATTCATACCAAAAGGCGAATTTATCTATCCGGAACTCCGTTCCAAAACAACTTTGAAGAGCTTCATAGCATCATACGCCTGTTACTTCCGACTAATGATGAAGCCATGGATTTCTTCAATACTTTGACAGACAACGTGACATATAGTAGAATATATATATATATGAGATCAGAAAAAAAAATTGGATCAACTTGTGCACATCCATAATGGGGGCATTCTTGATAAATCTATATATGTCAAAATTCAAACTTTGACATATGATCAAACTTTGACATATGATCAAATGTTGCATATGTCAAAATTCAAACTTTGACATATGATCAAACTTTGATAATATGATCAAATGTTGCATATGTCAAAATTCAAACTTTGACATATGATCAAACTTTGATATATGTCCACCGCGATATAAAATAATACATAGACTTGTTTGGGCGAGAGGGGGTTGATCGACGTCCCCCCTCATGTCGAAGTTACCGGAGTTTCTTCTAGTGGTTTGGGTGGCCTCGAGAGTTTGTCGGGTAGGGGCGGGAGGGGTAGGAGATCGACAACGCTTTTTTTCTAGGGTTTGGGTGGCCTCGAGAGTTGGTCGCCCGGTATGTTCGAGAGGGGGGTGAACATTTTACCTTAGTAACTTAGAAAAAAAATGTTATCGGGGAGGGGGTATATCGACGCCCCCCCCCCCTCATGTCAAAGTTATCGGGGAGGGCCTATATCGACAACAACATACATATAGCCACAACATAAAAAAAATGTTATCGGGGAAGGGATATATCGACCCCCCCCCCTCATGTTGAAGTTATCGGGGAGGGGGTATATCGAGAGGGGGGTGAACATTTTACCTTTAACTTAGAAAAAAATGTTATCGGGAGGGGGTATATCGATCCCCCCCCCCTCATGTCAAAGTTATCGGGGAGGGCTATATGACAACGACATACATATAGCCACATACATATAAAAAAAATGTTATCGGGGAAGGGGTATATCGACCCTCCCCCCTCATGTTGAAGTTATCGGAGGGGGTATATCGACAATGACATACATACAAGGAAAAAAATGTTATCGGGGAGGGGGGTATATCGACAACGACATACATACAAGGAAAAAAAATGATATCCATCTATAATACAAAGCCACATACATATATATATGGAAAAAAATGCTATGAAAAAAAATACATAATGAACAAAAAATTAATACACATATGAACAAAAAAATACATATATGAACAAAAGAATGCTCTGAACAAAAAATTAATACATATATGAAACATCCATACATACATGTAGCCAAATACATACATATATACATATATATATATGACAAAAAATTCATCATATAAAATATGAAAAAAAAACATCAATATACACAGAGAAGGGGGGAAGGGGGGTGGCAGAACGAGACCTGGGGCGCGGAAGGAGACGTGGCAGAAGGAAACAAAGGCGGGAGGGGGGGAGGAAGGGGCGCAAGGGAGAGGCAGGGAGAGCTAGGGGGAGGCGGGAAGGAGAAGGCGGTTGGGAGCGGCCGGACGGCGTCGGCGTGGCTCGGGGCGGGCAGGGGCACGGGCGACGGCGACGGCGTCGGGGCAGCCTGGCGGCGTCGGGGAACTGTGATGAAACTGAAAATTTTCACAAGTCTTGCTATATACACGAAGCATTGGTCCCGGTCGTGACCCCAACGGGAGATAATGACCCCTTAGTCCCGGTTGGTGCCACCAACCGGGACCAAAGGTCTCTTTTCAGCAGCCCAAAGGGCGGGAAGCAGGGACCTTTGGTCCCGGTTGGTGGCACCAACCGGGACTAAAGGGGGGCATTGGTACCGGTTCGACCAATGCACCCCTTTAGTCCCGGTTGGTGCCACCAACCGGGACAAAAAGCCTTGTGTGCTGCGCGTCGCGGCCAAAAGTTTAGTCCCACCTCGCTAGTTGAGAGAGCTCGAGAGTGGTTTATAAGCGTGCTGCGCCCACTCTCCGAGCTCCTCAACTGCAGGCTTCGGGCCTAAACTCGCACTATGTGCCTGTGGGCCTAATGGGCCTGCTGCGGGCCTGAATCCTGGCCCATGGTTGGGTTTCTAGTCGTATTCTGGCCGTGGTGACCCAGTAGGCGGCAATTTTTTATTTTATTTGTGTTCTTTGTTGCTTATTTATTTTATTGTTACTTACAACAAAATACTTACTGTTGCTATTTTTATTTATTTTTAAATTTTATTTTATTTTAATTTGTTTCTACTTATTTATTAAAGTTTATTTTGTTTCTACTATTTATTTTATTTTTTCTTTTTTATTTATTTTATGAAAATTTTTTTTTTAATGTTTTTGAAGAGAAAATACTTTGATAATTTTAGTTGCATAAATTTATATAATTTGTTTTCAATAATACAAGAGGTTTAAAAAGTTTTTTAGTTGATTCCTTTAGCTATTAAAGTTCATTAAAGTTTTCTAGTTCATTCTTTTCTATTAGAGTTTCATCAAAGTTTTCTAGTTCATTCTTTTAGTTATTATTTTTGCTATAGAGTTTCATAAAGTTGAGAGGGTTACGGCAAAAACTGGATGCACTTCGTGTACAAAATGGACAATCTCTTTCGAAGTATCAGGGTTTCGGACGAAACTCATCTGTTACAAAGGGATTTTTATTTTTTGAACTTATTTGAACTCTCAGACTTTTTGTGTGGCAAAATGAAAACATTCAAGCAACATCATCAATTTTCAACCCTTCTGACTTCATCTGTTATTTTTCATGCATTTACTGATTTTTTTGAGCTAAATGACCCTGAATTGAAAAGCACTTCAAATGAACTCTGAAGAGGTTGAAAATGCGTCCCTGCATATTATTGAGTCCCCTCCTAGCGTGCCTTTTCCAGTCAGCCTCCCCTCATACCGCGATTGAGGGGACCAACTTCTTAAGGTCAGGAATGAAGTCAACACAAAACCCATGACATCCTCTGTTGATGGCCCATGGAGATGCTTCCTTCTGGCCTAGCGCGGTTACGGACATATTTCTTTAGGACTCTCATGAACCTCTCAAAGGGGAACATATTGTGTAGAAATACGGGGCCCAGAACAACAATCTCGTGACTAGATGAACTAGGACATGCGTCATGATATTGAAGAAGGATGGGTGGGAACACCAGCTCGAAACTAACAAGACATGCGCCACATCACTCCTTAGCCTTGGTATGATTTCTGGATCGATCACCTTCTGAGGATTCATTGAGGAATGCATAGCTTCACAATGGCTATCGATGTTTTCCGGTAGAAGCCCTCAATGCAACCGGAAGCAGTTGCGTCATAATCACGTGGCAGTCAGAGACTTTAGGTTCTGGAACTTCTCTGCATATTTATTATTCCCTTTATATTCGACGAGAAGCCAGACGGGACCTTCATACTGAGCAGGCATTCAAAGAAGATTTCTTCTCTTCTTTGGTAAGAGCGTAGCTGGCAGGACCTTCATATGCTTTGAGGCATGCCGTCTTTTTCGTGCCAACGTTGCAGGTCCTCCGTCTTCGGTGTATCTTGTCTTTCCATACACGCCCAAGAAGCCTAGCAGGTTCACGCAAAGGTTCTTTGTCACGTGCATCACGTCGATGAAGAGCGGACATCTAGGTCTTTCCAGTAGGGTAGGTCCCAAAATATAGATTTCTTCTTCCACATGGGAGCGCGTCCCCCAGCGTATTCGGAACAGATAGCCGCCGGGACCCTTTCCAAAGATTACGTGTAAATCATTGACCATAGCAAGTACGTGATCACCGGTAAGCATGGCGGGCTTCTTCCGGCTATCTGCCTCGCCTTTGAAATGCTTGCCTTTCTTTCGACATTGATGGTGGTCGGAAGAAATCACGATGCCCCAGGTAACTTCTTCCTGCATTTGTCCAGGTATTACTTTCGGTGTCAGCTAACAGTGGTGCATGCGTGGTATCCCTTGTTTGTCTGTCTGAAAGTTACTGAGAGCAGGCCAATCATTGATGGTTACAAACAGCAACGCATGAGGTCAAAATCCTCCTGTCTGTGCTCATCCCACACACGTACACCGTTTCCATTCCCAGCTGTAAAAGTTCTTCAACTATGGCCTTGATACACATCAATGTCGTTGCCGGTGCTTGAGGGCCTTGGATGAGTACTGGATCATAATGAACTTCGCTTCATGCACAGCAAGGAGGAAGGTATAGATACATAGAGTCATGGGCCAGGTGCTGTGATTGCTGCTCTGCTCCCCGAAAGGATTAATGCCATCCGCCGCTTAAACCAAACCATCGTCCTTGGGTCACCTGCAAACTCAGTCCGGTACTTTCTCTCGATTTTTCTCCACTGTGACCCGTCAGCGGGTGCTCTCAACTTCCCGTCTTTCTTACGGTCCTCTCTGTGCCATCGCATCAACTTGGCATGCTCTTTGTTTGAACAGACGTTTCACAACCGTGGTATTATAGGAGCATACCACATCACCTTGGCAGGAACCCTCTTCCTGGGGGGCTCGCCGTCAACATCACCAGGGTCATCTCGTCTGATCTTAACCGCAAGCACCGCATACCGCGATGCATTCAACCTCGTACGCACCGCGGTACAGGATGCAGTCATTAGGGCATGCATGTATCTTCTGCATCTCCAATCCTAGAGGGCATACGACCTTCTTGGCGCGACGTACTGTCGGGCAATTCGTTATCCTTTGGAAGTTCTTCTTAATATTTTCAGTAGCTTCTCAATCCTTTGTCAGGCACAGCATTCTTGCCTTCCACTGCGGCAATTCTAGTACGGTACTGAGCTTTTGTTGCATCTTCGCAATTGGGGTACAACCCTTTTTGGTGATCCTCTAACATGCGATCAATTTCAGCTTCTTCTTTTCACTTTCGCACTGTCTCCTTGCATCAACAATGACCCGGCGGAGATCATCATGGGCACATCGTCTGGTTCCTTGATCTTCAGTTCCCATATGCAGCATCATCGTATTCAGGGGGCACATAGTTGTCATCGTCCTCTCTTCTTCGCTGTCTTCCATCATAACCCTATTTCTCCGTGCTGGTCCAAACATTATAGTGTGGCATGAAACCCTTATAAAGCAGGTGGGTGGAAGGATTTTCCGGTCAGAGTAAGACTTCGTATTCCCACATATAGGGCATGGAAAACATAAAACCATTCTGCTTGTTTGCTCAGCCACTTCGAGAAAATTATGCACGCCCTTAATGTAACTCGGAGGTGCGTCTGTCACCGTACATCCATTGCCGGTTCATCTGCGTGCATTTATATATAATTAGGTGTCAAAAATCATTACAAAACATCATGAATAGATAAGTGACCAAATTAATAGAAGTTCATCATCACATTAAAACCAAAGTACATACATAGTTCTCATTGAACAACATAGCTCTTCAGAGCATCTAATTAAACCATACATTATTGAAACTATGTAAAAATTTCAAGCAACAACAAATGCGATCATAATCGCAACCAAGGTAACAATGATCCAAACGGCATATGATACCAAGCCTCGGGATGAATGGCATATTTCTATATCTTCTAATCTTGAAGCGCATTGCATCCATCTTGATCTTGTGATCATCGACGACATCCGCAACATGCAACTCCAATATCATCTTCTCCTCCTCAATTTTTTTCAATTTTTCCTTCAAGTATTGTTTTCTTCTTCAACTAAATTTAAAACTCTCGACAATAGGGCCGGTTGGAATTTTCGGTTCACACACCTCCTAGATAAAAAAAATCTATGTCACGTTGGTCGGCATAATTGTCATAAAACAACAAATGAACCAATAGTTATAAATATAAATAATACCACATCCGAATCATAGACAGGACGAGGGTCGACGGGGGTGGATACCAAAACCATCGCAATATAATAACAAACAATAATAAAAGTAAGAAAACTATACAAATATCTATGTAAATCATACAAGTAAGAATTTTTTTTCTTTTAGAAAGAAGATAAGAACAAGAGGCTCACCACGGTTATGCGGCGACAGACGGCGCGGGCGACGACGGCAGTGAAGACGGGAACGGGACGTGACGGCCGCTAAACCTAGACAAATCTTGAGGAAAATGGAGCTTGAAGGTCGAGTTGGAGAGGAGAAAGCTTAGTAGTGTTGCTCGGGCATTTCATCGAACACCTCATGTGCATAGGAGGTGAGCTAGAGCACCACAAACACCTCCCCTCGCCGGCCAGAAAAAACAGAGTAGTGGAGTGCTTGCTCGGGGCGAGGGGTATATATAGGCACAACATTGGTCCCGGTTCGTGGCTGGAACCGGGACCAAAGGGCCTTTGGTCCCGGTTCCAGCCCGAACGGGACCAATGGATGTGGGCCAGGAGCGAGGCTCATTGGTCCCGGTTCGTGTCTGGAACCGGGACCTAAGGGTCCAGACGAACCGGGACCAATGCCCCACGAGCCCCGGCCGGCCCCCTGGGCGCACGAACCGGGACGTATGCCCCCATGTGTCCCGGTTCCTGACTGAACCAGGACAAGGCTGGGCTGGCCTGGACCAAAGCCGTTTTCTACTAGTGCCTAATGCCACAGTACTACCATAATGAGGAATAGTGTAAATAATATCCTCTTTTTTGCACCGTACTTGGATTAGGAATGGAAATAGTAATAATAAGTCTCCAATGTGATCTCCTAACAAATTTTAAGACCCAGCAGAAGTGATGTCCTCGAAAAGAAAAGGTAGGCAGCACTTCTACGAATTGTTTTTACTTTGCGTGACTTGCTCCTGGGTCGGGTCCCTGCTGGACCGGTCGTGCTTTTCGTTGAGCGTACCCCCATTTTTCAATCAGTTTATTCGCAAAAAATATATAAATCAGGTTTGCGAAGGGCATCTTCAAAGCTGCCCGCAAAAGTCTTCGGTATATATCCGTTTTATGTCCGGACGTGGTCGCGGCCATGATGCCGGAGTGAGCCATACCATACTAATTACAAAGTATCCGGTTAAGAGGAGAAAAAGTAGGTGGAGACCATGCATGTGGTGGGTATTTGTAACGTGGTGTCCGGTTGGGGAGAGAGAAGAGGAGGACCATGCATGTGAAAAGAGAGAAAATAGAGGAGGACACCGCGGGGACTTTTAGTTGGTTATAAATGGATGTCGGACTCCGGTATATCTCCCTGATATTGTCTCCCCTTTAACGGAAAACAGTATCCATACGATTTCACGGACCGATGCAGGACTGCGTTGAATTGCAAAAGTGAACAAAATTGTTAATCAGACATATTGAAGTTTGAGGGTCTCTCTTGAAGATGCCTTGACATCAAAGGTCGAGCAGTTAAAACGGGAATCTTGTCTTCCTGCTGGAGTGCGATCAAGTACATAACAATCCGTCAGAGATACCTGCCTTTGGTGGGTGAAAATAAAGGCGTGTTTTGCTCCTGCTTTGGTGCTGCATTTCACTGGCGAGAAGACCGCTCCGCAGATGGGAGATGGTTACATTGATGGTTTGCGTTTCCATGCATCCCACCACCCTCCCCACACACCTCACCCACACATCCCTACTTTTTTTCAGAACAAACACATCCCTACTGCAAAACCATTGTGGTTCTACCCGCAAAATCGGTATCTAGTCCCACCCGCAAAAGTATTTGCGGTTCAAATTGGCTTTGCAGAGCAGGTACTGCAAAACTACTGTATACTGTAAATTCACCGACACATTGGCAACTTAGAGAAATGAGACAGTACGCCTAACGAGTCAGGCATTGTAACGACTCGGCTACTATAGCGAGTTGGATAGTGTAGCGAGTTTTTTCATCAGTTGATTTTTTATCGGCATTTCTTTTCTTCTATTTTCTTCATAAATTTTTACAGGGAATATTTTTGGTAATTTTGAGACTATTTTTAAAATGCAATACTATTTAAAAATTCATTTGTATAAAAAATAAAAAATGAAGTTTTTTGGAAAAAAAACATAAAAATTATTATAAGGTCTGTGAACAAAATTTAAAAAACACAAACATTTTAAAATTTCTATTATTTAAGAAAACAAGAACATTTTAATACTCCTTTTTTAAAAATCTGGATATTTGCTGCAAAGTGACAATTTTTACGGAATGTGAAGATTTATAAAAATTATTTTAAAAAATTGAAAACACGAACATTGTTTTTTAACCATCCCTCATTTTTTAAAACTTCTAAACATATTTTAATGATATATCATTGTTTGAAAAATGATATTTTTTGAAATTTGGAAATGAATTGTAAAACACAAAATATTTTTCAAAAATTTGAACATTCGCTAAAATTGTGGGAACAGTTCTGAAAACGTGTATCTAGAAAAATAAATAAGAAGAAATTGGGAAAAGGCAAAGAGAAAGAAACCGAAAAATATATTAAAAAAGAAAGAAGGAAAAATCGCGAACAAAAGAAACAGAAAATTGGGAAAACCCAGACCGGAACTTTCTAGATGGTTCCAAAACAGATAAAAATAGGACTCGAACCGATCAGCCTAAAAACCCATGCTCCAGGAAAGCTAAGTTCGATCTTGCGACTCCACCCGCTCCTCCCTTGAAAGCCCCGGCATCGACAACCCCGTCTGTGGTGATCTTCACCCACCCCGGATCAGGCGGCCGCCAACTCGTCCAGCTTCAAACTCTGTAAATCATGTATTTAAAAAGTTAAATTGTAAGGAAAAAATGATTCCGATGTATACAAAAAATGTACAAAGTGTATAGAAAAAATAGACATGAAAAAACATAGGTTTTAGAAACTGTAATCATGTACGTAAAACATGGTAAAATTATTCTTGGTGTTTACAAAAAATGTAAAGTGGACATCAATAAATATATGTTTTAAGAAATTTTAGTATGCATTTTTTAAAATTAAACGTGTTCATAGAAAATGTTCTTCAAATAAAAAAAAATGTAGAATGTATGCGAAAAAAGTGGCATATTTTTTTTTAAATTATCATGTATTCAAAAATATTACACGTGTACACATAATGTTTCCATTACATACGAAAACAGATGGAAAAAAATGATGAAAACCAAAAAAAACAAAGGAAACCAGAAACCTGAAAAAGAAAACTAAGAAAATGAAAGAGACAAGAAATAAAATTAAGACAAAAACAACCTGTGAAAGAATGACAAACAATGAAGCAAAGAAACAAACAATAAAGATGAGAAAACCAATGAAAACCAAGAAAGGAATGCAAGAAAAATGAAGAAGAAAGAGAATCAAGAAAACCAATGAAAACCGAGATGCAAAAAAAAGACAGAATAGGAAAATTTGTAAAAACCATGAAATAAGCAAAAAACAACATGTGAAAAAACACAGACAAACAGAAACTGAAGAAAACCATAAATAAACCGAGAAAAACGAAAGGAATAAAATAAAATAAAACAAAAAGAAAGGACGGAAACATTACGTCGACTGACTGAGTGGTAGCCAGCGAATGAGCGAACCCTTTAAATGAGTCAGTTCAGAAAAGGACACGTAAGGAAAAATGCGAGCCGAGCGTACTTCGTGCTTTAAACGAGATATAGCGCTGCGGAGCGGGAGCTCCTATACCGCGCTCATTGTGGCAAGTAGTCGGTTTTCTGCACAGGAGCAGCTAACCTGGTCCGGCCATATTGTGGGTGCGCTGTCTTCGCGAGGTGAAAAAACCCACGAGAAAAAGTGTGCGCGCTAGCGCTTGGAGTCGAACCCAATTCTTCCTATAGATCAATGCCTCTTCTAAACCAATGTGAGTGCTAGCTCTAGTGGTAAATTAGCAGCGCGAAACTATGGAAACTAAGGGTACCGACAACTAAAAAATGAGTTCGTAAAATTATGACAAAAAAGTTCCTCAGATTTGGTGTCAAAAATGTAGCACGCTATATATGAACCATAAGCCGCGTCAATTTCTTTAAAAAAAATCAAACTGACTTTCTTTTTGAAAAAGTAAATCTTTTTTGAAACGCTTCCAATTTATATTTGTGAAACAAAACTTTTAAACCTGAATTTTTCGCAAAAACATTGGTAAAAAAAGGGTCAAAATAGAAAATGAGAACATTCTTTGAAATTGCGAACATTATTTTAAACAATGCAACCATTTTATATTTTGTGATTTTGTTGAAAAAAACTGGAACATTTGGGAAGGTCCAAATTATTTAAAAGTAAAAAAACAAAATGGAAATGAGAGCATTTTTCGGAATTGCGATTTGTTTTCCAAAATGTGGAACCTTTTTTGAGAAATAAAAAAACCAGAGCGGTTTTTTGACCAATTACGAACTTTTCAAAGAGGAAACATACTTTTAATTTCCATAAATATAATTGGAAAACAAAATTTGAAAGTAAGAACATTTTTTTGAATTGGCAAACACAAATTGAAAACAGGAGCAGATTACGAAAAGGCGAATATTATTTGAAATAGCAAAAAACTTTCTGAAAAAAATGCAATTTTTTAACAAGGGGAACAAAATTGTAAAACGATCACTTTCCCAACTTACAAGCAATTCTTTTGCAGCACGAACATTTTCAAATTTATGAACAATTTTTTCGACAGAAGATTTATTTGAACATTCCACCATCATTTTGAATTACGAACAGATTTTGAAACAAGAGTATGTTTTGAATGTGTGAACAAATTCAAATTATGAACATTTTTTGAAATTCTTGAACAATTTTTTCTGAACAAGATTGGAAAGCAAAAGCGTTTGAAATTTGAATATTTCTTGAAAAAAGCGTTTTTTGAAATTATAGTTTTTGGAATTTCTGAACAAATTTTAAACAAGTTTTTTTTCAAAAATTATGAACAAATGTAAAAGGTGAATATTTATCTAAATTTATTAAATATTTTTTTGAAAAAGAATAAGAAACTTGCAAAAAAACATTGTAAGAAAATTAAAAAAGGAAGGAAAGAATAGGAACAAGAAAATAAAAGAAAAAGAAAAAAGGTAATAAGGGGAAAAAGCAGAAAAGGAAGAAAGGAGAAGGAGATAAAAGAAAAAAAACAAAAAGAAAAAAATGAGAATGAAACGGAAAAAAAAAATGAGAATAAAAAACCCGGATTGAACCTTGGAAGGTCTTCCTAAACTGGGATCACTGAAAACGCATAACCATCCCAAACCATCGCTCTATCGCTATGCGTAGCCCCGTCATTTTGCTTCAACTTGCGGCAAATAGGGTTTCGTCTGGAGAGCAGTGAGGGGCGGGTGTTTTTCTTTACCTGCTTTTCTTTCATGGGCTGGTTTCCTTCCGGGGTTGCTAGGTGGTGGCGGTTTTTTAGGTTTTGCCTTCACGAAAAGTTTCTCTCTCTTTTTTTTATTGTTCATTTCTTTTTTCTATTATTTTTATTTCCATTTTTTCAATTTTTTTCCAGATCTTCCTTTTGTTTATTTGAACTTATGTTTTATTTCTAGTTATTATTTTCTTCTTATATTTCTTTTCTTTTCATGTTTTGCGCTTTTTATATTTTGCATATATTCGTATTCTCATATTATATTTTGAAGTAAATGGAAAATAAATTGTGTATATAAATGATGAGTTTTCAATTATAATTCTTTATACTTGAACATTTTTTAAACACCTTGGACATTTCTCACATATATGCCGAAGGTTTTTAAATAATGTGAATACGTTTTAATGCATGTTGAACAACTTTTTAAAGCACAATGAGTATTTTAAATGCATGAGGAACATTATTCAAAAAATTTTCATTTTTTATAAATACATGTGCTTTGGTGGTCTTGATCATCACTGAAAGTAAGTTGATTGGTATTGCAGACCCATACCAATACTGGACAAAAGATTTGAAATGCATGTACCAATTTCGTAAGTGAGGTCGTGCGTTGCATCGGTGGCAACTTATTCTAGTGGTTCATGCCAAAAAAAATGTTTGGGCTGAGATTGAGATATGTTGGGGGAGGGAATAAATAGGCAATGGTAAGAAAAGATATGATGTGAGTGAGATTGTGTACGCACAACTACGTGTGATGATTTTGTTGTTCTTGGAAGCGATTACTTGTTATTAGCAATTTATCTGGTTTCTATTGATTGCTTGCAACGGATTCCTTTCCCAGAAACAAGGATTTGGGATTACTTATTTTCAAATGTCTTGCAATATATCAATCATCACCGGGGGCTTACATATTTATGTCGTTTACCCTCATGCATTGTTGTAATCATAACATATGTTGTGTATTAACCTATCCATAATATAAAAGCATGACGTGAAATATCAAACGGGACATGTTTTGCCTCCCTTTGATAGCAAGCAGAATGGCAGTGGGAAGTATTCCAGAAGTAAAAAGGGGTCTAGTGATCACCTAGAAGCACATGTAGTGGTGATCCCGAAGGTGATGTCCCAGACGGCCACTTCCTTAGCGCCTCTTTGTACGTGAAGTCACGTCCTCCCGCTCCCCCCCCCCCCAATCGCCGTCTACCTCTCTGTCCATGTATGCATTGTCTCCCCCTCAACATCATTCCGCCTGCGCCAAAGAGTGTAACAATAGATATGGAACCTGTAGATTAATCAACATGTAGTTGCTACGTCTAGTCATACAGTTCCATGGAAAGGCTTGATTAAAAAGCAAAAGGAGAAACAAGGTATAGAAGTCTCACGTACAAAAACTACCGTTGTCCGCATCAGGTCACTGAATCAAATGAAGCCAAGCCACCAGAAAACAAGAATGAAAACAGGCTTACAATTGAGAGTGCATCAAACATTTAACAAACTACTGTTGTCCGCATTAGTGACACTAATAGTAACTCTAATAAATCATTTGTACCTCTCATAATAGCTATGACGTGAAATAATGCTCAAACTTCCTGAATATAACTATCAAGAAGATTGATAACTAATGAAGGGAAATACAAAATAATCAGTCTGACAATTGTAACCTTCTGGGATACCTTAAAAATAACTTTTGGGATAATACAATACTACAGTTTTATAAGATGTAATTTGGATAACCCATACATAGATCTAACTTTGGATGTAGAGCCACCTGAATTGCATAAGCCATGAGGCACATACATCTTGGGCCAACGCCCAACAGATTCTTGAAACCAAAACATGGTCGTCGATGCTGCTCTACCTCTAGATCCTTCCTGAAACCAAATAAAACTGCATTATAGCATACAAATCATGATAATAATATACATTATAGAGTCCCAGTGCAAGCACAAAAGCTAAATCATTTTTATTTATGGTAGGTCAAATGATCATTTATCTGAATAAACATGCAGGTAACAATTATGGTTTCTAATAAGCTACAAAGATAAGAGGGTACCTTTCTGAATGATGGGAACTCACAGTGTGCAATGTAAAAAAATAATATGAAACCGCTCGAAAGGAATAAGATTCTAACACGTCGAATGAGAGGGTATACTGATGACATCTCGTGGGCGGCGGCGAGAGGGGTCGCCGGGGCGGAGGGGATTGGGGAGGAAGGGGTGGTAACTTGGGCTGCGTCGTCCTCTCCGCGACGTTGCGCTGTGCTGTGGAAGCAGAGAGGCACAAGGGTCATTCACGGAAAACTAGAGTTCAGGGTTCCGCATCGACAAGCTCAAACTGCCCCACTTCCGTCTTCGTCGCCCCCTGCTGCTCCGCAGTTTCACAGTCCAGATCATAGTTGGTGCGAGATCAAAGTGCATCTCGTCGAGCTCGAGCACGATCACGACCCCTCGCCCTGGTCGAGCTCAAACACGTCGCGGGTGGTATAGATTCCGCCAAGCATACGAACGGCGCGGCGTACCACACGACGCCAACTCGTCGAAGATGAGTCGGGCAATGGGGGAATCGACCCCGCCAAGAAGGGCGGGGTCGTTGACGCAGGCGAGGGCGAGGGATGGTCGAGGGCTCCTCAACCTCCTCGACGTGGTTGATGCCGGCGTGGATCGCGGGCGGCGCTTGAGGCCGATGACATCACAGGGCACGTGCCCCTCACCCTGGTCGAGCTCATACACGTCGGGTGTTTATGGATCCGCCAAGACATCGCAACGGCGCAACGTACCACACCGACGCAAGCTCGTCGGAGATGAGTCGGCAATGGGGAATCGACCCCGCCAAGAGGGCGGGGCCCGTGAGCAGGTGGGGGCGAGGATGGGTCGAGGGCTCCTCAACCTCCTCGACGTGGCTGACGCCGGCGTGGAGTGCAGGCGGCTTGAGACGTGATGACATCACCCGGGAACGGGCGCGGTCATCGATGCGTAGAGGCGAACGCGCAGGTGGCGGCGGGCGGCGAGGTCGGAGTGCGCGGGTGGCGTGAATAAGAGGTTGCGTGGGCGTCGTTGCGGAGCAGGCGGTGCGCGGCGGATGAGTCCCAGCCCACGGTCGAGGCTCGGCGATTTTTTGTGCATGCAGGAGGGACGCGAGAAAACCAGTCGTGATGGTAGAAAACGGAAGGTGGGATTGGTGGATCGAGGTGATCGCAATGGTTAGGAAGGAGTAGTTATTTATGCCATGTGAGTATGACACTGATTGATTCTGGAGTAATTATGTATGCGATGAAGATTATGACCCCGATTGATTCTGGAGTAATTGTTATGCGATGGAGATTACCATCCTTATGTATACGAACGTCCCCGCCCTTCATTGTAATTATTCTGTTAAAAATTCTTCGCAGGTTGAGATTGACTGCCGACCGTGATATGATTTATTCCCGGTGACTTTTATTGCATTACCAAAGATTGATAACCGCGCTTAATCCAGGGGAGGGGAGATTTGTAGATAGATTAAAAACCAGTGGTACGGAGGTGGTGGGAGGTGGGACGACTAAAACCGAACGAAAATAAAACGAGTTACCAGGCTACCAACCCTGCTCCATTAGGAGTAGAGATTGACGAAAAGAAGACATGACGAATATTGATGTATATGATGATTTTTTTTTCATATTTTATATGATGAATTTTTTGTTCATATATATATAATGTATATATGTATGTATGTGGCTACATGTATGTATGGATGTTCATATATGTATTAATTTTTTTGTTCAGAGCATTCTTTTGTTCATATATGTATTTTTTTGTTCATATGTGTATTAATTTTTTGTTCATATATGTATTTTTTTTCATAGCATTTTTTTCCATATATATATGTATGTGGCTTTGTATGTATAGATGGATATCATTTTTTTTCCTTGTATGTATGTCGTTGTCGATATACCCCCTCCCCGATAACATTTTTTTCCTTGTATGTATGTCATTGTCGATATACCCCCTCCCCGATAACTTCAACATGAGGGGGGAGGGTCGATATTACCCGTCCCGATAACATTTTTTTTATATGTATGTGGCTATATGTATGTCGTTGTCGATATAGCCCCTCCCCGATAACTTTGACTGGAGGGGGGGGGGATCGATATACCCCCTCCCCGATAACTTTTTTTCTAAGTTACTAAGGTAAAATTCACCCCCCTCTCGATTACCCCCTCCCGATAACTTCAACATGAGGGGGGGGGGTCGATATATCCCTTCCCCGATAACATTTTTTTATATGTTTGTGGCTATATGTATGTTGTTGTCGATATAGGCCCTCCCGTAACTTTGACATGAGGGGGGGGGGGCGTCGATATACCCCCCTCCGATAACATTTTTTTCTAATACTAAGGTAAAATGTTCACCCCCCTCTCGATATACGGGCGACCAACTCTCGAGGCCACCCAAACCCTAGAAAAAAAGCGTTGTCGATCTCCTACCCCCTCCCGCCCCTACCCGACAAACTCTCGAGGCCACCCAAACCACTAGAAGATAAACTCCGGAACTTCGACATGAGGGGGACGTCGATCAACCCCCTCTCGCCCAAACAGTCTAGTATTATTTTATACGCGGTGGACATATATCAAAGTTTGATCATATGTCAAAGTTTGAATTTTGACATATGCAACATTGATCATATATCAAAGTTTGATCATATGTCAAAGTTGAATTTTGACATATGCAACATTTGATCATATGTCAAAGTTTGATCATATGTCAAAGTTTGAATTTTGACATATATAGATTTATCAAGAATGCCCCCATTATGGATGTGCACAAGTTTGATCCAATTTTTTTTTCTGATTCATATTATTATATTCTACTATATGTCACGTTGTCTGTCAAAGTATTGAAGAAATCCATGGCTTCATCATTAGTCGGAGATAACAGGGTATGATGCTATGAAGCTCTTCAAAGTTGTTTTGGAACGGAGTTCCGGATAGAAAATTCGCTTTTGGTATGAATTTCATAAAGGCCTTCCAAATAGCGATATCGGAGGCTCTTGCTGAACTTTGTACCAAAAAGCGAATTATTCTATCGGGAACCCGTTCCAAACAACTTTGAAGAGCTTCGTACCATTATACGCCTGTCATTCGGCTAATGATGAAGTCATGTTTTCTGAATTTTGACACTAGACAACGGTGACATATAGAAGGGTAGATGAGATCAGGAAAAATATGGACCATTTTCGCACATCCAGAATGGCGTCATTTTGTTAAATCCCTTGTCGGTCCGGACGTCGGACATCATGAGAGAGGCGGTACAGTTTGCAAATATATCCATCTGTCATGTTTGTATATTATGCCATGTTGTAATATTGCAGAAACTATGGAGCACCGAGACATCGAAGCAGAACAGTTGTTGGGGGACATAATCCTCGGCGGAGGTGATATCTTGTCGTATCTCAACGAACAGATGGTCTGGAAGGAGAGGTGTGAAGCAAGCAGGCTCCGGTGATCGACAATGGAGTGGGAAGGACATGATTATGATGGCTCCGATGAGCAAACGGAGGAAGGAGCTGTTGCAAGTCCGGCGAGGTATATATTAATTAAGCCTGTGCTGACTAGCTAATTGATGCATTTAAGTGTGGAATGTACACATATTAACTCTCTTCTTTCTTCTTTTCTAGCCCTCCGGATCGAGCCAAACTTCGGTAACGAGACGAGGCCCGAAGAAAAGGTTGCGCCAGGATGAAAGGTTCACGATCACAGCAATCAAGGGCGATGGCCAACCGATTGAACCCAGCCGGACCAAGGAAGCATTTTCTGCTCAGTGCGGGGTTCTTGTTAGGGACATGATCCCGATCAGCATCCACCAATGGAATAAGCCTAAGAGCGAAGACCCTCAAGTGTCTTTTGTCAACGATAGACAGAAAGATGATCTTTGGACCGCGCTGAAGGCAAATTTCACCCTACTGCCAGAGGAGGATCCGGATAAGCCAGTTATAGAGCCATTGGTCAAGGCTCATGCTCTTAAGAAGATGGCAGATCTATTCAGGAGGTGGAAGAATGAGTTGAAATCAACATTTGTCGACAAAGGGAAGACTCCAAAATTCACCGGCCGATTTGAGAAGATAAGAGATCACTGGCCCGCATTTGTGGCCCACAAGACATCGGAGAAGAGTAAGAAGATGTCAGCGACAAACAAGAAAATGCTGCAAAGAAGGAGTATCACCATCGCATGGAGTCAGGTGGCTACCTCAAAGCCCGGTCGTTGTGGGACAAGGCTGAGAAGGACCTGCTTGATAAAGGGGTCGAACCAGAGACATTGAACTGGCCAGACCGTTCAAGGACTTGGTTCTTCGGGGTTGGGGGAACCTTGGACCCTGAAACAGGGAAGTGCCATTGGACGAAGGAGCAACTTGAAATACCCGTCAAGAAGCTTCAGAAGTATATCGCCGCAGCGCAGGAAGGGATGTTCGTTCCCGACAGAGAGAACGACGAGCTCACACAGGCCCTCGGGAATCCTGAGCACCCAGGACGAACACGAGGCACGGTAGGCTCCGTTGCGTGGAAGGTTGGGTTTCCCAGCGCAGGCGGTTACAAAACCCAGGAGAGGAGGAGGAAAGTGGAGCAGACGGAACTGCAGTCGCTGAATGCAAGGGCACGAGCGCTAGAGGAACAAGCACTACTAGTTCAGAGCCAGCGACCTGCCGGAGCTACCCCAGAAGCTACCCCTCCATCTCAGCGGAGAAGCAGCGTGGCTTCCACCGAGGTCCTTCAGCAGCCTGACTTCACGGCTCCCAGCTACCCCGTGGATGCTATCACGGAGGCTCAAGATTGCCACCTTATGACGCAATGGCAGCACCTCAAAGTCAAGGCGGCTGTAGGCTCTGTTACACCTCCTCAACCCGACGCAACTTTTCACTGCCTTCCGATTCCACAAGGCTATGCTGTTGTGATGGTAGATGAAATAACGGAGGGATTTGAGGAGCTCCAACTTGACCACCCTACCGGTGAAGGGGAGACTCAGCTGGGTCTTGCTCTGAAGACTCCATGTCTATGGCGGAAGGAGCTCATCAACCTTCCGAACTGGACGCCTCCGCCTCCTCCTCCGGCGAGTCAGGGCACTCCGCCTCCTCCTCCGCCTCCTCCTCTGGCGAGTGATCAGGGCACTCCGTCTCCTTCTCCGGCTGCTTCGGCGCGTGGCGGCACTCCGCCTCCTTCTCCGCCTGCGCCGGCGCGTCCGAGCAGCCGCCTCCTTCTCCGCCTCGTCAGCAACAGCGGAAGACAGCCGCCGCCGCTCCGGCTGCTCCGGCGCATCGTAGCACTCCGCCTCCTTCTCCGCCTCGTAAGCAACGAAGGAAGACAGCCGCAGCCACTCCGACTGCTCCGGCGTCTAGCAGTACAGCCAGAGGCGGGAGGCAATACAGATTCGGTCCGACTCTCACGCCTCTAGAGAAGTTACCATACGAGATGACCGACGAGGAAAACGCGGAGATCTGTAAAGCCCAAGTGAGGGACTTTTTTGCAAAGAAAAATCCACCTCCGGAGGAGAAGATGGATCCGGTGAAATTGAAGTGCACTGTGAAGAACCTGAAGCGACCACCACCGCCTCCGCCGAATGACAATCATGTCCGCGCTCTTAAAAAGGCAGTGGAAGGAGCGCGCCGGTCGGGAACTACTTCAACTGACAAAAGGTTACAAGAACGAAGAAGTGGGAACAAAATTCCCCAGCTCAGCGAACAGGCAAACCAATCGTGCCCCCCGCTCAAGGTGTCTAGCGATATCGTCGCAAATCTGCCGGGGATGCTGCCCGGTACCAATCTTGGTGATTACCTGCCCGACGATACACATTTTGATACAATGGAGGTGGACGAACACAAATACCAGTACGGGAAGCCTCTCGTCAGACCTGGTGATCCTCCTCTAACAACGATGATGCGAAGATTCCATAAGTGGTACATGGACACCTGCAAGTCTGGGAAGGATATTTTGACGCTGAGAGTTAAAGAGGAGCGCGACCTCGTTGGAATTGATCTGTTGTCTGTTCCATTTGAGGAGTTCTTCTAGTTTTTCAATCAAAAGGATCTCGATAAAATAATCATCACTTGCTACTGTCTGTAAGTACTATACTTCTGTAATTAAGTCTCTATATATAGCTCAGCTCTTTCATTGCATGTATATATAATTATCCTCACTATATTATGCAGATTGAAGATCGTCGAATGCAGAAATGCACAAATCTATGATATTGGGTTCATTAACACAAATCTCATAGAACAATGGACGGTTAAATATAATCCGAAAGAAACCGAGGCCAACTTGCTACAATTGTTGCTTAAAAATCAAAACAAAGATAAAATACTCTTTCCTTACAACTTCAAGTGAGTGTTACTGTCTTCTGCATATTCGGTTTCCATTATTACTCGAGGTTATAGTAATGTAATTGATGAGTTATGCATGCGTGTGCAGCTTCCACTTTATTCTCCTAGAGATTAAGCTTGAGCAGGGACTAGTAACCGTCTTAGACTCAAAACAAAAAGATCCCGAGGAGTATGCGGCCATGACTGAAATGCTCAAGAAGTAAGTTCAATCGATCATTATCGCACCATATCGGCAACTTTGTTCATTTCCTGATATCAAGTAATTATTTTCTTTGTCTCGCAGGGTTTGGAAAGTGTTCACCGCAGAAGTTCCGGGACTGCCGGGGGATCTGCGATTTACACACCCGAAAGTAAGTACTACTAGCTAGTTCCGCGCATCTCCCATTGATTCTAGCTAGTTTCATCAATACCATTTATAATGCTTGATTATCAGTTTGATTGACCTCTATTTCTCGTAAAGTGGTTATGGCAGGAAGACGGGAATAATTTTTGTGGATACTACGTTTGCGAGTACATCTACAACGCAACGACCTCTAAGCGGGGCTACTCTGAAAAACAATATGAAGTGCGTAAGCAATAATATTCACAATTTTATTTTATTACCATCATTTGTGTTGAGTTTCATTCATATATATGTATTGACCCCCTTCTTCAAATTAGATTTGGCAGATGCGGGATGAACTCCTACCACAAGATCGCTTAAAGGCAATTCAAGAGGAATTGGCTGGATTCTTTCTTGACCACGTCATCAATCCAGCCGGAGAATACCATGTGGAACTTGACATCAGATGTTAGGGATCTTATATTGTATATATGTAGCTAGTAGCGTCGGATAGATATACGAAAACTTGTTGTTCGACCAATCTCTCGGGAAGGAGGAGGTCGATCACTTCTCTCTGTATAGTTCATGACGTCTTGTGTACTTAATGGTTTCCTTCTTTTGCTTACTAGCTAGCGTGTCGAGTCCTCTTTATACGTATAGTACGTAGCGTCGACCAAGCACGGAGATAAGAGAGGACACTTCTCTCTATTAGCTAGCTAACACAATATATGAAACCCCTAAATTAACCCTACAAAACCCCTAACCCCCCCCCCCCCCTTTCAAAAAAAAACAAAAACCCCAGCTCCTGAGCTGCTGACACGTGGATGATCTTTGGTCCCAGTTGGTGTTACCAACCGGGACTAAAGGCCCTCCTCTCTGGGCTCGCCGCAGCGGCCACGTGGAGCCCTATCTGTCCCGGTTCGTATAAGAACCGGGACTAAAGATGTTGGGCTTTAGTCCCGACCCTTTAGTCCCGGTTCCCGAACAGGGACAAATGGGCCTTATGAACCGGGACAAATGGGCCTTTTTCTACTAGTGAGGGCATGTATAATGCATAGCCCCAGGGTGATGCCTCACATGCCATGTAGGATCGGATAACAGATAAAGTAGGTTTGGATAGGGAAGCGGGATCCTCTGCAAGAGGCGGGTGCTTGGAGAGAGAAAATGTGGTCCTGTGTCAAAAGCTGAAAATGTTGGAGTGAAAAGTAAAGATGCATGTGTACTAGAGTATTTATTTTCTATTTCTTAATGAGACCCATTAGTGATAGCTTGCATTGGGGAGAAAAAATAAATGTTCATGTCTCAAACTACTTTTTGTCATGGGGTATCTGTGTCCATATGCCACCATTGTACATGCCCTTAGTAGGACAACAGTGACGTTTACTGCTCCCAGGAAGCTGCTTATCTTTGCTGTCCAAGTTTTTGCCTTTCTACGTACGGGAAAGAGATGGGTGCCTAATCATCGAGGAGCTGCTGCGGGATTGGCGGGAAAGTGACCGACCGGTTAAGTTAAGTAAATGTCGTTGTGTCAAAGCATAAACGTGCGTCGTTGGAGAGCTTGCTTGTCTCCCGTCGTCCTGGCCATGCATGCATGCATGCCAAGCTGAAACTTTGACCTGGACCTAGTGCACGTCACGTGTTCGCTTGTCGACTTTGTTGACGTAAAGTTTCAAATATAAATGAGCCCATCCAGTGGCGATTTATATTTACCCTGAAATCTGATAGGTAATCTGAAACATATGCTGCAGTTATTTTTCTTTCCGTCCTTTTTCTTGAGGGATGTTTTTCTCTCCTTCCTGCTTTTGCGGAAAAGTCCAAACACCATATTAAGTATCACAAACCCTTACAAAATTGAAAACTACGCTCATTTGTTAACTAAATTGCTTGAGCTTTCTTGATGCATTTATTACAGTCTTTTTTTAATGAGAATTTTACAGGATATATCAGAAAAATGTACAATGGTTGATTAGATGGTGTTCTTTTATGTGTTATGTGTCATCTAGAGAATGATATATGCTCGCACGCAGATGAAATTATATGGCGATTAAAATTGAGTTGGATCCGGCGATTAAAAATGTTTAAAAAAATAAAAAATCTGATTTTTTTTTTTGCACAAAACAAAAAATCTGATTTTTTTTTTGCACAAAACATTAATGTTTTTTCAACATGCATGCAAAATTTCGCTACAAAATCACATTCGTGTAGGTGTGGGCAAATCGATTTTTTTTTGCCCACACCTACACGAATGTGATTTCATAGCAATTTTTTGCACACATGTTGAAAGAACATCAATGTTTCATTTTCATGAAAAAAAACAGATTTTTTTTCCAATTTTCTTAATATTTTTTTGGATTTTACTGTTCACCCAAGCTCATGTGAGCTCGGGTGCAGAACAACTGCGTCGAAAAGAGCTCCATTATTCAAACTCCAGTTTAATTGCTAGTATTGCTCTCCTTTTTGGGAAGAAACAAAGGTTTCACTGGAGTCCAGACACTTCAAACATTCATGTGTTTCATCAATGATTATTGGTGGGTTTTCAAAGGGCCAATTCAGCTCTTGGTTATTTCTCAGTTTGTGCCATGAGAAGAATCTATTGTCTTGAACTGTTTGCAGTGCTTGATGTGTGCAAATTTGGATGTTATCTATCAGTATCCAGCTGGACCTCTCCGAGTAGTTGGAATGTGAGAGTTCTCTTCAGGATACAATAAAGGAGGCTTGGGGAAAGAATGGTCCGGCTGTGAACCTGGAGGAAGTGCACATGAAGTTAAGTGACATGCAAAAGGAATAAAACAAATGGTCTGAATGTGACTCTGGTTCAGTATTAAAGAAAGCTGCAGAAATTCGAAAACATCTCATTAAAATCTAGAGTTCCCCGCCCTCACCGGGCCAACATAACCTAGTTGATAATATGTCGAAGGAACTTGATGAACTACTGCTGAGGGAAGCGCTCATGTGGAGTCAACGATCGTGAGCCACTTATCTCAGGGAAGGGGACATAAATACAAAATGGTTCCAGCGTAAGGCAACATGGAGGAAAAAGAAGAAGACTATATTGAAGCTAAAGAATGAAATGGGCGTTTGGGTCGAGGACGATGATGCTCTACATCACATGATGAATGCTTTCTTTCAGAACCTATATGAAAAAAGGAAGGTATTGACCCCTTGGGAACTCTAGACTTAGTAACTGAGAGGGTGACCAATGACATGAACGTTGAGCTGACAAAACCTTTCTCGGATACGGAAATCAATGATGCCCTATTCCAGATTGGCCCTCTAAAGGCCCCTGGCCGGGACGACTTCCCAGCTCACTTCTATCAAAGGAATTGGGGGGATATCAAGGATGATGTGGTGAGAGGAGTTCTTGATTTATTTATTTTGAGAAGGGGAAGCTACTGGAAGGCATAAATGACACGGTGATCGTCCTTATTCCTAAAGGGAAGGACCCTCACTCTCTGAAGGATTTTAGACCCATAAGCTTATGCAATGTCATATACAAGGTGGTTTCTAAATGTCTTGTCAATCACTTGCGCCCTATGTTGGATGAGATCATATCTGAAACACATAGTGCCTTTATTTCGGGTAGATTGATCATCGATAATGCTATCATCGCGTTTGAATGCTTCCATAAGATCCAACACAACAAGAACGCGAGGGACAAGTACTGTGCCTACAAGCTAGACCTAGCGAAAGCATATGACAGAGTGGACTTGGACTTCTTGAAAGGAATACTTCGGAAATTTGGTTTCTGCGAGAAATGGACGAATTGGGTGATGCAGTGTGTTGAGTCTGTGAGATACTCCGTGAGATGCAATGGCAAGCTGCTTGATCCATTAATACCCTCCAGAGGATTGCATCAAGGAGACCCACCGAGCCCTTATCTTTTTTTTTTTGTCGCTGATGGTTTAGTGCATCTCCTAAAAAAGGAATTGGTGGAGAACAACTTGTCCCCTATAAAGGTGGCAAGGAATGCACCGGGCATCCCAAATCTCCTGTTTGCGGATGATAGCTTGATTTTCTTCAAATCCACAACTGAACAAGCTGGGACAATTAATGGGGTTCCCAGCTCTTTCCAGAAGTGCACCGGACAGTTATTGAGTACAAGTAAATGCTCTCTGTTGTTTAGTGAGGTACGCCCGGCCGGTACATGGGAAGAGATAAAAAGAATTCTAGGAGTGCAGTCCGACTCGTTTGAAAGCAAGTACCTTGGCCTGCCTACACCAGAAGTGAGAATGAAAGATGGTCAATTCCAACCAATAATGGATAGGTTTGGTAAGAGATGCAATGATTGGTCGGAAAAGTTTATGTCCTTCGCGGCAAAAGAGGTTCATGTCAAGTCAGTGGTGCAAGCCTTACCCACTTTGACTATGAGTGTTTTATGATAGCTAAAGGTTTTTGTGATAAGTATGAAAGGATGATCAGAGATTTTTGGTGGGGTGATGAAGAGGGGCATAGGAAAGTCCATTTGATGTCGTGGGAAAGGATGATGAAACCTAAGAGAGCGGGTGGTATAGGTTTCAAAGACACGCATCTGTTTAACCAAGCCCTTCTAGCGAAGCAAGGATGTAGACTTATCCAGAATCCACAGAGTATGTGTGCAAGAGTGATCAAAGCCAAGTATTACCCAAAGGATAATCTCTTAGATATTGTGTTCGCGTCAGACGCATCGCCGGTCTGGAGGGCAACTGAGTTCGGTTTGCAACTCCTAAAAAAGGGCTTATTTGGCGTGTGGGTGATGGAAAAAGAATCCAAATTCAACGGGACTAGTGGATGCTGAGGAGGGAAGGTCTGATGATGGCGGGCTTTATCAGGAGATCTCGTCTCTGATGGGTCAACCAGCTAATGCACACGGATAGGAAAGAATGGAATGAGGGCCTGATTAGACAACTTTTCTACCCTTTTGACGCTGACGAGATATGCAAACTTAATATTCTGGCTTTGGATGCGGAAGATTGCTTGGCATGGCATTATGAAAAGAATGGAGTTTTCTCGGTTAAGAGTGCATACAAATTGGTTGCATCTATATCGGTGGTACAACATGATCCGTCGAGCTCCTCTAGCGACTCGAGTGACCAGAGCATTTGGGACCTCATTTGGAAAGCCAAAGTGCATGGAAAAGTTCTTATATTTGGGTGGAGAGCAGCAACAAATACACTAGCCACCAAAAGAGACAAATGGAAAAGAACTCTGGAGATAGATCCTACATGCTGTATTTGTGGCAATGGAGAGGAGAATGAGTACCACGCTGTGATTGCATCCAGTAAGAGCAGGGCTCTGAGAGTGGTGATGGGAGAAAAATGGGGCTTGCCGACAGAGAATAGGTTTTGGCATACGGGAGATGATTGGCTACAGGTACTGTTGAGCACTGAAAATGAGGACATGCGAGCGAAGCTCCTCCTACCGATTTGGCGATGTTGGCACCTCCGTGAGAACTGTGTGCGTAGCACTGGCAAAGAGTCAATCAGCAGATCGGTCCAGTTTTTGATGCAGTACAAGAAGGACTATAGAAATTCAGCATCGATAACTGGGCACACTGGCAGGATGGATGTGGGGGATAAGACTGTACCTCTCCTGCAAATCGTGGAGACAAGGGAAAAGAAATGGGCGGCACCTGACCCGGGCTATATTAAAATAAATTCTGATGCCTCCTATGTGGCAGCGATAGGAGAGAGTAGTGCGGGTGTCGTCGCTCGGGATTCTCTAGGCATAGTAATGGTACTATCTAGTATGAAACTTGATCCTTGCAGCAACATAGAGGAGGCCGAATCCCGTGCTGCCCTGGTAGCGCTCCAGGAACTAGCGCGAACCTACATGGGTCAGATGATTTTAGAGATGGATCGTCAGAGTATAGCCAAAGAGCTTGCTGAACAGGCCCCAACGAAGTCCCCCTGCTATGGCATAATAATGGACATCGAGCGCGCCATGTCCGCATTCCCAGTGTGCAGAATCAACTATGTGAGACGCAACGCAACAACAACAACGCCTTGGCACATGAGTTGGCAGCTTTGACAAGGCCTGTGGTGATCAGAGGATGCTGAACGACATTCCTTAAAGCCTCGGAAATCTGATGTTATCTGAATGCTCTGGTCTGTCTGAGTAGTGTTTTTTACTGCTCTAGATCTCAAGAGAGAGAGAGAGAGAGAGAGAGAGAGAGATTATAACAGTTGGTGTTTCTTCTGTGGGCTTCCATCAGGCTATCTTCAGGGTGGACGTAGCGAGCGAGCTTTTTGGCCCGCTCGTGGCCCGCCAAGGACCGGACCGATCGGTCCTGGCCCGCTGAAGAAAAGGGGCGGTCCGGTTACCAAATATCGGCCCGAAAAACTTTCGGTCCGGTTCGGATTTTGACCGAGCCGACCGAGCGGACCGACAGAAAACAGTCACCGCCGCCGTGTTTCTCTTCATCGCGGCCACCGGCAAGCCTCAGGTGAACTCTACCATGTCTCCTAGCACCGCCGCGTCGGCATCGTCCTCCCTACGCAATGAATCAGTCCAGAACGCCGCATAGACGACGCACGCATCAAATTCGTCGACCACGACCGTCGTCCGCCGCCGTCAAATTCGTCGCCGTTGTCGCGTCCCCGGCCTCTCTGACCTCATCAGGGTCCTCACAATGTTTACGCCGTGCCCCGTAGTGTATTGCCGCCGTACGCGCCGCCACTCGCCGTCGCTGCCGTGCGTGCACCGCGGACGATCTCGACCATGGCGAGCTGCACACGCACGCTGCAAACGCACACATCATCCGCACAGGAGTAATGCAGGAGCACTGGCAGACGAGCTTCACACGCACGCACGCCACCGAGCAGTACAGGTGCACGGCTGCCTGTAAGTGTTACAGTTTCGTCAGAATCTTCAGTATTTACAGTTTCTTCAGAATCTTCAGTATTCAGTTTCATCAGAATCTTCAGTATTCAGTTCCTTCAGTTAACTGACGCGTCAAAAAACTCTGATGATGAGCAGCAGCGGCGGCAGATCCTGATGAATAAGCGCACAAAAACACAGGTTGCACGCGGCGATGATGAGGATGCTGATCGTGGCTGCCCGCAAACAGAAAACCGGGGGTGGTTTTCCTTTCCTTTTATTCCGTCAAACAGATAACAGAAACAGCAAGAGAAACAAGGTTCGATCCGTTAATTACGGCGTCATCCACGACTATCTCCACGTCAAAATTGATCCGCTAATCACGGCAAGGCCCGCACACACAAAATCGTGGGCTCATGCACGACCTAAATTACTTGCATGTAACAGAAAATCTGCCAAGGAACAAACATACGCGGCTAACAGTTGCGCCCTGGCCGGCGCCACCGCGTCCCGTCGCTGCCATGTGTAAACCATCGCCGATCTCGACCATGCAGTTGTCTCCACCGTGTCCAGGAGCTCACCGGAGTCGTCTCTCGCCGCCGCCGCCGCCGCCATGGGCGGTCCTGTCGGTCCGGCCCGAGCTTTACCTCCGCCGGTCCGGTGCAGGAAAAGAGGACCGCCGCGCTGCTCGGTCCGGTCCGGTTCGGTCCGCCGGCGGCCGGTCCAAACGGCGGCTCGGTCAGGGACCGGACCGGCCCGGACCGCGTCCACCCTGAGGCTATCTGTTCACCATTATTCTTGACGCGAGGGAGTGTGGCATGGGAACCCCCCAAGTTGGGAATGATATGGAATCCAGGAGGACTGCTCTTGGTTGTGCCATACCTAGCTTCAGTTAGTGTGCAAGCCCCATTTCCAGAAGGAAGCATGACATGCATGAGCTCAAAACTGCTACCATCAAAGAGAACTGCCATTGGTATGGAAAATGATGGAAATGACATTGGTGCGGAACATTTGCAAGGACAGAGGGGCGTCGTAGCTAGCGTCGTTGTCTTCGAGCAAGGCCCCGTCGACCACAAGCACTACCTTATCTAGGCCCGCGACATTGCACTTCATCGGCTGCCTGGATAACAATCGACTCAAGGGAATTTTCAAGGAGGGAGTGGTGTCATCACTGTTGTTGTGGTCTTCCCACAAGGCTCCATTGACTACACGTACTACCTCAGTTTCGACCATGACTGTGCTGGCAATGGCTACGTCCTCGACTCCTTCGGTGGGGCTTCCGTCTGCCACAACTACAGCTTCTACCAATGGTATCCGGACGGTTCTTAGTGGCGTCGGCCTGGGGGCAAGCTGAATTTTAAGAAGGGGGGATGTAGGGACCTTGCATGTCCTACCTGTACACTATGTGGGCCGGTCCCTTGGGCCTCCACGCAGGCCCGGCCTTGGCGGAGCCGCGGACTAAGGGCGTGTTCGGAAGTCCTCCGCGTCGCTCAACTCCGCAGCTTCTCAGCCAGGCGCCGGACTCCAGCTCGAGCGAGAAGCCAGGACCGTTCGGTACGTGCGTCCAGCTCCTCCCCACGCTAGCTGGGCTGGCAGCCTGCTTGGACGGTCTAAAGCCCATCTAAATCAATAGGAAAAGAGGCCTTAGGCCTTCTTGGGGAGAGGAGAAGAGAGACTGGGCTTGGCCCAGTTTGGAGGAACACTGTGAACAGCACGATGCGTTCTCGCTTGCCTAATCCAACGATCGAGATAGGGATGGCACGAACCGGTACGGAACCTCACTTGGCGGTGGCATCACATGTAATTTTGGCGAACTCCGTGTTTCCGAGGATTCGGTGAAGCTGCGAAATCCCAGCTTCTTTGACTCCTTCGAACTGCACTACGACTCGGGTCAGCTTCTCGAAGCCAGCTTCACAAAGCCAGAGCGTTCGGCCCAGATCTGCGTGCGGAGTTCGCGGAGCACAGAGCGTGGAGGACTTCCGAACGCGCCCTAAGAGTATACAAGATGGGGCTGCGAACAAGTCATGCAGTGGATCGACGGCGGCACTGGCGGCTTCCTTCTATATCTGTCTCACTTCCTTGATCCCTTTTCCTGCTTGTATCCATGGTGGTGAATTAGCTACATTCTCTGTAATCTTGTACAAATTTGAACTAAAACCACGACGAGTAATTTGGAACGGAGGGAGTACTACTCTTGAGTGATTAGTGAAGCTGGTACCTAACATAGTGCACATTTTACAAGACCAGGATGTACGTTAATGCCAACCGTCACCTCGACCTCGACTTGGTCGGCCAACACGACATCAACAAAAGAAGATGATGGCCCCACATGATCAGAAGTGCTTAATGTCGACGAAAATAGATAGCGCCTATAATTTCGTATCCTAATTGTTCGATTGATTATTTCCATTATGGTACCTGCTCCGGAAGTTGACATAGTATATTCCTCGTCGTTTCACATCCTTCCCATCGGGACGGACCGTGATGACCACCGATGGCATAACATGAGACTGGAAAACGCTGACAGCATAATTTGTTTTCTAGGCCTCGTTATTTATTGGAAGATTATATTTCACGATCTCAAGCTCGATGTGCTTTGCGCTCGGAGATGCGATTTCATACCAAATTTTCCGCAAATGAATGAAATGAAGAAGGGTTGCACTACGTGGCCAGCATATCCATATTCCAATGCCACGTATGTAGGTGTGTTCGTCCGTGGGATTCTGCTGTCAGCTTGCCTGAGATGATGAAACGAGTTAGCGGAAAAAAAAAAAAGACAGCTATATGCACGAAGCCTATCGGCCAGACGTACGTTTGCGGACACCAACGACCTATCAACCACCGGCGCGCCGGCCGAGCAGATGATTACGATCCATCAAGAGAGCAACTAGTTAACGAGCGCTCCTTCGGGTGCCTCGCAACGATCAGCACCATTTGGCGCGCTCCCAGCCGTCTCGCCCCGTGTCGCGTTTTGAACGCTCCCTTCGAAATTTTTTTTTTCGCACGCGTTTTCGGCTTTTTAAACGGTTTTTTTTTTTACGTTTCGGTTTTTTACCGGCCTTCCTGAACTTTTGGAAAAAAAAATAAAAAATTTGCGCGAAAAAACGCGTTTTTTTTTCTTTCGCGAGAGTCACGGTTTTGCTTCCGCGAGAGGCACGGTTTTGCTTTCACGAGAGTCACAGCCGTGCCTCTCGGAAACGAAAAAAAACACATTTTCTGTTTTTTTCCTTCTACGAGAAGCACGTTTTTGCTTCCGAGAGAGGCACGGTTGTGCTTTCGTGAGAGTCACGGCCGTGCCTCTCTGTTTTTTTTTCTTCGCGAGAGGCACGGTTTTGCTTCCGCAAAAGGCACGGTTATGCTTTCACGATAGGCACGGCTGTGCCTCTCGGAAACCGAAAAAAATGCGTCTTTTCTTTTCTTTTTTCTTCCGTGAGAGGCACGGTTGTGCTTTTGCGAGAGGCACGGCCGTGCCTCCTCGGAAACAAAAAAAAACGTGTTTTCTCTCTTTTTTTTTCCTTCCACGAGATACACGGTTTTGCTTCCGCGAGAGGCACGCTTGTGATTTCGCGAGAGGCACGGACGTGCCTCTTTCGGAAAGGGAAAAAACTCGTGCTCCCGGTTCGGTTTTTTAGTCCATTTTTTTCGTCCGTTTTTTTCGTGAAAAAAAAGTTCGTCAAAACCTATCAACATGGGATCTAGTTTTGAAGATCTCGACGGGACGAATCCAACGGTGAAAACGGTTCGAGATTTGGATGCACGGTTTAAGTGATCAGGTGAGCCACCAGCCATGCAGGCCTTGTTGTACGACATCAAGACATGTCTGGTGGGCAGCCGCTACAAACGCGGACCTTGCCGCAGCGAGCACAACTCATCTAAGGGTGGCCGAGATCCTCACGAGAGGATACGACGACGACAGGTCTATATCTCGCTTATAGTGAGAGAATCTACCATCTCGCCTGAAGCAGTTCCCGCGTGCTATAGTATTGGGCCGGCCCTTGCTCACACATTGTGCTCTCTATGTTCGATGTGTTTGCTTCGTTTTCTCTTTTTCTTTCAGTATTCTCTATTTCTTCAATGTTTTCTGTTTTTTCTTTGTTTTTCATCGGGATTCTTTGTTTCTTTATCTTCACTAGGTTTTTTTCTTTGATTTTTCCTCATTTTTCTTTGGTTTTCTTTTTTTCTTTCTTAGTTTATTCCTTTTCCCTTTTTTTATTTTCTCCCATTTCTTTGTTTCCTTTTTTCTCTACACTGGTTTCTTATTTTCTTTCTTTTCTTCAGTTTTCTTTTGTTTCTTCCTTGGTTTAGAATGAGAGTATCTACCATCTCGCTTCCCCACAAGCTACAGTATGGGCCGGCCCGTTCGTTCGTTCGCACACTGTGCTTTCTACGTTCGATGCATTTGTTTCGCTTAGTCACTTCATTTTTTCTTTTTTCTTTTTTTCATTTTCTTTCGGTTTTCTCTACTTCTTCAATGGTATTCCTTGGTTTTCTGTTTTTCTTTGTTTTTCTCCGGTTTTATTGTTTTTCATTGGTTTTTCTTTGTTTCTTTGTCGGTTGTCACTGAGTTCCTTTTTCATTTCTTTGATTTTCTCTCGTTTTCTTTTGGTTTTGTTTGTCTATCTTTTCATTTTTCTTCATTTTTTATTTCTTTCCTCGGTTCAGTTTTCTTTTTGTTTCTTCCTGGTTTTTACTTTTTTTTCTTCATTACACTTTGGTTTCATCTGGATTTTTCTCATTTTTATTTGTTCCGTTTATGTTTCTTTGTCGCTTTTCATCAATTTTACCTTCTCTTCAACACATATATAACCTTTTGCAGTGCATGGTGTAGATTTTCGGTGTACACATGAAACATTGTTTTGAGAAACACGATGCACATTTTTCAAAAAAGATATGTTATGAACATCATGGTCAAACATTTTTCTGACTACATACTGAACATATTTTTTTCTTGTAATAACCTTTTTTTAAACTGCATGAACATTTTTAAATACATGATTAAACTTTTTCCAACATATGTTTTATATCTACTTTTTCCATACACATTTTTACTTTTTTCTCTACACCAGGAATATTTTTTATGTACAATTTTAGAATACTTGATTAATATTTTTGGCAACTTATATATTTTGATGTCTACTTTTTCTATACACATTCTAAATTTTTTGTATACATCAGTAACATTTTTATAGACATGTTTAACTTTTTTTTAAATACATGATTAACATTTTCTAACACATATATTTTTTTCACGTCTATTTTTCCCGTAAACATTTTATATTATTTGTATACATCAGGAAGATTTTATTTATACACGTTTGTAAATTTCCAAATAAATGTTTAATATTGTTTAAAACATATATTTTCGGATGTCTACTTTTTCCATGCACATTTTATATTTTTTGTATACATCATGAACATTTTTTATATACACATTTAACATCGTCCAAATACATGATTAACAGTTTCTAAAACCTTTGTTTTTTCATGTCTATTTTTTCTATACACATTGTACATTTTTTGTATACATCAAAATCATTTTTTCCTTACACGTTTAACATTTTTCTAAATACATGATTTACAGAGTTTGCAGCTGGACAGGGTTGGCGGCTACCTGATCCGGGGTGGGTGAAGATCAACACGGACAGGGTTGTCGATGTCGGGGCTTTCAAGGGAGGAGCAAGTCGAGTCGCAAGATCGAACTTAACTTTCCTGGGAACAGGGAGTAAGCCAATGTCGGGTTTTTTTTATCCCTTCACGACAGAACTTTTGGCATTCAAAGAAGGTATCATTTTCGCTCAACTTCGAGGATTTTCACAAGTAATCATAGATCTCGATTGCCTTGAGCTGGTGAACCTTTGGTTCTCGCGCAACACTACTCGTTCCGTGGCTGCGCCTATCTTCAAAGAAGTGGGAGATTTAGCTCGTCATTTTGTTTCCTTTTGGGCTGTTCATGTTAGAAGAGACTCTAATGAGCCGGCGCATTGGTGTGCAAGGCACGCTTGCACCGCTGATGTAACAGATAGCTGGCTTGAGAAGAGCCCAGGTTTTCTTGCTGGTAGCCTTTGGGCGGATTGTAATCAATTATTCCCTCTGTCCTAAAATAAGTGTCTCAACTTTGTACTATCTTTAGTACAAAGTTGTACTAAGCTTGAGACACTTATTTTTTGGACGGAGGGAGTATGAGTTAATTAATAAAGCTCCCAATTTCATAAAAAAAATTAAAACATACATTCTTTGATTTCTACTCCCTCTGTCCCACAATGTAACATGTTTTTTGACAGGGAGGGAGTAGTTTTTTTCATATGCATTTTACAAATTTTGTATACATCGGAAAATATTTTTTCTATAAATTTTTAACAACTTATATATTTGGATTATTTTCGAAATACAATCAACAATATAGAAACAAAAAAAGCGAATGCAAAAATATGAAAAAGGCAAAAAAGTATACAAAAGAAGAAAAAAAGGAAGAAATAGGTGCACCCATACGAGGAGAGGAAGGGAAGATGAGGAAATGGCCAGCAAGTGCCACGTTTGGCGACAATGGCGAGAAGAGGGAAATGGACATTATGATTTGTGGAAAGCTGATTTACTTGTTTGTGAGCGTGTCGAATTAGTTTTTCTACTACCTCGTTTCCTAAATATAAGTCTTTTTGAAGATTTCAATATGGACTACATATGGAGCAAAATGAGTGAATCTACACTCTAAAATATGTCTTTATATATCCGTATGTAGTCTCTAGGGAAATCTCTAAAAAGATTTATATTTAGAAACGAAGACAATGAGTTATTATAATACTATGCTCCCTGGTTTTAAAGAGCCCACATTCAATTGAGGTCTTCAAATGAAATTGGGTCACCCGATTTTGACCTGGTCAACAATTTCCCAAAGCTCTCTCATTCAATTCTTTTATATCCTATATAACACTAAGCTCCCTCGGTTTATAGAGCCCACATTCAATTGACGTCTTCAATTAGAATTGGATCACCGATTTTGACTGGACCAACAATTCCGCAAAGTTCTCTCATTCAATTCTTTTATACTATACACTATGCTTTCTAATTTTAAGGCCTCACAATTAATCGAGATATTCAATTTAGAATTGTGTCATACGATTTTGACCGTGTCAATAATTTCTCAAGCTCTCCCATTCAATTCTTTTAATAGACTATATTTCCCTAATTTCGAAGCTCTTTCATTCAATTGAGGTTGTAAATTTTGGATTTGGTTTATGATTTTGACCGGGCCATTAAGTTTTCAAATCAATCAGCAACAACTGGCCTATAAAAACATATCAATTACACACACCCTACCTCCACCTAGAAAAAAGAAGTGTCACTATGTGATATTGTACCATCAATATAGTATATGCAACCATTGAGACAGAAATTTCTACAAATAAATATAGACCGTTTAGCGGATAACACAAAATCACACAATGAAAGGCCCACAAAATCAAACCATTATAAATAAAAATAAAACACACTCTATCATCTCCCCCACCCGACAAACTAAATATTCCGTCAGTCCCAAAAATATAAGGAGTATTAGTTCAGAGCAAAAATATCGACATCCACAATTTTAAACAAAGTATGGAAATTCATTTCATGATGAGCCTAAAAATAGCAATATGATATTATGGATTTTGATATATTTCTCCACAAATTTAATCAAACTTAAAATATTTGCCTTTTCAAAAAGTAATACACCTTATATTTTAAAATAGAGTGATTTTTTTAAAGAAACCCAACAACAACAACGGCGCAACAAAGCGCGCCCAACCATTCTAGTTATACACTATGCTTCCTAATTTTTATGGCCTCACAATTAATTGAGATCTTCAATTTAGAATTGGGTAACTGGATTTTGACCGGGTCAATAATTTCTCAAGGAGTTCTCTCATTCAATTCTTTTAACTCCGTAATTTTCAGGCTCATTCATTCAATTGAGGTATTCAATTTTGAATTTGGTTTAGGATTTAGGCTGGGGCAACAAAATTTTCAATTAATCAACGGCAACTGGCCAATATAAACATATCAATCCCACGCACCCTCCCACCACCTTGAAAAAAGAAGCACCATCACAATGCGATACTGGCGCACAAATATAGTACATGCAACCACCAACGCCGATATTTTCCCACGTAAATATACGCTGGTTAGCGGATAACACAGAATCACACCACAGAAGGCCCATCAAATTATCGCATTAAAAATAAAAAATAAAACACACTCCATCATCTCCTCCACCCGCGAAACTAAATATCCCATCAGTTCCAAAATATAAGGGCATGTACAATGGTGCTATCTTAGAAGTGCCATGTAGGATAAATGATGAGGTGGAGGTGAGAGAAATCATAAGAAAAGCCTTGTCTTCTCTTATTTAAGAGAAGACAAGAGATGATCTCTTAGCATAATATGTCTCACCAAGTTTTTAGGAATAGCTAGTTAGTGAAGATAAGGCTAAGAGATGACCCATTGTAGACATTTTTTTGTCATCTCTAAATTACATGCAAGACTTAAGATAAGACTATCTTATCAATCATTGTACATGCCCTAAGTGGTATTAGCTTTATGGAAAGTCTAATTTCCTTAATTTTCAGCAAGTTCAGAGCAAAAAATGTCGACATCCAGAATATTAAACAAAAAAGTATGAAAATTCATTTCATGATAAATCTAATCATACCGATTTGATATTACGATTTCTTTTATATTTCTCTATAATTTAATCAAACTTAAAAGGTTTGACTTCTCAAAAAAGTAATACACCTTATATTTTGTAATAGAGTGAGTAACTTTTATTTAAGAAACCCAACAGCACCAACGACGCAGCAAAGCGCGCCCAACACGTCTAACATTGATGATGGCTGGTGCGGTACATCACTACACTAGCAGCTTAAGGTCAAAATCTATCACGCAACCGCCCAGCCAGCTAGCCAGTGCAACGGAGTCGATCGGGAGGAATTTTAAGTCAATGGACTGTGAGGGATCTCAGGAGAAACTCTAGTGTGGAGCTCTTCTACTTTTGTGTATGTGTAAACTACCCAAATTTAGCCATAAGTTCTTTCCTGCAAATATGCTCACTAACTTCTAAATATAGCCATAAGTTCTTTTCTGCAAATATGCTCACTACCTTCCAAATATAGCCATGTCAAATTTTCCATATGCATGAATGGAAATCAATATGAGAGCGCAGGGGCACCAACACCCCCCCCCCCCCCCCCCCCCCCCCGGCCCAATCAAAGAGCTTAGTAAATAAAATGATTACTAATACGTATTTTAAGCAGCACTATTCTTGTGATGCTAATGTGGATGCCTCTTGTATTCTTTCTCTTGTGTCTTCCACTTGTGAATGATGATATGAATGCTAACCTGTGTAAACCTTTTTTTTCAAAAAGAAATTGGTGATGCCCTTTTCCAGAATGGACCGTTAAAAGCTCCTGGTCGAGACGGTTTTCCGGCGAGGTTCTTTCAGAAAATTGGGGCTTGATCAAAAAGGATATTGTTTGAGCTATCCATCATTTGTTTAATATCAGGATTGTGCCAGTTAGTATCCATGATACAACTATTGTACTTATTCCAAAAGTGAAGAATCCTCAGTTTATTAAAGTTTTCAGGTTGATCGGTTCGAGTCCTATTTTTATCGGTTTTGGAACCATCTAGAAAGTTCTGGTACGGTTTTTTCCTATTTTCAGTTTTTTTGTTCACGATTTTTCCTTCTTTCTTTATTTTAATATATTTCTCGGTTTCTTTCTCTTTGCCTTTTCCCAATTTCTTTTTATTTATTTGTCTAGATTCATGTTTCAAAAACTGTTCCAAAATTTTTAACCAATGTTCTAGTTTCTGAAAAATATTTCGTGTTTTACAATTGTTTTTCAAAATTTAAAAAATATTGGATTTTCAAACAATGATATATCTATAAAAATGTTCAAAACTTTTAAAAAATGAGGCAGTTTTTTAAAAAACATTGTTCATGTTTTCGAAAAAAATCAAATATATTTTTATAAAATATTCACATTTCGTCAAAAAATGTCGCACTTTTAGGAAATATTCAGATTTAAAAAATAGAGTATTTAATTCTTGTTTTATTAAATGAATTGGAAAATTTTAAAAAGTTTATATTTTTTAAAATTGTGTTCAGTGACCTTATATAATATTTTCATGTTTTTCCCAAAAAAATATTTTTAAAACAAATCACTTTTTCCAAATAAGAATTGTATTTTTTAAAAATAGTCTCAAAAGTGCCAAAAATATTCCCTGTAGAAAAACAATTATGAAGAAAATAGTAGAAATGAAATGCCGAATAAAAAATCAACTGAACAAAAAACTGGCTACACTGTCCGACTCGCTATAGTAGCCAAGTCGTTACAATGCCTGACTCAGTATAGAGGCACTAATTGGTTTCACTAAGTTGCCAATGCGTCGGTCAATTTTATAGTACCTGTTTTGGCAAAGCCAATTTGATACCGCAAATATTTATGCGGGTGGCCTCATATACCGACTTTGTGGGTCGGGATTATAGCGCATCTATGCTCTAAGCTGCCAATGCGTCGGCCCAGTAGGGATGTGTTTGTGTGGGGTGGGGTGGGGGGGGGGGGGGGGGGGGGGGGGGGGGGGGGGGGGGGGGGGGGGGGGGGGGGGGGGGGGGGGTGAGGCGGGTGGTGGGATGCATGGAAACGCAAGCCATCAATGCAAACATCTCCCTGATATGCGGAGCGGTCTTCTCGCCAGTGAAATGCAGCAGTAAAGCAGGAGCAAAACACGCCTTTATTTCGCCAACCAAAAGCCAGGTATCTCGACGGATTGATATGTACTTTTTTTTGTGCGGGGAGGATTGATATGTGCTTGATCGCACTCCAGCAGAAAGACATGATTCCCGTTGTTAACTGCTCGATTTTCTGGATGTTGGCAGCGAATTTATACATTTTTTATTCCGAATAAACTTGATTGAAAAAAGGAGCAATGTCACGCAAAGCAGCGACCGGTCGAGCAGGACGCCGACACAGGAGCAATGTCACGCAAAAAAAAAAAAAAACGGTAGAAGTAGCTGCCTATCCTTTTCGAGGACAGCAATTTCTGCTGGGTCTTAAAGTTTGCTAGGACGATCCTGCTACATTGGAGTACTTATTATTACATATTCCATTCCTAATCCAAGTACGATGCACAAATGAGGATATTAATTTGCATTATTTATCGTACAACACCAGCCTGATTAGTACGCATTGTGGTAGTATTAGGGCATGTACAATGATGGCATATGGATACTGATGCCTCATGACAAAAAATAGTTTAAGACATCTATAGTGATCAACGCAAGCTACTACCAATGTGCCTCATCAAAGAATAAAAAGTAGACTACACATGCATCCTACTCTCCACTTCAACTTTTTCAGGTAATGCACTGGTTCCCATTTTTTCTCCCAAGAACCCGCTTCCTGCCGAACCTATTTTTTCTGATATCCGATCCTACATGGCAGGCAGAGCATCACCCTAGACAACATGACTTTGCTTCTCCCATAAAGTTGGTTATCTTTGCTGTCCAAGTTTTTGCCTTTCTACGTACGGGAAAGAGATGGGTGCCTAATCATCGAGGAGTTGCTGCGGGATTGGCACGAAAGTGACCGACCGGTTAAGTTAAGTAAAGGTTGTTGTGTCAAACCATGACGTGCGTCGTTGGAGAGCTTGCTTGTCTCCCGTCGTCCTGGCCATGCATGGATGCATGCATGCATGCATGTCAAGCTGAAACTTTGACCTGGACCTAGTGCACGTCACGTGTTCGGTTGTCGACTTGGTTTTTTTTTTTTTTTACATCAGTACAAACACAAGCGCTCATATACACGCGCATACACTCATCCCTATGAACGCACACACGCACACCTTACCTCTATGAACACCTCCGAAAGACTGAGCCCGCATATCATCTTGAGATTTACGAAATCACCATAGGCGCCTCGTCGTCAACAGGAACGTCTCCTCCCACTGAATGCGCATCGCCGGAAATCCTGAAATAAATCGAGGAATAAATGCGAGCACCAGGATTTGAACCCTGGTGGGCTGGGATACCACAGTCCCTTTAACCATCCAACCACAGGTTGGTTCGCGGTTGTCGACTTTATTAACGTATTGACGTAAAGTTTCAAGTATAAATGAGAGCATCCAGTGGCGATGCCTTTATATTTAGCCTGAAATCTAGATAGGTAATCTGAAACATGCTGGACTGGTTTTTCTTTTCTTCCTGCTTTTGGGGAAAAGGCCGAAGACCATATTAAGTATCACAGACCCTTACAAAAACACCGTGAAAAAAAATTAAAAATAGGCTCATTTGTTAACTCAATTGCTTCAGCCTTGTTGATGCAGTTTTTTACAGTCTTTTTTTAGTGAGAATTTGACACGATGCATCGGAAATAATGTGCCGTGGTTGATTAGATGGTGTTTTTTTTATGTGTTCTGTGTCTAGAGAATGATGTATGCTCGCATGCAGACGAAATAATATGGCGATTAAAACTGAGTTGGATAAGGTGAAAGATTGGGTATCTATAATAGAGAGATTTGTCTTATCTTTCATTTGAAGAGGTCATCCTTTAGCTAACAGAAGGCCGAGCTATTTTTCCATGGAAACCAAGAAAAGGTCATTGGTATCATTGGTTATTTGTCCATGGAAATCAAGAAATAATCAAATCATGTGGTTAGATTTTTTTTCGTCCAAATAGGTTTTTACGTATTATAAATAGAAAACTAAGTCATTTGCACTATTTTGGTTGCAGGATTTGGTAACATTTTCCCAAGTTTTATGTATCCTATTTTGTTTTTACTTTGTGCATGCTCTATTACTCTTGCTCCTGAACAATATCATTCTCTTGCAACTATGGTTGCACATATGTTTGAGAGCATGCTCAATTGGGTGCGCTGAGCACAAAACTTTTGAGTAGTGTTTGTCTTCAGTTCGTGTGTTAGAGATAATCACGACTAGGAATAAACTAGTCCGGGACGGACTTGTAGTCATATGCCGAGTCGGCTGCGTACAGGTAAACTAGTACTACTATACCAGATCGTAAAAGCAATAAACACATAGGAACGACACGGTCATGTTAGCCATCAAGTCGCCGTGTTGTGTTCTCGTGTGCTCTCATGAGTGCGTATTTTTCTGGTTCATCGGTTAAAAAAGAAGCTTGCTAGCTAGTCTTGCTACTAGTTGATAGGTACGTGAGTTGGCCAAAAGCATCGGCTAGCTAAAACGCATCAGGAGCAAGCTTGTGTACATGTACGTCTTCAACGGAAAGCACTCGTCCGCGCAAAGTCGTACACACCGGACCGAAGCCAACAATTGATATCAGAGCCCAAGTGGCCGGAATAAATCTTAATGACTCACGTGTGGTCGGTCATGGTTGGTAGGCTGGAATGTGTTAGCGGGCCGATGGTGCCCGATGTGTGAAGGGGGGAAATTGTTGGGTTTAGTCCCACATCGGTTGTGGGGAGGCAAAACACAATTTATAAGGAGGCTAGTTTTGGAGGGGGGGGGGGGGGGGGGGGGGGGGGGGGGGGGGGGGGGGGGGGTGGGGTGGGGGGGGGTTTCCCTCCTATTAGGCTAGTTTTGGGGGGTGAGTGGCCTCTCATAAGTTTGTGGTGCTCTCCGGTTGGGCCTGATTGACGCATATGGGTCGGAAATGTTAGTGTTAGCGGACCCAAAATTGCGTAACAGTGCTAGCGTTCTGCTCTGTGCATGCTCTTGGCCACACAGACTTCTCCATCGCATCAACATACAGGAAACTTGCAATCCTAGCTGTAGGGGCTTGGCCAGGAGCAAGGGATGATGATGTTATTGCTGGTCTGGCCGCCTATAGCATCATCTTCAGCGCAGTCAAGATGTCTGGAGAAGTGATGCAGAATGCCAAGATAGGTTACATGACACTGACATCGTCGCGGTCAATGCTCGTGAGCCAGCTGATCGGCACAGCCATGGGCTGCATCATCGCCCCCGCCATCTTCTGGATATTGTGCCAGCCTCTTCGTCGTCTGTTTTATAGCTGCCATCGCTGTCAACGTGGCCAGAGACCTTTTGAGCTCAAATTTTGCGAGGTTCTTCCCGCTGCCGATGGCCATGGCGATCCCTTTCTACGCCGACTCCAGGTTTTCCATTGACATGTTCATTGAGAGCCTATTGTTAGTTGTGTGGGACAGCATGGACGGTGCAAATGTCAAGGAGTTAGCACTAGTGCCAGAGCTATGTGTGCTTATGAGGGGGGCTGTGCCCCCCCCCCCCCCCCCCCCCAAGCCTTAGGAAAGTGGTGAAGGAATTATTTTTAGAGAACAAAAATTTCATTTGGCCCCCTCAAGTCTCTATGTTTTACCATTTGCCCCCCTAAACTTCCTCTCTAGCTCCGCCACTAGTTAGCACCCGCTGTTGTATCTAGGCTACTTTGTGGCATTGGAATATGGATGATTCCTCACTCGGTACTCGCACTCATGGGGATAAAGCCACTGATCTGCATGGATTTTTTGTCACGTTCCACCAACGTCGAGGTGGACATATTCCTCAAACAAAACTAGTCTTATATCTTCTTGTGGAAAAATTCCTCAAACTGCACAAGTCTGTTTGGTGTTTGGATGCCAAAGGAGGAGATGGATGAGTTCAATAATATTTTCCCAGGTCATTATATGGGTAGTTGCTGATTTTTTCAAGCCACTCTCTTATTAGTAACTTATAAGGATTCAAAAGCTCTTATTATCTATGGTATCTTTCTGTACTATGTTTGTGGGTGTGTGAACTTATGATGCTCAAGTATTTTATTTATATTGTGTGCAAAATTGTTTCTTAACTTCATTATGTTTATCTTAGTTTGGTGTACAAAGTTGTTATCATGTCACATCATATATCTTTATTCAATATATAGGATGAGCTCTTATCAACTCTATATTCGCGCACTTTGTATTCAAAAGAAGACTATCTTGTAGGGGACAAAAAGATCGATGACGGAAGCATCGAATTGAACCTCGTGGTTGCTTTCATCAGAAACTTCTATTGGTTGCACCATTCCAGAAGAACTAAAAATATTAGGATATTAATTCCTTTGTTACAAATGATAGCAAATCATTATTTTTTTCATAGAAATTCTACCCTCTAGGTTTTTTGTGACTTTTTCCCATTATTCTGAACTTGGCCTGAACTCTAACCAATGTCGAATAGCAACACGTGGTACAAAATTGCCAAAAGAAACTTGCATTTGCGAAAAGGTTCCACATGATTCTTTTTTTAGGGTACAGTTTCATATGTTTTGGTTCTATAAAATGGAACACATGTAAATCAGGTTTCCATACTATTTTTTTGATGTTCTAGTTTAGCACTCGAGAAGTAGAAAAACTATGTATTTTTCTGCGTGCAAGCTTTCCCGAAAAACAGGGGGGCCTAAAATGAAAAGGTTTTTAACATGTTATATCTCTATATCATCAAAAACGAACAACTTTGATGTTTGAGTCGTCTTCATCCGAGATCGTATGCAACCTCGAGAGCCAAAACAATGTGCTGGTGAAGCTTGCCCTAGGATATTATTTATCATTTTGCAGGCCCATTTGCTCCCCCAAGATGATCTCTGATGGAACGTGTCTCAAAGCCTCAAAGGGCAATTGTTCACCGTGTCGAGCTAAACAATTTCTTTGTTGGAGTCATCACGATCCGAGATCTTATGCGACTTGCACGAGGCGTCAAAGTGAGCTACTTTATATATTCTGAACTCGGAAATTCAGGGTAAAACAGAGTTTGCATGCGGTGCGCCCCGAAAACTGGAGTTTCAATATTATTTGCAGATTTGCGGGTCCGAATTCAATCTCAAGGCAACCTCGGAAGAACAAGTCTAGTGAATTCTTCGTTGTTTCAAGTTGAACAAGTTTTCCTTTGAGACCATCGCCATCCGGAGTCATACGCGACCTACAAGAGCAGCGCAAGAGGGCTACTTGATATATTGTTAGCCCGGAAGTTCCAACCCTCCTAGTCCGATTTAGGTTAAGTGTTGATGATTTGAACGGGATTTGAGTCCTTTTCTTTTACGGGAAGTCCAGCCGCTTTTTTTTTTGTGACAGGTCTGATTGGGTGACTCTTTTTTGTCCGGATAGTGACCCGGCAGGCTGCCCAGACCTTCTCCGGTTGCAGATGATCTGAGTCCAGTTCCTTTCTGGCGAGCTCACCGGAGTGCAGACAAAGACCGTACCAGGCCACCGGAAAGCTAGGATAGGAGGTGATGGTGGCCGGCAGTGGATGCACCGACGGTCGGGCAATGTCAACGTCGGAGGTGCATCCGGGAAAGGGGCGCGGCTTCTCTGACTTCATCACAGCAAGGCCGCCTCTACCTTTGCCGGAAGAGCCGTTGGATCAAAAGCTGGCAGTCCAGATCGAGCGAATCACTGCAGCGCATGCACTGTTCATACGACACTGTAGCACGCACACTGTTCATAATCGCTACTGTTGCATCCGATCTGGACGGTTCGTCCTCGATCCAACGGCCGAAAGATGGGGAAAGTTAGAGGTACTGTAGCTCTCTACCTTTGCCATGGCAAGGTAGAGAATCTGCAGCCCCGGGAAAGGCACACAGCACATGCCCCGGACCTAAATCGTACGTGCGCACGTAGGGCCCACAACACCGACCGATCGAGACGGCGAACGGAGCGGCGACACGCGTAGGCGTAGCGAAGGCAGCCCCTCCAATCGCTCCCCAATTCCTGCTGTTGCGATCCGATCACCATGCGCCGCGGCTTTGTCACGTACGCACCCAAAAAAACACACCCAAAGGCCGGAGCAGATCATCTAATAAGAAAGAAAGAAAAAAGGCCGGAGCCGCTCGCCGGCCGGAATGCTTGCTTGCTTGACCAAACCGAAAAGGATGGAGGCGCGCGGCGTCATGATACGACCGCCGCTTCCTTCCGGTCAAGTGCGGCGAGAAAACAAAGGTGGCCGGAGTAAAATAAGACGTTGCTATGCTGCTTCCTCCCGGCTGCGTTGGCGTGTTTGGACCTAGCAACAGGGCGAGACACCACGAGCTCGCTCCACCTTAGGCTGGGTGGGTCGCCTCATGGCGAGTGCGTGCACCCGAACCAACCTGTGACCCAAGCGAATCGAATCCACTGATAAACATAATGAAAATTACGTCGAGATTCATGGACCGTCGAACGACCATTGCCGCCGGCAGAACGAGCCGCCGACATGCCACTGTCGTCGCTCCCATACTGGAGTGGCGTCGATGACAGCCGAGAAGTCCTCGTGCACATGCCCCTAAGGACCAGCGCCCTGAAGCCGCAGTCGTCCTCGTTGAATCCTTAAATCGATCTGAAGAAGCTGACACCAAATATCGTCGTTAGAAGCTTTCTGCCCAAGGAGCCGATAGAAATCTATGCTGGAGCTCCGTCTAATTCCATCCCAGTCCCAATGGACGAAATGAGGAGGATCGGAGCCCGGAAGACTGATTCGAAGAAGGAGCGCCGCCCTTGTGAGGACTAAAATCCTACCTATCTACTAGCGGGAACCGGGACTCCAGGAATCTCCTCCCCGCCACCAGCCGCCGGAGCGGCAGGCGGAGGGGAAACGAATCCACAGGCTCGCCGGTGAAGATTGAGGGGGAGGAAGGCTTTCTCAAGCCGCCTTGGGAGAGAGGAGGCGTTTCCGTCGACTACAAAGGTGTTTTGAAGATGCTCGTAGGGATAGAGCGTGCGTGCGTTCGTAGGAATGAGAGTATGTGCGTATGTGCGAGCGCCTATGTCTATACCGTGTATGAAAAAAAGATAGGGTGAGACGCGTGGAAGTGGAAACACTCGACACCATCACGCAATGGCACGAGCTCAGCTCGACCGCGTCACGCGAGCTGGGTCGTGGGGCGTGCACCCGAGCCAACCTGTGAGCGAATCGAATCGAGTCGAGTGACAACAGCTTGCCTCGCCTCACATCGGTGGCCCGCGCCGCTCGCGTTTTATTTCTTTCCCGTTCCCTCGGCCTTGACATTCTCGTCTCGTCTCGCCTCGCCTCGCCTCGCCTCCCGCGGCTGGCTCGCCACCGACGACGCGCGCCACCCCCCAATAATAGGCGCCGGATCGGGCGAGGGCCACGGAGCGAGCGAGCCATGGGCGTCCACGCGGCGCCCTTCCCCTTTCCCCGCCGGCAGGAGGAGGAGGACGACGACACCATCGTCCTCGGCGGAGGCGGCGACCGCTGGGGCGCCGCCGCGATGGCGGAGGACGAGGCGGAGCAGTCGCCCACGCCGCCGCCCATGTCCTCCTGCGGCTGCTACATCCTGCACCGCGTCTGCCGCTTCGACACGCTCGCCGGCGTCGCCATCAAGTACGGCGTCGAGGTAATTTCAATCAATTCATTAAACGCACGCGATTTCTTTTCCGATCGAAACGCCGCCGCGCGCGCCGACTGATGGGTGGATGATCTCCGGCGCCGTCTGCCTCATTCGTTCATCGGTTTGGTTCGCAGGTGGCTGACGTGAAGCGGGTGAACGGCCTCACCGCCGACCTGCAGATGTTCGCGCACAAGACGCTGCGGATCCCGCTCCCCGGCCGCCACCCGCCCGCCCAACATTCCCCTCCCTCCTCCTCGCCGGCCGCCGCCGCCGCCGCCAGGTACCCCCGCTTCCCTTGCCTTGCCTTCCTCCTTTTCCCCTTTCCTTGATTAGATTATACAGTTTGCAACCGAAAGATGGATGGATTACGATTTTCCACTTGGAAGATGGAGCCTCACCTAATTCCTCCGTCTCCCTCCCCTGTCTCGTCTCAACCCACGGCGGGGCGACCCGTTCTGAATCATGACCAATTCCAGGAGAAAATTTCTTTCAACAGCTTAGAATTGGCACCAAACATTCCCCTCTTTTTCATCTTAGAATTTGGCAATGTCCCACCATGGTCATGATCAGGGGGATGCCAGCAGGTCAAAATCCGGCGAGGTTGGCAGGTTCGGCCGAAACCCAAACACACAGACACTCCGAGTCACTGTTGACCATCGACAGAGATGCACACCTACATTGACATCGACACCTTTTGGTAGTGGCAAGTGGCGAATGGCAAATGTGCTCTGCTTTTTCTGAACCTTCCAGAGGGGCCGGCCGGTCTTCGCCCACTCGGTTGCACTCGCAAGTGCTCCACAGTGGTGGTGGTGGCGGTGGTGGGGTGGGAACATCCAGAGAGAGCCAACGCGCAAAGGAAGAAACTGGGATCTAGCCTGTGGAGTGGCCCATGACAGGTGTATCACACTCCACATGCCTGCGCAGTTGCACTCACCGCCCAGTGCCCACACCACACATGTCCTGAACTTGGCATATACTGTAGTTGCAGAAACATAATCATTCATGGCACCGACAGAAGGCAAGTAGTAGGACTTTAGGAATTGTATTATTTATTTTCAGCTGAATTTTTACAGGGAGGCACATTTTCATCGATGCTACACAAAATATATACATTCCTAGTACCACTTCCCTAGTTGGCGTTTCTTGTTTAATGATCACACCATGTGAGTGCTGACTATTGTGCCGAGGTCTGAATGTTACCAGTGGACTTCTCTGCTGGTACACTTGGATCTGCAGAAGATCAGTGGTGGACTTCCTTGCTGGCTGGTACACCTCATGCTCTGCCTGGGATATAACAATTAAGATTTGTTTCAGGGAATGGACTACGCGCCGGCCTCCCAAAAATGCCGCTGCCTTGGACCCGTTCCAGAAACCGCCGCGGAGCACGGTTTCGCCGTCCATGAGCCTGTTGCAGGGATACTACGGCCTCGCGCCACCTCCGAAACGGGACCTGACAGATGAAGGCGCCCAAATGGCGACGGCAATCAAAGGTAAGACCATCCCCTGTTTCCTTCAATTATGATGAACCATGCTTCCGATATGTGCTGATTTCTCAATCTTAACTGACCTCCAGGCCAGCATAGGAAAGCGAGAAGCATATCGACCGGCTTCCCTGGTGTGAACGGGGATGCCGGCTGGGAGACGGATGACGCTGAAAAGCTGATAAGGCGGCGCCAGAAAGCCGATCTCGAGCTGACAACGATGAGGGAGGACAATGCCGGTGCCCTGTTGCCGAGGACCGGGGAAGGCTTGGCGCTGAGGCCAAAGTCGGGAAGTCGGCCAGACATGAATAGCAGCCAGCAGGATCTCGTCGCGGCAGGGTTCGTGCCTTCGTATGGCGATGGCCTGCTCGCCGTCAGGAAATCGTCCAGCACCCCTGAGTTCCAGGACTCAGACAACAACATTGCTTCGGTGTGGCTGAGCAAGTGGAACCTGAAACCAGACGCCTTCGCTGTGCCTCTCCCAATCCTGCTCCTGGACAGCCTTCCGAAGCCGCTCTTCGACAGCCTCCCGAAGCCCATTGCTGCATGGAGGAACAAGGCAGCCCGGGATTAACATACAAGGCTCACACCTCATCTATACAACGCCTTATAATTTATCGATCGGTGTAGGCCGGTGATTGTAGTCCAGGTGCAAGAAGGGGTGAGGAGTTCTTTTACATTGTCTGGTTCGGGAGTACGTTTACATGGTCTGGTGTGGACGTTGGGCATTGTCGCAACCGAGAGGTGCGCTTCTTCTTCTTCTTCTTCCATGAGCTACAGAGATGATGCTTAAAAGACAGAGTTGGATACAGTGATACAATAGCTCTACATATACATAGTGTACTGAACCTGTTGCGCCGCAGCGATGGCAGCAGCAGGAGCAGTTTGTTTCCTTTTTATGAGTTGTTTGAGGATATATTCTTTGTCTTTTGTACGCGACGCAGAACTGCAGATAGACAACATACATATAGGAGGATCAAAGGGAAACGAGAGGCAGTATGTTGTACGTACACTAATGAAGGAATGAACTTTGTTAGTGCTTGTGTGTTACTCTTAGTTGTGGATTTGTCATCTCAACTCTGTTCTTGAGCATATTACCAGTAAAATAGTGCAGAATTTAAAATATACTATGTATATGTGCTTATAATCAACGTGGTTGAGGCCGTCTTGCTGTAGGAATGTACTCAAACTCCGGGTGAGAACCTTGCATCGACTATATCGATGTCGGCGGCAGTGGCATCTATGGACATCGTAGTGCCGCTATGGAGCTCCAGCACCAATGGTACTTTGCTTTGTGGTCACCGGGTGAAAACCTAAGATTAGGCTCGCCGCATTGGATGATGGTGTTGTTGTTGGGAAACGTTGCATGGAAAACAAATTTTTTTTCTACGCACACGCAAGACCTATCCATGGAGATGCATAGCAACGAGATGGGAGAGTGTGTCTACGTACCCTCGTAGACCGTAAGCGGAAGCGTTTGTTAACGCGGTTGATGTAGTCGAATTTCTTCGCGCTCCAACCGATCGAGTACCGAACGTACGGCATCTCCGTGTTCGGCACACGTTCAGCTCGGTTACGTCCTTGCCTTCTTGATCCAGCAAGACGGCGAGGTAGTGGATGAGTTCCGGCAGCACGACGGCGTGGTGACGGTGATGGTGAAGCTATCTCCGTAGGGCTTCGCCTAAGCACTACGAAAATATGACCGAGGGTGTAAACGGTGGAGGGGGGCGCCGCACACGGCTAAGAGATTGTCGTGGTTATGTGTGGCGCCTCCTCCCACATATATATATGGGGGGAGAGGGGAGAGGCCAAGAGGCCCCCCAAGTAGGGCCGAATCCTACTTGGGATCCTTCCCTAGCCGCGCCCCCCTCCCCCCTACCATATTTGCCGGAGCGGAAAGGAAAGGGGAGAAGAGGGAAGGAAGGGGGAGGCCGACTCCCCCCTTTCCTTTTCTCCCCAAGGGCTGCGGCCTTAGGAGGGGTGCGCCAGCCCCTTGTGGGCTGGTGTGTACTCCCCCTTTGGCCCATATGGCCCATTAACCTCCCGGGTTGTCCGGAACCCCCTTCCGGTAACCCGATTTCTACCCGGTACATCTCGAAACTCTTCCGGCGTCCAAATATCATCGTTCTATATATTGATCTTTACCTTCGGACCATTCCGGAGCTCCTCGTCATGTCCGTGATCTCATCCGATACTCCGAACAACAACGTGTCACCAAATCATATAACTCATATAACACTGTATCGTCAACGAACGTTAAGCGTGCGGACCCTACGGGTTCGAGGACTATGTAGACATGACCGAGACACCTCTTCGGTCAATAACCAATAGCGGAACCTGGATGCCCATATTGGCTCCTACATATTCTACGAAGATCTTTATCGGTCGAACCTTATGACAACATACGTAATTCGCTTTGTCCATCGGTATATTACTTGCCCGAGATTCGATCGTCGGTATCTTCATACCTAGTTCAATCTCGTTACCGGCAAGTCTCTTTACTCGTTTCGTAATACATCATCTTGCAACTAACTCCTTAGTCCCTTTGCTTGCAAGGCTTCTAATGATGTGTATTACCGAGAGGGCCCAGAGATATCTCTCCGATACTCGGAGTGACAAATCTTAATCTCGATCTATGCCAACTCAACAAACACCTTCGGAGATACCTGTAGAGCATCTTTATGATCACCCAGTTACGTTGTGACGTTTGACAGCACACAAGTTATTTCTCCGGTATCCGGGAGTTGCATAATCTCATAGTCGAAGGAATATGTATTTGTCATCAAGAAAGCAATAGCAACAAACTGAACGATCAATATGCTAAGCTAACGGATGGGTCTTGTCCATCACATCCTCCTCCTTATGATGTGATCCCGTTATCAAATGACAACACATGTCTATGGTTAGGAAACCTTAACCATCTTTGATCAACGAGCTAGTCTAGTAGAGGCTTACTAGGGACACAGTATTTGTTTATGTATTCACACATGTATTTAAGTTTCCGATCAATACAATTCTAGCATGAATAATAAACCTTTATCACGAATAAGAAAATATAAAATAACAACTTTATTATTGCCTCTAGGGCATATTTCCTTCCGTCTCCCACTTGCACTAGAGTCAATAATCTAGTTCACATCGCCATGTGATTAACACCCATAGTTCACATCGCCATGTGACCAACGCCCAAAGAGTTTACTAGAGTCAATAATCTAGTTCACATCGCCATGTGGTTAACACCCAAAGAGTACTAAGGTGTGATCATGTTTTGCTTGCGAGAGAAGTTTAGGCAACGGGTCTGTCACATTCAGATCCGTATGTATTTTGCAAATTTCTATGTCTACAACGCTCTGCATGGAGCTACTCTAGCTAATTGCTCCCACTTTCAATACGTTTCCAGATTGAGACTCAGAGTCATCCGGATTTGTGTTAAAGCTTGCATCGACGTAACCCTTTACGACGAACTCTTTATCACCTCCATAATCGAGAAACATTTCCTTAGTCCTCTTTAGGTACCTAAGGATAATTTTGACCGCTGTCCAGTGATCCACTCCTGGATCACTATTGTACCCCCTTGCCAAACTCATGGCAAGGCACACAACTGGTCTGGTACACAGCATTGCATACTTTATAGAACCTATGGCTGAGGCATAGGGAATGACTTTCATTCTCTCTCTATCTTCTGCCGTGGTCGGGCTTTGAGTCTTACTCAACTTCACACCTTATAATACAGGCTAGAACTCCTTCTTTGGCTGATCTATTTTGAACTCCTTCAAAAATCTTGTCAAGGTATGTACTTATTGAAAATCTTATCAAGCATCTTGATCTATCTCTATAGATCTTGATGCCCAATATGTAAGCAGCTTCACCGAGGTCTTTCATTGAAATATTCTTATTCAAGTATCCTTTTATGCTATCCAGAAATTCTATATCATTTCCAATCAGCAATATGTCATCCACATATAATATCAGAAATGCTACAGAGCTCCCAATCACTTTCTTGTAAATACAGGCTTCACCATAAGTCTGTATAAAACCATATGCTTTGATCACCTACTCAAAACGTATATTCCAACTCCGAGATGCTTGCACCAGTCCATAGATGGATCGCTGGAGCTTGCACACTTTGTTAGCACCTTTAGGATTCACAAAAACTTCCGGTTGCATCATATACAACTCTTCCTCAAGAAACCCGTTAAGGAATGCAAGGTTTTTGACATCCATTTGCCAGATTTCATAATCATAGAATGCGGCAATTGCTAACATGATTCGGACAGACTTAAGCATCGCTACAGGTGAGAAAGTCTCATCGTAGTCAACCCCTTGAACTTGTCAAAAACTTTTTGCAACAAGTCGAGCTTTGTAGACAGTGATATTACCGTCAGCGTTCGTCTTCCTCTTAAAGATCCATTTATTCTTTATGGCTTGCCGATCATCGGGCAAATCCACCAAAGTCCATACTTTGTTCTCATACATGGATCCAATCTCAGATTTCATGGCCTCAAGCCATTTATCAGAATCTGGGCTCATCATAGCTTCTTCATACTTCGTAGGTTCGCCATGGTCTAATAACATAACTTTCAGGACAGGATTATCGTACCACTCTGGTGCGGAACGTGTTCTGGTTGACCTACGAGGTTTAGTAGTAACTTGATCTGAAGTTTCATGATCATCATTATTTGCTTCTTCTTTGGTTGGTGTAGGCATCACGGGAATGATTTTCTGTAATGTGCTACTTTCCAATTCGAGAGAAGGTACAATTACCTCATCATGTTCTACTTTCCTCCCACTCACTTCTTTCGAGAGAAACTCCTTCTCTAGAAAGGACCCATTCTTAGCAACAAACGTCTTGCCTTCGGATCTGTGGTAGAAGGTGTACCCAATAGTTTCTTTAGGGTATCCTATGAAGACGCACTTCTCCAATTTAGGTTCGAGCTTATCAGGCTGAAGCCTTTTGACATAAGCGCCGCATTCCCAAACTTTAAGAAACGATAACTTAGGTTTCTTGCCAAACCACAGTTCATACGGTGCCGTCTCAACGGATTGAGATGGTGCCCTATTTAACGTGAATGCGGCTGTCTCTAATGCATAACCCCAAAACGATAGTGGTAAATCGGTAAGAGACATCATAGAATGCACCATATCTAATAAAGTATGGTTACGACGTTCGGACACACCATTACACTGTGGTGTTTCAGGTGACGTGAGTTGTGAAACAATTCCACATTGTTTTAAATGAAGGCCAAACTCGTAACTCAAATATTCGCCTCTGCGATCAGATCGTAGAAACTTTATTTTCTTGTTATGATGATTCTCCACTTCACTATGAAATTCTTTGAACTTTTCAAATGTTTCAGATTTGTGTTTCATCAAGTAGATATATCCATACCTACTCAAATCATCTATGAAGGTCAGAAAATAACGATACCCGCCGCGTGCTTCAACACTCATTGGACCGCATACATCGGTATGTATTATTTCCGATAAGTCATTAGCTTGCTCCATTGTTCCGGAGAACGGAGTTTTAGTCATCTTGCCCTTGAGGCATGTTTCGCAAGTATCAAATGATTCATAATCAAGTGATTCCAAAAGTCCATCCGCATGGAGTTTCTTCATGCGCTTTACACCAATATGACCTAAACGGCAGTGCCACAAGTATGTTGCACTATCATTATCAACTTTGTATCTTTTGGCATCAATATTATGAATATGTGTATCACTACGATCGAGATTCAATAAACCATTCACATTGGGTGTATGACCATAGAAGGTTTTATTCATGTAAACAGAACAACAATTATTCTCTGAATTAAATGAATAATCGTATTGCAATAAATATGATCTAATCATATTCATGCTCAACGCAAAACATCAAATAATATTTATTTAGGTTTAACACTAATCCCGAAGGTAGAGGGAGTGTGCGATGGTGATCGTATCAACCTTGGAACCATTTCCAACGCATATCGTCACCTCGCCCTTAACTAGTATCTGTTTATTCTGCAACTCCTGTTTCGAGTTACTAATCTTAGCAACTGAACCGGTATCAAATATCCAGGGGCTACTACGAGCACTAGTAAGGTACACATCAATAACATGTATATCAAATATACCTTTGTTCACTTTGCCATCCTTCTTATCCGCCAAGTATTTGGGACATTTCCACTTCTAGTGACCATTTTCTTTGCAGTAGAAGCACTCAGTTTCAGGCTTGGGTCCAGCTTTGGGCTTCTTCACGGGAGTAGCAACTTACTTGCCATTCTTCTTGAAGTTCCCTTTCTTTCCCGTGCCATTTTTCTTGAAACTAGTGGTCTTGTTAACCATCAACACTTGACGTTCCTTCTTGATTTCTACCTCCGCCGATTTTAGCATCGCGAAGAGCTCGGGAATCGTTTTCGTCACCCCTTGCATATTATTGTTCATCACGAAGCTCTAGTAGCTTGGTGATAGTGACTGGAGAAATTTGTCAATCACTATCTTATCTGGAAGATTAACCCCCACTTGATTCAAGCGATTGTAGTACCCAGACATTCTGAGCACATGCTCACTAGCTGAGCCATTCTCCTCCATCTTGTAGGTAAAGTACTTGTTAGAGGTCTCATACCTCTCAACATGGGCATGAGCCTGAAATACCAATTTCAGCTCTTGGAACATCTCATATGTTCCATGGCGTTCAAAACGTCTTTGGAGCCTCGATTCTAAGCCGTAAAGCATGGCGCACTAAACTATCAAGTAGTCATCATATCGAGCTTGTCAAATGTTCATAATGTATGCATCAGCTCCTGCAACAGGTCTGTCATCTAGCGGTGCATCAAGGACATAATTCTTCTGTCCAGCAATGAGGATAATCCTCAGATCACGGACCCAGTCCGCATTATTCCTACTATCATCTTTCAACTTAGTTTTCTGTAGGAACATATCAAAAATAGGGGAGCTATATCGCGAGCTATTGATCTACAACATAGATATGCAAAAACTATTAAGACTAAGTTCATGATAAATTAAGTTCAATTAATCAAATTACTAATGAACTCCCACTTAAATTAACATCCCTCAAGTTATCTAAGTGATACATGATCCAAATCAACTAATCCATGTCCGATCATCACGTGAGATAGGGTAGTCATCAATGGTGAACATCTCTATGTTGATCATATCTACTATATGACTCACGTTCGACCTTTCGGTCTCCAGTGTTCCGAGACCATGTCTGTACATGCTAGGCTCGTCAAGTTTAACCCAAGTATTGTGTATGTGCAAAACTGTCTTACACCCGTTCTATGTGAACGTAGAGTCTATCACACCCGATCATCACGAGGTGCTTCGAAATGACGAACTTTGGCAATGGTGCATACTCGGGGAGAACACTTTTATCTTGAAATTTAGTGAAGGGATTATCTTATAATGCTACCACCGTTCTAAGCAAAATAAGATGCATAAAGGATAAACATCACATGCAATCAAAGTATGTGACATGATATGGCCATCATCATCTTGTGCTTTTGATCTCCATCTCCAAAGCATCGTCATGATCTCCATCGTCACCGGCTCGACACCTTGATCTCCATCGTTGCGTCGGGGTCGTCTCGCCAACTATTGCTTCTACAACTATTGCTAACGCATAGCGATAAAGTAAAGCAATTACATGGTGCTTGCATTTCATACAATAAAGAGACTACCCTAAGGCTCCTGCCGGTTGTCGATATTACAAAACATGATCATCTCATACATCAACATATATCACATCACGTCTTGACCATATCACATCACAACATGCCCTGCAAAAACAAGTTAGACGTCCTCTACTTTGTTGTTGCAAGTTTTACGTGGCTGCTACGGGCTTCTAGTAAGAACCGTTCTTACCTACGCAAAAACCACAACGGTGATTTATCAAGTTTGCTGTTTTAACCTTCTTCAAGGACCGACCGTAGTCAAATTCGATTCAACTAAAGTTGGAGAAACAGACATCCGCCAGCCACCTTTATGCAAAATTAGTTGCATGTCAGTCGGTGGAACCGGTCTCATGTGCGTGGACATGTATGGTTGGTCCGGGCCGCTTCATTCCATAATACCACCGGATCAAAATAAGACATTGCTGGTAAGCAGTATGACTATCACCGCCCACAACTCTTTGTGTTCTACTCGTGCATATCATCTATGCATAGACCTGGCTCGGATGCCACTGTTGGGAAACGCTGCATGGAAAACAATTTTTTTTTCTACGCACACGCAAGATCTATCCATGAAGATGCATAACAACGAGAGGGAAGAGTGCGTCTACGTACCCTCGTAGACCGTAAGCGGAAGCGTTTGTTAACGCGGTTGATGTAGTCGAACTTCTTCGCGCTCCAACCGATCGAGTACCGAACGTACGACACCTCCGCGTTCAGCACACGTTCAGCTCGGAGACGTCCTCGGCTTCTTGATCCAGCAAGACAGCGAGTAGTGGATGAGTTCCGGCAGCACGACGGCGTGGTGACGGTGATGGTGAAGCTATCTCCGTAGGGCTTCGCCTAAGCACTACGAAAATATGACCGAGGGTGTAAACGGTGGAGGGGGCGCCGCACACGGCTAATAGATTGTCGTGGTTATGTGTGGCGGCCCCCTCCCACATATATATAGGTGGGGGGAAAGGGGAAAGGCCAAGAGGCGCCCCAAGTAGGGCCGAATCCTTCTTGGGATCCTTCCCTAGCCGCACCCCCCTTACCATATTTGCTGGAGGGGAAAGGAAAGGGGAGAAGAGGGAAGGAAGGGGGAGGCCGACTCCCCCCTTTCCTTTTCTCCCCAACGGCTGCAGCCTTAGGAGTGGCGCACCAGCCCCTTGTGGGCTGGTGTGTTCCCCCCTTTGAAGGAAATATGCCCTAGAGGCAATAATAAAGTTGTTATTTATATTTCCTTATATATCATGATAAATGTTTATTATTCATGCTAGAATTGTATTAATCGGAAACTTGATACATGTGTGAATACATAGACAAAACACCGAGTCCCTAGTAAGCCTCTACTGGACTAGCTCGTTGATCAAAGATGGTTAAGTTTCCTAACCATAGACATGTGTTGTCATTTGATGAACGGGATCACATCATTAGGAGAATGATGTGATGGACAAGACCCATCCGTTAGCTTAGCATAATGATCGTTAAGTTTTATTGCTATTGCTTTCTTCATGACTTTTACATATTCCTCTGACTATGAGATTATGCAACTCCCGAATACCGGAGGAACACCTTGTGTGCTATCAAATGTCACAACGTAACTGGGTGATTATAAAGATGCTCTACAGGTGTCTCCAAAGGTGTTTGTTGGGTTGGCATAGATCGAGATTAGGATTTGTCACTCCGAGTATCGGAGAGGTATCTCTGGGCCCTCTCGGTAATGCACATCACTATAAGCCTTGCAAGCAATGTGACTAATGAGTTAGTTACGGGATGATGCATTATGGAACTAGTAAAGAGACTTGCCGGTAACGAGATTGAACTAGGTATGAAGATACCGACGATCGAATCTCGGGCAAGTAACATACCGATGACAAAGGGAATGACGTATGTTGTCATTACGGTTTGACCGATAAAGATCTTCGTAGAATATGTAGGAACCAATATGAGCATCCAGGTTCCGCTATTGGTTATTGACCGGAGATGTGTCTCGGTCATGTCTACATAGTTCTCGAACCCGTAGGGTCCGCACGCTTAACGTTCGATGACGATTTGTATTATGAGTTATGTTTTTTGGTGACCGAAGATTTTTCGGAGTCTCGGATGAGATCACGGACATGGCGAGGAGTCTCGAAATGGTCGAGAGGTAAAGATTGATATATTGGAAGGTTATATTCGGACACCGGAATGGTTCCGGAGTGGTTCGGGTATTTTTCGGAGTACCGAGGGGTTACCGGAACCCCCCGGGGAAGTATTGGGCCTACATGGGCCATAGGGGAGAGAGGAGGTAGCCCACAAGGGGTGGCTGCGCCCCCCTCCGATGGGGAGTCCGAATTGGGTTAGGGGAGGGGGCGCGCCCCCCTTTCCTTCTCCTCTTCCCTCTCCCTTCCCTATTTTTCCCCCTCCGGAGAAAGGAAAAGTGGGGGGGGGGGGGGGGGCGAATCCTACTAGTAGTGGTGTCCTAGTAGGACTCCCCCCCATGGCGCGCCCCCTTGGTCGCTGGCCTCCTCCTCCCCTCCTTTATATACGGGGACAGGGGGGCACCCCAAAGCACACCAATTTGTTCTTAGCCGTGTGCGGCGCCCCCCTCCACCGTTTACTCCTCCGGTCATATTGTCGTAGTGCTTAGACGAAGCCCTGCGCGGATCACATCACCACGCCGTCGTGCTGGCGAAACTCTCCCTCGACCTTCTACTGGATCAAGTGTTCAAGGGACGTCATCGAGCTGAACGTGTGCTGAACTCGGAGGTGCCGTACGTTCGGTGCTTGATCGGTTGGATCACGAAGATGTTCGACTACATCAACTGCGTTAAGCTTCCGCTTCCGCTTTCGGTCTACGAGGGTACATGGACACACTCTCCCCCTCTCGTTGCTATGCATCTCCTAGATAGATCTTGCGTGAGCGTAGGAATTTTTTTGAAATTGCATGCTACGTTCCCCAACAGTGGCATCCGAGCCAGGTCTATGCGTAGATGATATGCATGAGTAGAACACAAAGAGTTGTGGGCGATGATAGTCATACTGCTTACCACCAACGTCTTATTTTGATTCGGCGGTATTGTTAGATGAAGCGGCCCGGACCAACCTTACATGACCGCGTTCATGAGACCGGTTCCACCGACAGACATGCAACTTGTTGCATAAAGGTGGCTGGCGGGTGTCTGTTTCTCCAACTTTAGTTGAATCGAATTTGACAACGGCCGGTCCTTGTTGAAGGTTAAAACAGCAAACTTGACGACACATCGTTGTGGTTTTGTTGCGTAGGTAAGAACGGTTCTTGCTAGAAGCCCGTAGCAGCCACGTAAAACTTGCAACAACAAAGTAGAGGACGTCTAACTTGTTTTTGCAGGGCATGTTGTGATGTGATATGGTCAAGACATGATGTGATATACGTTGTTGTATGATATGATCATGTTTTGTAAAAGTTATCGGCAACTGGCAGGAGCCTTATGGTTGTCGCTTTATTGTATGAAATGCATACGCCATGTAATTGCTTTACTTTATCACTATGCGTTAGTGATAGTTTTAGAAGCAATAGTTGGCGAGACAACAATGACGCTACGATGGAGATCAAGGTGTCAAGCCGGTGACGATGGAGATCATGACGGTGCTTCGGAGATGAAGATCAAAGGCACAAGATGATGATGGCCATATCATGTCACATATTTTGATTGCATGTGATGTTTATCTTTTATGCATCTTATTTTGCTTAGTACGGCGGTAGCATTGTAAGATGATCCCTTACTAAATTTCAAGGTATAAGTGTTCTCCCTGAGTATGCACCGTTGCGACAGTTCATCGTGCCGGGACACCACGTGATGATCGGGTGTGATAAGCTCTACGTTCATATACAACGGGTGCAAGACAGTTTTGCACGTGCGGAATACTCGGGTTAAACTTGATGAGCCTAGCATATGCAGATATGGCCTCGGAACACTGAGACCGAAAGGTCGAACGTGAATCATATAGTAGATATGATCAACATAGAGATGTTCACCATTGAAAACTACTCCATCTCACGTGATGATCGGACATGGTTTAGTTGATATGGATCACGTGATCATTTAGATGACTAGAGGGATGTCTATCTAAGTGGGAGTTCTTAAGTAATATGATTAATTGAACTTAATTTATCATGAACTTAGTCCTGGTAGTATTTGCAAATTATGTTGTAGATCAATAACTCGCGTATAGCTCCCCTGTTTTATTTTTGATATGTTCCTAGAGAAAACTAAGTTGAAAGATGATAGTAGCAATGATGCGGACTGGGTCCCTGATCTGAGGAATATCCTTGTTGCTGCACAGAAGAATTATGTCCTTGATGCACCGCTAGGTGACAGACCTATTGCAGGAGTAGATGCAGACATTATGAACGTTTGGCAAGCTCGATATGATGACTACTTGATAGTTTAGTGCACCATGCTTTACGGCTTAGAACCGGGACTTCAAAACGTTTTGAACGCCACGGAGCATATGAGATGTTCCAAAGAGATGAAATTGGTATTTCAGACTCATGCCCGTGTCGAGAGGTATGAGACCTCTGACAAGTACTTTGCCTACAAGATGGAGGAGAATAGCTCAGCTAGTGAGCATGTGCTCGGAATGTCTGGGTACTACAATCGCTTGAATCAAGTGGGAGTTAATCTTCCAGATAAGATAGTGATTGACAGAGTTCTTTAGTCACTATCACCAAGTTACTAGAACTTCATGATGAACTATAATATGCAAGGGATGATGAAAATGATTCCCAAGCTCTTCGCGATGCTGAAATTGGCGAAGGTAGAAATCAAGAAATAGCATCAAGTGTTGATGGTTGACAAGACCACTAGCTTCAAGAAAAAGAGCGAGGGAAAGAAAGGGAACTTCAAGAAGAATGGCAAGCAAGTTGTCACTCCCGTAAAGAAGCCCAAAGATGGACCTAAGCCTGAAACTGAGTGCTTCTACTGCAAAGGAAATGGTCACTTGAAGCGGAACTGCCCCAAATACTTGGCGGATAAGAAGGATGGCAAAGTGAACAAAGGTATATTTGATATACATGTTATTGATGTGTATTTTACTAGTGTTCATAGTAGCCCCTGGGTATTTGATACTGGTTCAGTTGCTAACATTAGTAACTCAAAACAGGAGTTGCAAAACGAACAGAGACTAGTTAATGACGAGGTGACGATGTGTGTTGGAAGTGATTCCAAGGTTGATAAAATCACCATCGCACACTCCCTCTACCTTTGGGATTAGTGTTGGACCCAAATAAATGTTATTTGGTGTTTGCGTTGAGCATGAATATGATTGGATCATGTTTATTGCGATACGGTTATTAATTTAAGTCAGAGAATAATTGTTGTTCTATTTACATGAATAAAACCTTCTATGGTCATACACTCAATATAAATTGTTTATTGAATCTCGATCGTAGTGATACACATATTCATAATATTGATGCCAAAAGATGCAAAATTGATAATGATAGTGCAACATATTTGCGGCACTGCCATTTAGGTCATATTGGTGTAAAGCGCATAAAGAAACTCCATGCAGATGGGCTTTTGGAATCACTTGATTATGAATCATTTGATACTTGCGAACCATGCCTCATGGGCAAGATGACTAAAACTCCGTTCTCCGGAACAATGGAGCGAGCCAATGACTTATTGGAAATAATACATACCGATTTATGCGGTCCAATGAGTGTTGAGGCTCGCGGTGGGTATCGTTATTTTCTGACCTTCATAGATGATTTGAGCAGATATGGGTATATCTACTTGATTAAACATAAGTCTGAAACATTTGAAAAGTTCAAAGAATTTCAGAGTGAAGTAGAGAATCATCATAACAAGAAAATAAAGTTTCTACGATCTGATCGCGGAGGCAAATATTTGAGTTACGAGTTTGGCCTTCATTTAAAACAATGTGGAATAGTTTCACAACTCACGCCACCTGGAACACCACAGCGTAATGGTGTGTCTGAACGTCGTAACCGTACTTTATTGGATATGGTGCGATCTATGATGTCTCTTACCGATTTACCACTATCGTTTTGGGGTTATGCATTAGAGACAGCTGCATTCACGTTAAATAGGGCACCATCTAAATCCGTTGAGACGACACCGTATGAACTATGGTTTGGCAAGAAACCTAAGCTGTCGTTTCTTAAAGTTTGGGGTTGCGATGCTTATGTGAAAAAGCTTCAGCCTGATAAGCTCGAACCCAAATCAGAGAAATGCGTCTTCATAGGATACCCAAAAGAAACTGTTGGGTACACCTTCTATCACAGATCCGAAGGCAAGATCTTTGTTGCTAAGAATTGATCCTTTCTAGAGAAGGAGTTTCTCTTGAAAGAAGTGAGTGGGAGGAAAGTAGAACTTGATGAGGTAATTGTACCTTCTCTCGAATTGGAGAATAGCTCATCACAGAAAATAGTTCCCGTGATGCCTACACTAATTAGTGAGGAAGCTAATGATGATGATCATGAAACTTCAGATCAAGTTACTACCGAACCTCGTAGGTCAACCAGAGTACGTTCCGCACCAGAGTGGTACGGTAATCCTGTTCTGGAGGTCATGTTACTAGACCATGACGAACCTACGAACTATGAGGAAGCGATGATGAGCCCAGATTCCGCGAAATGGCTTGAGGCCATGAAATCTGAGATGGGATCCATGTATGAGAACAAAGTGTGGACTTTGGTTGACTTGCCCGATGATCGGCAAGCCATAGAGAATAAATGGATTTTCAAGAAGAAGACTGACGCTGACGGTAATGTTACTGTCTACAAAGCTCGACTTGTTGTGAAAGGTTTTCGACAAGTTCAAGGGGTTGACTACGATGAGACCTTCTCACCCGTAGCGATGCTTAAGTCTGTTCGAATCATGTTAGCAATTGCCGTATTTTATGATTATGAAATCTGGCAAATGGACGTCAAAACTGCGTTCCTTAATGGATTTCTCAAAGAAGAGTTGTATATGATGCAACCAGAAGGTTTTGTCGATCCTAAAGGTGCTAACAAAGTGTGCAAGCTCCAGCGATCCATTTATGGACTGGTGCAAGCCTCTCGGAGTTGGAATATACGCTTTGATAGTGTGATCAAAGCATATGGTTTTATACAGACTTTTGGAGAAGCCTGTATTTACAAGAAAGTGAGTGGGAGCTCTGTAGCATTTCTAATATTATATGTGGATGACATATTGTTGATTGGAAATGATATCGAATTTCTAGATAGCATAAAAGGATACTTGAATAAGAATTTTTCAATGAAAGACCTCGGTGAAGCTGCTTATATATTGGGCATCAAGATCTATAGGGATAGATCAAGACGCTTAATAGGACTTTCACAAAGCACATACCTTGATAAAGTTTTGAAGAAGTTCAAAATGGATCAGTCAAAGAAAGGGTTCTTGCCTGTGTTGCAAGGTGTGAAGTTGAGTAAGACTCAATGCCTGACCACTGCAGAAGATAGAGAGAAAATGAAAGTCATTCCCTATGCCTCAGCCATAGGTTCTATCATGTATGCTATGCTGTGTACCAGACCTGATGTGTGCCTTGCTATATGTTTAGCAGGGAGGTACCAAAGTAATCCAGGAGTGGATCACTTGACAGCGGTCAAGAACATCCTTAGTTACCTAAGAGGACTAAGGAAATGTTTCTCGATTATGGAGGTGATAAAGAGTTCGTCGTAAAGAGTTACGTCGATGCAAGCTTTGACACTGATCTAGATGACTCTAAGTATGAATCTAGATACGTATTGAACGTGGGAGCAATTAGCTAGAGTAGCTCCATGCAGAGCATTGTAGACATAGAAATTTGCAAAATACTTACGGATCTGCATGTGGCAGACCCGTTGACTAAACTTCTCTCACAAGCAAAACATGATCACACCTTAGTACTCTTTGGGTGTTAATCACATAGCGATGTGAACTAGATTATTGACTCTAGTAAACCCTTTGGTTGTTGGTTACATGGTGATGTGAACTATGGGTGTTAATCACATAAAGATGTGAACTATTGGTGTTAAATCACATGGCGATGTGAACTAGATTATTGACTCTAGTGCAAGTGAGAGACTGAAGGAAATATGCCCTAGAGGCAATAGTAAAGTTGTTATTTATATTTCCTTATATATCATGATAAATGTTTATTATTCATGCTAGAATTGTATTAACCGGAAACTTGATACATGTGTGAATACATAGACAAAACACCGAGTCCATAGTAAGCCTCTACTGGACTAGCTCGTTGATCAAAGATGGTTAAGTTTCCTAACCATAGACATGTGTTGTCATTTGATGAACGGGATCACATCATTAGGAGAATGATGTGATGGACAAGACCCATCCGTTAGCTTAGCATAATGATCGTTAAGTTTTATTGCTATTGCTTTCTTCATGACTTTTACATATTCCTCTGACTATGAGATTATGCAACTCCCGAATACCGGAGGAACATCTTGTGTGCTATCAAATGTCACAACGTAACTGGGTGATTATAAAGATGCTCTACAGGTGTCTCTGAAGGTGTTTGTTGGGTTGGCATAGATCGAGATTAGGATTTGTCACTCCGAGTATCGGAGAGGTATCTCTGGGCCCTCTCGGTAATGCACATCACTATAAGCCTTGCAAGCAATGTGACTAATAAGTTAGTTACGGGGTGATGCATTACGGAACGAGTAAAGAGACTTGCCGGTAACAAGATTGAACTAGGTATGAAGATACCGACGATCGAATCTCGGGCAAGTAACATACCGATGACAAAGGGAATGACGTATGCCGTCATTACGGTTTGACCGATAAAGATCTTCGTAGAATATGTAGGAACCAATATGAGCATCCAGGTTCCGCTATTGGTTATTGACCGGAGATGTGTCTCGGTCATGTCTACATAGTTCTCGAACCCGTAGGGTTCGCACGCTTAACGTTCGATGACGATTTGTATTATGAGTTATGTGTTTTGGTGACCGAAGAATGTTCAGAGTCCCGGATGAGATCACGGACATGACGAGGAGTCTCGAAATGGTCGAGTGGTAAAGATTGATATATTGGAAGGTTATATTCGGACACCGGAATGGTTCCGGAGTGGTTTGGGTATTTTTCGGAGTACCGAGGGGTTACCGGAACCCCCCGGGGAAGTATTGGGCCTACATGGGCCATAGGGGAGAGAGGAGGCAGCCCACAAGGGGTGGCTGCGCCCCCTCCCATGGGGAGTCCGAATTGGATTAGGGGAGGGGGCGCGCCCCCCTTTCCTTCTCCTCTTCCCTCTCCCTTCCCTATTTCCCCCTCCGGAGAAAGGAAAAGTGAGGGGGGGGGGGGGAGAATCCTACTAGGAGTGGAGTCCTAGTAGGACTCCCCCCATGGCGCGCCCTCTTGGTGGCCGGCCTCCTCCTCCCCTCCTTTATATATGGGGGTAGGGGGGCACCCCAAAGCACACAAATTTGTTCTTAGCCATGTGCGGTGACTGACGGTGTCCTGGACTAGGGAGTACTCACCATGTCGTCTCCCGACCAGTGGGTTGGGCCGAGGACCCCCGTGGCGGTTCACTAATGGGCCAGTTCGGACAGCCGATGACATATACAAGAAAGATTCCACAAGACTTGGTGATCAAGACAAGGACTCCTCTCCACCAACGTAGCCGACTAGGACTCTTGTCATCCTGGGCCTCCGGTACATTATATAAGCCGAGGCCAGGTTCGTTGATAGATAGATTATGACATTACTCATCATACCACTTGGGTTTAGACCACAACATATGATCTCGAGGTAGATCAACTCTGTACTTAATACTTCATTAATATAAACAAGAGCAGGACGTAGGGTTTTACCTCCATAGAGAGGGCCCGAACCTGGGTAAAACACCGTGTTCATCGTCTCTGTTACCTTCGATCCTAGATCCACAGCTCGGGACCCCCTACCCCGAGGTCTGCCGGTTTTGACACCGACATTGGTGCTTTCATTGAGAGTTTCGCTGTGTGATCGACAAAGGATCAATGGCTCGCTTGCAGATCAACTGCGACGTCGGCAAATTCGTCGCCAGCTCGACTGGTCACCTTGGTTCGACCAAGGACTGTGCTCCGCCTCAGATCGTCATGATCGGACGAGGGCCTTCATCAACATCAACTCCGATCTCTATCAAGATCGTGGAGGAATCATCCATATAGCCCGGGGGCTCAACTTCAACATTGTCCTCGGGCGACCATGCTGTTTTTCTATACAGCGGATTCGTATTCGCTGTCGCCGCTTCCTCGAGTGTCGTTTTAACGATTGCTTCGGTGGAATTGTGCGGAATTAAGTCTACAACAACCATGCAAAATTTCGCCGAGTTCCGATGGAGGAATCTCCGGCGATCTCCGTTATACCGAAGCCCTGTCGAATCTGGACGGGAATCTGGACGAGTTTGGAGCGTGGTGTCCAGCATCTAGCTCGGACGTTCTTTGTAAGATCCAACCGTTGATCGGTTGTGAAATTCCTATATCTACCAACCCTCAAAATTTCAGCTCGATCCGACCGTTCAAACTCCGGGAAACCTCCGATGAGCGCAGCGATTTTCGGATCTATTTTCTGCGCGAAAACGAATCCGACCCGAATTCATCTTCTTCATGAACGGGATACTGAACATCCTCTTTGAAGGAAACTTTTTCTAGGATATTGTGTTTTGTTTCCGAACACATGCTCATAAATTTTGCTCCTTTTCAGAGGTAACCTTCACCGTTGTGCCGGTGTCAAACCAGCCTGACAACGTTGCTGCACGGCTGTCGACCTGCGCTAGACGGGTCGTCGCTTCATCGAGCCAAAATCAACCTCTTCGGATCATTGTCTCGGCAAGCCGAACAATAGTTCGGCATCATGAAGGGTAAATCATCACCAACATTGTCGCCCCACGAATTATACGGAACGGGCACACCGGCATCGCTGCATGGTCACTTCATCAAGCGGGCATCGACCGCGTCACAAGATCCGGCCCGCAACGGCATCGCCGCATTATTGCTTCTTCAAGCCTGGATGTGACCTCGGCGTCCGAAGATCGGGAGTCAATTTCGGCCGGACTCGCCTCTCTTAACCCGTATCCAGTTTCAATCTCGGACGCGACTTCGGCGTCCGAACATCAGGAGTCAACCCTGACCGGACTCGCCCCTCTCACCATAGTACCGGAGGACGATTCCGAAGAAATCCCAAATACTAATCCGGCTGACCAAGCCGATGTCCACCACGCCGACCTGCTTCGACACCTCGGCCGGCATGGGGCTGCAAACGTCATACTACCGATCTGCCCCGTCACCTCGGCTAGACCGGGGGCTTCGCCATCTTTTCATCAAACTACTCCGGTGACTTTGACATCACCAGCCAATGAGCTTCGTCACGTTAGCTGGACCGGGGGCTTCGCCTCACCGCATCGACCGTACGGCATCGCCGCATGGCCACTTCATCAAGCCGGCATTGACCGCGTCACAAGTTACGACCTGCGTCGGCATGGCCGCACTGTTGCTTCTTCAAGCCGATGTCCATCACGCCGAACTGCTTCAACACCTCGGCTGACATGGCAACTGCAGCGTCTCCTTACTGCATCGCCATACCGTCGCTTCATCACCCATCAGGCACTGGGTGTGCGGATCGAGTCCCAATTTTGGGAGTGACCTTTCTTCGGACTGCTACAAACAAATAAACCAGGTGCTATTAATCCTAGCAATTTTTGCTTGTTTGGGTTTATTTTTCCAAAGGAATTATTACTCTGGTTTGTTCCATCATCTGTACACAAGTCTATCAAATGGTGGCCGCATTAACGACGGTCGCGTGGTGGTTTGGTCAGTTTCCGTACATAGTTCGGCGAACGCCGCATCCGAGACTCGGACCGACCTGTGAATTCGGGCTTTGCCACGCCTTTACCGCATCACGCCGATGCCCTGCATCGACATTGACTTCGGCGCCAGACCACATCTCTTTAAATAAATTATCTTTGCGAAAAGCAATTATGCAAGGATTTTATATATATTTATATTATTCTTTTTGGACCGCACTATTTTATGTGTGCAGGTGATTGACTTCGACTGCGTCACGCGGTCACTTCGGCAAGTCAATGTCGTCGTCCCAATTGGCATACATCGGCTCGCATGATTATCTTGTTGATTGAATTGCCATACCGACATATTCGGTTGCCTCGGGGACTTCGGCATCATCAAGAGGGTCCTACCTCGTCGGGTAAATGATCCGGATTAGGCAGCGCTGTCACCTCGGCTGAACCGGGGGCTTCGTCATCACTTCATTAACCCACACCGGGAACTTCGGCGTCATACTGTCGGCCTACTCCGTCGCCTCGGACGGACGGGGGGTTCCACCTCGCCACATTGGCCGTGCTGTGTCGCCGCTTCGGAGTGCCGAGCTCTTCGCTCCTCCATCTCGGGACCGGCTTAGGGGCTGGGACCTCGTCCCGCCGTAAACTCGGACCGCGTCATCGATGCCGATCACATTAACCAGCTAAGTCGCTTTCATGCCCAAAGTTTTAAATTTTGTTCGGTTCGACAAAGCATTATACTTTTTTGACAAAAAGTCGTTTGCGAAAAACTTTCTTTGTCAAAATCTTGCCTGTTACAAACAAATTCAAATACCCCGTGTATTTGGGGGCTTCCTTTATGAAGCCATTCTTCTTGCATATGATTATTAATGTATCGCACCATTCCTTGTTCGTGTATTATGCCAAAATATGCATCATGTTGACTTAAGTGTTCCGCAAAGCTGGGTTGCCTGGCTCCTGTGCTTACCCCTACGTTCCCGATTGTTCGGCTATGGAGTAAAGGGAGCACCTCTGCGATTGTTACGACCGGGTCATCTTAACTCGTACCTCAGACGGGTGAAGCCGAAAGCTAGCGCTCTTATTGTTTTCAACTATGGTCGGCACACGACGGAACTCACGCGTACATAAATCTATTGCACAAGTCTCATAGTAATCATGAGCGACCAAAGAAAGGTACCGTTGGGGGCACTATTTTCTTTGAAGATGCTTCTTACGTTACATAAGTAATATATCATAAGTTCCCTGGGCGCGCTTTGTCTGTTACAGCCTCATGGCCTGATTGCCTGGTTATCCGAAACACCGCCGATATTCTCGGTAGGCGGAGTAGATGACACTTTTTGGCCCTTGGCCGAAGAGGGAGAAGCTAACGGTCGGTTAAGACGCGTTCAAAGTTCGGGCGAACGTAGATATTATATAAGTACTTCGGTACATACAATCATTATACATAAAATTCTTTTACCCAAGTCACTTGGGGGCTCTTAAATTAATATGAGCCATTTTATAATTGATGTTTTCTTCTTAGTCGCTGCAAAGTCTTTTTCTACTACTCCTTTCTCGACTCGAGTGTGTGGTCAATAGCCGGATAGCCTGGCTTCCCTCTAAAGCCGCTCGAGTTTAGTTCGCTAAACTGGCCTGAGAAGCACTCCGCCTTCGGGATAGGAGGTTGAAGTCGAAGGCTGACCCGCTTGAAGTCTTGAGATCGGATGTGTCATATTAATGCGCGACAGAAGCACAAAAATTTTAAGACCAATTTTTGAATTGGCACCGAAAAACTTGATTTAGTTCGGACGTAAAGTTTTTACTGAAGTTTTTTGTTTTTTTGTTTTTCAAGCCTATGGCACTTTTAACCTATTTGTGTGTTTGCAGCATAAGTATCACAGCGCAATGCCGGACACCTTTAGAGATTCGGGAAAAACATTCTCGGATATTGCTATATATGCACTGGTTTCGAATTGTGTCTTCGGTCAATAGTTGGGTTGCCCGGCTCCTGTGCTTGCCTCCTATGTTCCGCTTTATTCGGCTAGGTGTGCAAAGGGAGAACCACTGCGATTGTGCTTCCAGCTCGAATGGTTAAGCACCTCAATGGAGAAAGCCGAAAACTGACTGTCACAATGGGCGTAAACTGGTCAGCGATCCGATGACGGTATCACACTATAGATCGATACCGATTGCCCCGTGTTTAACGATGGGCCTTTCATAATATTGACCAAAGTGTTATTGGCTAGACTTCGGTCAGTGCCGAACACTAACCGGGGGCTCGTAGCTAGCTTTCCCAGTTTAAAGCTCCTATGACTAAGTGAAAGTTATAAAGCCCGCATATCTGATTGCCTTGTTTCTGCTAACACAACCGCCTTCGCGCACCGAGACGTCGGCTAAGGGTTGTTTGGTTACTACGGAAACACCCTGCGTAGTATCTACAAAGGGTAGAAGCCGACGATAGGCCACTTTCAATTGATAAACGGTCGCAATGGAGTCAAAATAATCATATCGTCGGCCTTTGTATTTAGTATACGAGGGCTGCCTTCCGCAATCATCGTTATAAAGTCATAAATATGCATCAATTTGACTTAAGATTTTGGCCAAGCTGCGTTGCCTGGCTCCTGTGCTTACCCCTACGTTCCCGATTGTTCGGATAGGTGGTAAAGGGAGCACCTCTGTGATTGTTACTACCGGGTCATCCGAGTAAGTACCTCAGACTGGGTGAAGCCGAAAGCTAGCAATCTTAAAGGATCACATTGGTCGGCAACGACAGAAGTGAAAATTTTGGTTCATTAATACCATAGAGTTCGGGAACTTTCCCCGAACTAAATCCTCAATATTTTCCTCCCACATTGATCGAAGGTGAGGTTTCATGATCATGATAAACATGACGACCCAAAGAAAGGAACCGATAGCGGGACTATTTTCTTTGGAAGATGTTTCTTACGTTAAAACGTAATATAACATATCTCTCCGTGTACCTTTGTTTATAAAACCGTATGACCGGATTGCCTTGTTTTCCATAAATCTTTGCCTTTATAACGGCTTTATAAAGTAGGAAAACACTCCTCGGCTACTGGCCGAAGAGGTTGAAGCCGATGGTCGGTCAACAAAGTTTTGTACAATGCGGATCCGAGCACTAATGATGTAAAGTACTTGGATACATAGAGTCATTACACATAATTTGTGATTTTACTATGGATATCGATCCTTAATTCGGCCACCCGTGCCCGCATTAAGACTCGGGGGCTACTGGGCTTCGGGCTTATTATTTACAAATATTAAAGGGGCACATCGATCCCCTGAGCTGGTGTTGCCACCCGACCAGTGTCTTGGGGGCTATTGCATTGCTTGTTCAATGCAGAAAAATCAAAGTGCTTAGTGTTCACCTTGACCGAACTATAGGCAGACGCGTCTTCGGACAACAACAGGTACCATCTGGACCTATCTGGCATCAAGATAATATATTACGGCAACTTCTCAAGACCCTCTCTCAAGGGCCCGTTCGCCGATCACTATTATCTTGAATATATTACACTGCGTTTCTATTCCTACGTATGCTGCCGACCTAGGAGTTGATCCTCAGGCCGATTTCGCGCATCGACCTGAGTCTCAGGGGCTACTTGGATCAGCGGTTTCATGTTTTCCTTCAGGTGCATCTCGGGTTTTAGACCGACACACACCTTGAGGGCTACTGGCTATATATCTCGGCGGAGAATAAATTGCACCAATAAAAAATATTCACAAAAAATCAGCCCGCAGTCGGGGTGGTGCACCACCTCGGAAGCAGTCCGGCATAAAGCTCGGGCGCCAGTGGCTGGCTCCATAGAGGGAACTTCCGGCATTAAGCTCGGCTGAATTCATTCAATCTTTTAAAGACCAAGGTAGTTTATGACACCTCGGACACTGAGCATCGTTAGAGTTCGGATATTGTCCGGCGTTGGTGCTCGGCTGCAAAAGATACCTCAAATACAGTCCGGTGTTGGAGCTCGGATGCAAGAGGACACCACCGTATGGGAACAACTTCAAACCCGAGGTGTGGCGTAAAAAACTTACAAGGCATTGATAAAGGCCGATAACTTAAAAAGACTCCTCGGATGCCCGACGTATGAACTCTTCGGATACACCTCGGCGATCCTCAAGATCGGAGATGGGAAGATTTGTTGAACCAGTTTTCAAGGCAGACGACCGAAGATGAAGAACAGTTCGGAAGAATCGAGGAGCGTCCCTAACTTGAAGACCGGTTCAGGGGGCTACTGACGGTGTCCTGGACTAGGGGGTACTCACCATGTCGTCTCCCGACCAGTGGGTTGGGCCGAGGACCCCCGTGGTGGTTCACTAATGGGCCAGTTCGGACAGCCGATGACATATACAAGGAAGATTCCACAAGACTTGGTGATCAAGACAAGGACTCCTCTCAACCAACGTAGCCGACTAGGAATCTTGTCATCCTGGGCCTCCGGTACATTATATAAGCCGAGGCCAGGTTCGTTGATAGATAGATTATGACATTACTCATCATACCCCTTGGGTTTAGACCACAACATATGATCTCGAGGTAGATCAACTCTGTACTTGATACTTCATCAATATAAACAAGAGCAGGACGTAGGATTTTACCTCCATAGAGAGGGCCCGAACCTGGGTAAAACACCGTGTTCATCGTCTCTGTTACCTTCGATCCTAGATCCACAGCTCGGGACCCCCTACCCTGAGGTCTGCCAGTTTTGACACCGACAGTGCCCCCCTCCACCGTTTACTCCTCCGGTCATATTGTCGTAGTGCTTAAGCGAAGCCCTGCGCGGATCACATCACCATCACCGTCACCACGCCGTCGTGCTGACGAAACTCTCCCTCGACCTTCTGCTGGATCAAGAGTTCGAGGGACGTCATCGAGCTGAACGTGTGCTGAACTCGAAGGTGACGTACGTTCGGTGCTTGATCGGTTGGATCGCGAAGACATTCGACTACATCAACCGCGTTAAGCTAACGCTTCCGCTTTCGGTCTACGAGGGTACGTGGACACACTCTCCCCCTCTCGTTGCTATGCATCTCCTAGAAAGATCTTGCATGAGCGTAGGAATTTTTTTGAAATTGCATGCTACGTTCCCCAACACCCTTTGGGCCATATGACCCATTAACCTTCCGGGGTGTCTGGAACCCCTTTCGGTGACCCGATTTCTACCCGGTACATCCTGAAGCTCTTCCGGTGTCCAAATATCATCGTCCTATATATCGATCTTTACCTCCGGACCATTCCGGAGCTCTTCGTCGTGTCCGTGATCTCATCCGGGACTCCGAACAACATTCGGTCACCAAATCATATAACTCATATAACACTATATCGTCAACGAACGTTAAGCGTGCGGACCCTACGGGTTCGAGAACTATGTAGACATGACCGAGACACCTCTCCGGCCAATAACCAATAGAGGAACCTGGATGCCCATATTGGCTCCTACATATTCTACGAAGATCTTTATTGGTCGAACCTTATGATAACATACGTAATTCCCTTTGTCCATCGGTATGTTACTTGCCCGTGATTCGATCGTCGGTATCTTCATACCTAGTTCAATCTCGTTATCGGCAAGTCTCATTACTCATTCCGTAATACATCATCTTGCAACTAACTCCTTAGTCACTTTGCTTGCAAGGCTTCTTATGATGTGTATTACCGAGAGGGCCCAGAGATACCTCTCCGATACTCGGAGTGACAAATCCTAATCTCGATCTATGCCAACTCAACAAACACCTTCGGAGATACCCGTAGAGCATCTTTATGATCACCCAGTTATGTTGTGACGTTTGATAGCACACAAGGTATTCCTCCGATATCCGGGAGTTGCATAATCTCATAGTCGAAGGAATATGTATTTGTCATCAAGAAAGCAATAACAATAAACTGAACGATCAATATGCTAAGCTAACGGATGGGTCTTGTTCATCACAACATTCTCCTAATGATGTGATCCCGTTATCAAATGACAACACATATCTATGGTTAGGAAATCTTAACCATCTTAGATCAACGAGGTAGTCTAGTAGAGGCTTACTAGGGACACGGTATTTATTTATGTATTCACACATGTATTTAAGTTTCTGATCAATACAATTCTAGCATGAATAATAAACCTTTATCATGAATAAGAAAATATAAAATAACAACTTTATTATTGCCTCTAGGTCATATTTTCTTCAGTTGTGTCTTCGACAACACCACCTCCTTGGAGGCGTCATCTTGGAGGCCCAAACGACGGCTCTTGTTGCTGCGCGTGGTTGAGGATGGTGCATTTGGTGGTGGTGGTGCAGCAAGCTTGGGGCCGACGGTGGTGTGTTCTTCCCATGTGTTTCTCTTCGGCTGTCCTTCGCGTGGTCTCCGTCATGTTGCTGTGCATGCTCAAGACCCTCCCATGGTTGCTGTTGTGCCGCGAAGAGCTTCAGGCTCTTGGTATTGTCTTGGTTCACCTTTGCTCAATGACAACGCAATGATGCCTCCCTAACCTGCTAATCATTTCGTCCGCCCGTGGCGGATCTCCCAGTTAAGATTCATGTTAAGGTTTGGTACTTGTTGAGTATGGTTGATCCTCTGTTGTGCCGTGGGGCTCGGTACACACGCCGGTGCGGTGCGTTAGGTTGTTTGCATAGTCTTGGTATTGTGTTCCCTCAACAGCACCCCACATCTACTTGTGTCTCTCGTGGTGTTGGTCTTTCTGCCTGCTAGCTAGGTCATGCCTTCTCCTGGGTGGCAATTTTTTCTCATCTTCTGTAACCCTGTTACCTGTACGGTTTTCAGCCCGGTTTCCCACGTAAACGAGGTCCACTTGTTTAGGTTTTTTATCTAGTTTCCCTTAGGCTGGTCGTAATGAGTAGTATCATAAGTTAGCATTATGCATATGATGCTAGTGTATGATACTATATCCGTAATGCATATTATCATATGTTAGTATCTTAGATGATTTTATTTATTGCCATTGTAAGACATATACTAGTATAGTATTTATTATGATACGGTATCATGATATTATACTCAACCCTCTTTTTCTTCATTTATCATCAAAGTTATCTAATTGGCATAATACTAACTATGATACTTCCCCACGACCAGCCTAAGAAAATGGTTCATCGAGCGAACTACCAACGGTTAGTAAAGACAAAAAGGTTGTAATGTGTGAAGGCCTAATTAATGGGGTTGAAGCGGTGGCTTGGCCCAGTGGGGGGCTGTGAGATGTGCGTGAATTCTGCATGCAGCATGGAATTAACAAGGACGATGAGTTGGATCTCCCACGCTTCTCCAGGAACACATGTACGTGAAACCACCTGTAGCCCTGCGACCTCTTGGCACGGCTTCTAAACGTACGGCTCTGGCGTTATTCATCCTTAAGCTCCACGGCGGCGTCAAGTTCGTGAGAAGAATGCAGTCCGTGCCGGCTGGTATGACAAAGTTTGATGTACCTATCGACAAGTGTACTCGGCGCATTTTCTTTGGCGACCGCTCTTACGGCTGAGGGGTACGAAGCACGTAGAAGAGGAGAAGCAAGGCCTCTACCCTTGACGTATGGGCCGCGCGTGCATGCATTCAAGGTCACATTTCCTTCGACGGGCGCTTGTCGAGTCGAGATCTTCGAGTCGGATTCGGCGCTCTAGGTGGAGGTGCATGTTAAAAATTATGTCGTCATGTGCTCCACAGGCACCACGATATGCATCTGTGCCGGGGTCATTGACACCACCTTCGACGGGGACGAGTGGGCCAAAATCTTAGCGTTTTTTTTTGTCAGATCCTTCTCAACAGTTGCCTTTGCTGACTATATACACCTAGATCTAGCTTACCATGATTAATACCCGTGTTGTTTTTATTGCCTTTTCTATAAGAGCTAGTTGTGGGAGCCATAACGGTGAACAAATCATATATAATTATGTTGCTTGTTTTAAAAGTTGTAAAATTTTGAATATTTTCAAAACATAGTTAAACCACATGAGAAGTTAGAGGGTGTATGCAACGACTAGTACGCACCTCACATAGTGGGTGGATTATAAAATAAATGAAGAATACATTTTTCCATAAATAAGATGTTGCTTGGACAATTTCAATATAATCTTTTTTTTGGCGATGACAATTACATATATTCGTATGTATGCATCCAACTACACCAAAAAGTGCAGCTGCACCTTTTTTTTATCTACATGGATAAAGTTTATTCTTCGTGTAAAAAAAGATAACCAGTAACTTACAATCAGAGAGTTCATTACATGATAGACTAACTCGGTAGTTACACTTGGTTGAAAATATAAGGACACAACCAATATAAAATCATAAGAAATAATGCTCACCACAATGATTTAATGCCATGGAATCATAACATCCCTAAAATGTGCTCCACAAAGCATGTGAACCATGGAACACTCACACCACAGCGTAAAATGCAAAAATAGCTCAAGAAGGTGTGTGACTGAGAAGAATTCCCTAGCTGGCAGGAGTAAACCTCATGCAGATCGGGGGGTTAAGCTTGGCAAGAGCAAGCAGGGAAGAAGGGAAAGTCCAAATGCCATCCCCACAGATCAAGCCTGATGCAACAGCGGGCACTTGGATGTCAGCTTCTTTCTTGTTCATCTTCTCCCACACAAATACCACCAAACTCCCGACGCACATGTCAATGGCAAAGCTCCCACCTACAAGGAAAGGCACGGCCATTGCCATCGGCAGGGGCACATACTTGGCGTATTTGCGTGGTAGGATATCCCTTGCAATGCTAAGAATCATCGCAAATGCAAAAATTCCAGAGGAGATTGTGAGGCAGTGCTTCGGCAAAGCGGAGAAGCCTTCCACTCCAAGAATTGCCATACTACGGTATATGAGTGCATATGGTGCCTTCCAATATCCATCTGGGTTACCAATATCAAATGCCTTGTAGAAGAGCATGAATGTGAGGGGTGAGATGATGCAGCCCATGCCTGTCCCAATGGCCTGTGCCACAAGCATAGATCTTGGTGATGTCGACGTGAGATAACTCGTCTTTAAGTCATGCATTAAGTCAGCAGACATGAGGACCAACTGCTTTACCAGCGTACCACCAACGAGACCGGCAATTACACCGTTGTTCTTGCCAGCCCAGGCTGCAAAGATGAAGAGAGCGATCTTGCCGTAGTTGTAGGCCATGTTGATGTCTGTGAGACCTGCTCCATAGGAATTGGAGAACCCCAACACAGGTGCAAGGAGATAGGCTACTATCACATAGTACCACTTGATCTGATGGAACATGAGAGGGATGCTGATTGATGAGATGATGCTAAGCAAGGCATACCCTGCGTATGCCATCCAAGAGGGTATGTTGTCATTCTTGAAGATCTCATCACGCTGCAGCTCCTCTAGTGAACGCATACCATCCCTATCTGTCACTGCATTTTGTTCATTCGCTTAACACGCTAGAATCTGAGGCTTAATGAGAGAGATGAAATACTGAAAATATATGCTTTTCTCACCTCTGCCGGTAACAACTTTGTGGTTTAATCGCTGATATAGGCTTTTACTAGTGACATATGTGACTTTCATGAATTGGTAGATGCCATCTCCAACTATAAGAGCCACACAGAAGAAGGCCTGTAACACGACAATTAATAGCAGCGACGTCAACCCTTCAAGTTGTCTGTTATTTATGGAATTGTTAGACAAGAAAAGTAAGGATGGATACCTTATAACCGTACAAGCTTTTCATGCTGCTTGCCGGTACTTCTGCCGGGAACCAAACCCCCTTCTGCTTGCTAATGAGTGGCCACATTATTCCCCATGAAAGAACTGCACCCAAGAGAGTGGATAGATTCACTAGGTGTGAGCAAATCATCCCCGCACCCACATAGGTGAGGCTGAAGTCAAAGAAGAACCTATCATACAATGAAACATTAACTAACAGAGTTCGTTATGTACCATATACTAATATACTTTGAAACTACAGAAAGCAAAAAATCATACGTTTGTTTCCACGCCTTGAGACCAAAAGTAGGGAATTGGACAAAACCGCAAGCAGCGCCTCCAGTATAGAACCACTGAAAGAAGCTCCACAAAAAGCTGATCCCAAAGTATTTTAGAAACCCATGGACTTGCTTCCTGCAATGGAAGGTGACAACAATAATTCATCACAACCTGCTTGAATCAAGGGTTTAACAAAAAAATGGCAACGTGACCATTAGAAAAAAAAAGTGACAATGTAACGCAATAGAGAGAGGTTATCACGAGAATATTTACTTTGCATTCTTGTCTCCCTTGGGGGTATGAAAGCCATTGATAAGAACAGCAGTTGCAGTCCCACTTGGGTAGGTTAGTTTGTAGTCGACCACCAAAACCTGGTACATTTCGCCACATTATTTAATGTCAACGAAAGACCGATATAAATTAACTGGAGACATGATGATTTTCTAATGAGTCGATTACACCGGTGGTGCTACAACTTGGCGTAAACGGTCACTTTGGTTTCAGAAGTTGTGGTGTATATCGAAGTGGTGCAAAATCTTGGCATTGACGTGCAAATACAGTGCTTAGAGCATCTCCAGCCGTTGGCCCCCCAGGGGGCTCGAAAAATCGCCGCCTGGGGCGAACCGGCGCTAAAATAGGCTTTGGGGGCGATCGGGTTCCCAGCCGCCGCCCCCAGGGTCGCCCCCAGACGCCCTTTTTTTTTTTTAACATTTTTGAAAAGAAATTCGCTAAAATTCGGCAAACAGGACAAAGATTCGGCAAACAGGACATAAACTTCGGCGTTCCACATTTTTTTACATAGAAAACATAAAATTTACTAAAAAAAAAGAGCCGCGACTACAAGCCGAAGAACTCGCTGAACGCGGCGTAGTCGCCGTCGTCGCCGCCGTCGTCGTCGTCCTTCTCCTTCTTCACGCTGCTGGACCCCTGCCCGGGGTCGCCCTGGCGGACAGGTTTGGCCGGTGGCGGCGCGTTGTCGTCGCTGCCTTCAAGCACGATGATGCCCCCTTCGTCGCGCCCACGGCGGAGCGCGGCGATCGCTTCCATTGCACGGCGCTGGCGCTTCATCTCCAGCCGCGCCCAATCTTCCCGCGCCCACTTCATGGACGCCTCTTCGTCGAGCCCCGGCTCCGTCTTCGGCTTGACGAGGCGGGGAGGAGCCGAGGAGGAGGCACGCCCGCCCTCGTTGATGACGATGCCGGCGCTGCGGTTGCGCCGGCCGAGCGGCGTTTCCGCGGGCTCGGCCTTGACGCTGAAGAGCGCTGGCGACCCGGAGGAGTGGGAGGAGGATCGGGAGGAGGAGGAAGAGGAGGCGGTCCTCCTCGGCATCCATTGGCCGCCACTCCGGCGGGGGACCGGGGCGGCCGGGTACGTCAGTGGCGGATCGTTACCGCCCTCGAGGTACTCGAGGACGGCGTGGAGCGTGCGGCCAGGGGCGCCCCACCACAGGCAGCGGCCGTCGCTGTTTTTGCTCCCCCGCACCACTGGCGCGTTGTTGATGGAGGCCAGCCGCTCCGCCTGCCGGCGTTCGAAGTACGCCGCCCACGCCTCGTGGTTGCCGGCGTCGTACTCCGGGAGGGCCCGCTGCTCCTCCGACAGAGACGCCCGCACGCGTTCGATCTCGACGCGGAAGTAGTCGGGGCGCGTGACGTCGGGCAGCGGGGGGACGGGGACGCCCCCGGCGCTGAGCCTCCACCGCCCCGGCGCGCGCATGTCGGGAGGCGCCGGGTAGTTGGCTTCATGCAGGAGATGGGCTTCCTGTTGGGGAACGCGACAGAAAACAAAAAATTTCGGTATAGCGAGCACGCCCAGGACCACTATGGAGACTGCATACAAGGTTTGATCTGATCCGTACCGACTCGAAGCGCAGCGGAAGAAGAGTCGGTGGAGATCGTTGGTGCAGATCCCCGCAGCTAGGATTTACAACCTCCCAACCGCGAGGATGTACTCCCTCGCCGGACAGCCCTTCGGGAGGCGGTCGGACAGTCCCCCGGACGGTGTCGCAGACAGCCCTTCGGGAGGACCCTCGAAACTCGAACGGAGACTCGGACAGCCCTTCGGGAGGACACTCGAACAGCCCCTCGGGCAAAAGACCGAAACTACGACCTCTCTATGGGGTTGCACACATACGGTGTCAGCTATCCGGCAGGGCTTCGCCGTCCAGAACTAGTTCCTGCCGGAACCCAGACAGCCTTTCGGCTCTACGAAACTCTTTTCGTGGGAGGGAGAGAAGAAGCCAGATAATGCATGGCATGTGTATGAGAGCAAGGGATGAGCTTTGTGGGCAGCCCACTCTCCTCTATTTATAGGAAAACCAAGGGGTAAAGTTGGCATTCACAAATACCAAAAGTACCCCCACTTTATGTCATTTACATAAAGAATAAAGCAAAAAGGAGTGCCATGTGGAGCTCCATGGAGCTCCACCCTCCATGGCCGGCCACCCCTTGGGGGGGGCCCCCCAAGGGGGCTTCCTTAGTGCCCAAGGTTTCTAGAAGCCTTTTGGGAAAATTCCCAAAAGGTGCTTTCCATAAAAATTCCCAAAAAGCACTTTCACTATTCACGATGACATTTTTCAGCGTCCGTACGAACTAAAAATATTTATGTGGGCTTAGAACATTTCTAGTACCCACTAAAATAATTTTCAACGCGTTCTGGAACAATTCCAGATTAGTGATTTCATCTGCGAAAAAGCATCTGAAGCGGTTCCGGCAGCTCCGAAACATTTCCGGTTTTTATCCCCGAAAATTCCAGAAAGTTTCCAGAATAATTCTGGCACCCTCCAAGAATTATCAGGGGCATCCCGAAACCAATTTGACTTAATGGAATACCCCAAAACAACTTTTCAGTTTCACCGAAACTCATCCGGTGTTCTCTCTGCGGAACTTTTCCGCTGTCCGAAACTTTTTTGGTTTCCGAAACTTTTTCGGTGATTTTCTCTCAGACTCCCTGTCTAGTATTCAGCAGATAGATGACCCTTAAGCGTGTGACCCTATAGGTTCGGTGAAGTATAGACATGACCCGGAACCCCTTCCGATCAATGATCAACATCGGAGCCGTGGACACCCATATTAACCCCTATACCCACACGAATGATTATTCGAGTGAACCTCCAGTTGCTGTGTGCTATTCCTATTGCTTCGCGATATGTCACAAACACCCGAGGTGAGATTTATTGCATCCCCGTGGATCAACAAATTTGTCCACTATGCAAGTTACCTCGTTACCGGTTTTGTTCTCTTTTCTCGTTTCTGTGTTTTCGGCATCCCAGTGATCAAATCACAAGGTGTCTGGCCAGACGATGATGGATACCGTAACACCGAGAGGGCCCGAGAATATCTCTCCATCATCGGAGGAGCAAATCCCAATCTTGAGCTATCTCGTTACTTGCCATACTTTTCCGTGAACCCGTAAGCCGCCGTAATAGCCACCCAGTTACGGATGACGTTTAACAAACCCCAAAGTTCACAAAGCAAGTACGAAGGAACTCAATACTCTCATGGTCTAAGGAATTATGCAAACATTAACTATCTCTATGTTAAGAACCATAAACTTGTAACGATAGAAACTCATAGCATAACATAAATCTGGGTCGATTCAACACAAGTGTTCTATCAACATCGTGCCCTCAAAATTGCTGGCATAGCCATGCCCATGATCAGGAAAACAGGATCATCATGCAATACTTGAGCCAGTCTTAGAGGCAAGACTAGGAATACATTTTACCGTTTATTATACCACACGTGCACATGAGTTTCCCTCCAAGCCTCGTGTTATTGCAGACTCGAGAATCATAGCAGTTATAGCATGGAACATAAACATTCATTACAAACTTGGAGATACAAAATAACGGTTGTTACTGCCTCTAGGGCATATCTCCTACAGACTCCCACTTGCACTAGAGTCATAACCCAGTTACATGGCTTCCCTAACACCAATGGCTATCCGGTGTTGCTCATGCTTTGCTCGTGGTAGAGGCTTTGTCATCGGGTCTGACACATTCAGATCCGTGTGAACTTTGCGTACTTTCACTAAACCCTCTTCGACATGATGTCGAATGAGTTTATATTTGCGTTGAATATGTCTTGTCTTATGGTGCGAACTTGGCTCCCTTGCCTGAGCCACGGCACCACTATTATCACAATAGATCTCCACCGGGTCCAGAGCACTTGGAACCACACCAAGGTCTTCAAGAAATTGCTTGATCCATACCGCCTCCTTGGAGGCTTCTGAAGCTGCAACATACTCCGCCTCCGTCGTAGAATCTGCCACAGTCTTTTGTTTGGAACTTTTCCAATCAACTGCGCCACCGTTCAACATGAAAACATAGCCTGATTGAGATTTGAAGTCATCTGGGTCAGTCATGAAGCCTGCATCAGTGTAACCACTTACAATGAGCTCTTCATCACCTCCGTACACAAGGAGTAAATCCTTGGTCCATCTGAGGTACTTAAGAATACCCTTGACTGCGGCCCAGTGTTCCAATCCTGGATCACTTTGGTACCTGCTGCTAACACTTAGCGCATAGGAAACATCCGGTCTTGTACATAGCATGGCATACATAATAGAACCAACTGCCGAGGCATATGGAACATCATTCATTTGTACTCGCTCATCGAGAGTTCGAGGACTCTGATTCTTGCAAAGCACTGTGCCAGGTGACATGGGGAGTAGGCCTTTCTTGGAGTTCTCCATGTTGAACCTTTTCAACACCTTGTCAATGTACGTGCTTTGGCTAAGCGCTATCAGGCGTTTTGATCTATCTCTATAGATTCTGATGCCCAATACATATGCTGCTTTGCCTAAGTCTTTCATTGAAAACCTTTTCTTCAATGATTCTTTTATTTCGCTAAGAAAATTCATGTCATTTCCAATCAATAATATGTCATCCACATACAAGATTAGAAATGCTTTTGCGCTCCCACTAAACTTCTTGTAAACACAAGATTCTTCGTCATTCCTGATGAAGCCAAACTCTTTGACCACTTCATCAAAACGAATGTTCCAGCTCCTTGATGCTTGCTTCAGACCATAAATAGCTTTCTGAAGTTTGCATACCTTTCCAGCATCCTCATGAATGACAAAACCTTCCGGCTGTATCATGTATACATCCTCTTTGAGGTTTCCATTTAGGAAAGCCGTTTTGACATCCATCTGCCATATTTCATAGTCGAAATAAGCAGCAATTGCTAGCAATATCCGAACAGACCTAAGCATAGCTACGGGCGAGAAAGTCTCGTCGTAGTCCACTCCTGGAACTTGCGTGAACCCTTTCGCGACAAGTCTAGCTTTGTGGATAGTAATGTTACCATCCGCGTCCGTCTTCTTTTGAAAATCCATTTACAACCAATCGGCTTTACGCCTTCTGGAAGTTCTTCCAAGTTCCAAACTTGGTTTTCGTACATGGATTCCATTTCGGATCTCATGGCCTTGTGCCATTCCTTTGAGCTGGGCCCCGCCATCGCTTCCTTGTAGTGCGCAGGTTCATCGTCTTCAAGAATGAAGATTTCGTTATGAAACCACTCAGGTGGCTGGATAGCCCTGCCTGATCTGCGCGGTTCAGTTACAACATTGTTTGAAGTCCCCGCATCATATGCGATAACTTCCGGCTCAGTTGTAGGGATAATTAGCGGAATCTCTTCCGGTTCCTTAGCCATATCAACGGTTGCCGAAGATTCACTAATCTCATTAAGTTGTACTGTCCTCCCACTCACTTCTTTAGCGAGAAATTCTTTCTCGAGAAAGCTTCCAGTTTTTGCGACAAACACTTTGCCCTCGGATGGGTGGTAGAAGGAATACCCAAAGGTTTCCTTTGGATAACCTACAAAGTAACATTTGTCTGATCTGGGATCGAGTTTTTGAGGCTGTAAACGTTTTACATATGCTTCACAACCCCAAATCTTGAGATGCGACACACTGGGTTTCTTCCCATACCATAACTCATATGGCGTTGTCTCAACAGATTTTGACGGTGCTTTGTTTAGTGTATAAGCGGCAGTTTCTAGTGCGTGACCCTAAAAAGATATCGGAAGATTTGTAAGGGACATCATCGACCTTACCATGTCCAACAGGGTTCGGTTACGTCTTTCCGATACTCCATTTCGCTGTGGAGTTCCGGGAGGCGTAAGCTGTGAAATGATTCCACGTTCACTCAGATGTTGGCCAAACTCATGACTAAGATACTCGCCTCCGCGATCAGACCGCAGAAACTTAATCTTTTTGTCACGATGATTTTCTACCTCATTCTGAAATTCTTTGAACTTTTCAAAGGTTTCCGACTTATGCTTCATTAAGTAGATATAGCCATACCGACTTAAATCATCAGTAAAAGTCACGAAGTAGAAATACCCACCCCGTGCGGCTGTGTTCATTGGACCACATACATCACTATGTATTATTTCCAATAATTCACCCGCCCGTTCAGGATGACCCGTGAACGGCGTCTTGGTCATTTTCCCCATTAAGCAAGCTTCACATGTGTCAAATGATTCAAAATCAAAGGACGGTAAAACTCCATCTTCATGGAGTCTTTGCATGCGTTTCTTTCCAATGTGGCCAAGCCGACAGTGCCACAAGAAAGTGGCGGTGGAATCAGCCTTCTTAAGGCGTTTAGCATTCACGTTAAAGACATCATTTCCACATTCAAGATTTAGTATGAAAAGGCCCCCAACAATGGGTGCAAATCCATAAAACATATCCTTACAATAAAGTGAACAACCATTGTTCTCAGACTTGTACGAATACCCATCATGTACTAAACATGATCCGGAGATAATGTTTCTACACAACAGTGGAACAAAATAACAGTTACTTAGTTCTAAGATAAATCCCGAAGGGAGACATAGAGGCATAATGCCGACGGCTTGAGCGGCGATCCCAGCGCCGTTCCCGACGCGCATCACGACTTCATTCTTTTCCAGCTTGCGCACCTTCTGAAGCCCCTGTATCGAGTTGCAAATGTGAGCAACCGATCCGGTATCAAATACCCAAGACTTAGAATTTTCGCTAGCAAGCAAAACGTCAATGACATTAACTTGTATAACAATTATACCTTTTCCGGTTTTCCCAGACTTCTTATCTTCCAGATACTTCTTGCAGTTTCTCTTCCAGTGTCCTGTGCCCTTGCAGTAGAAGCACTCAGTTTCATTCTTGGCTCCGCCCTTAGAGTTGCTTTGGGATCCGGTCTTACCGGCGCCCTTGCCCTTCTTTGGCTTGCCTTTCTTCTTTTTGAAACTGGCGGTTTTATTCACAAGCAACACTTGCTTGCGATTTTTCCGCAGTCCTCCTTCTGCAGTTTTCAGCATGGCGAGCACCTCTTCCGGTTCATTTTCCATCCCACTCATGTTGTAGTTTAATACAAAACCGTCGTAAGACGGGGGGAGTGAAGAAAGCAACATGTCCATCGTATGGCCAGGTGGAAGTGGAAATTCCAGGGTTTTAAGCCTTTCAGCATAGCCAATCATTTTGACCACGTGTTCGCCAACTGAACTACCCTCAGCCATCTTGCAATCCATCAAAGCCTTCATGATATCAAATCGTTCAGACTTTGCGGTTTCCTTGTACAGAGCATCCAATTCCCGGATCATATCACGGGGTTTATGGAATTCAAAACGTTTTTGAAGGTCTGTACACATGCAAGCTAGCATGAGGCACTGCACTAAGTTGTGATCATCATCCTTAGTGGCCCAGACATTTTGTTCATCTTCCGGGGCCTCTGCCGCCGGTTTAGCTGGAAGAGCATTTTCAAGCACATACAGTTTCTTAGCGCTCCTGAGGACAATCCTCAGGTTGCGGACCCAGTCCGCATAGTTGTTTCCAGTCGCAGTTAACTTCTCTTTCTCTAACAATGGGCCTAAGTTGAACGCGGTGTTGCGAGCCATTTGATCTACAACGGAAAACACAGGTTTCACTTAGACTTTGTATATAATGAAATTTACACTAGTGAATAAATAGTTTTATTCTAAAGTGCGCTCCCACTCAAATCAATATCTCTCATAATTGATTGTGAGTGATTCAAGACACAAATTTCAATTCAACGCCATTGATGGTAGCATCACTGATGGCGAGAACTTCAATCGTTAGGCAAACTTGCCAATCACATCTCTATGTGACTCTTGTTCATCTTTCGATGCGTGTGTTCCGAGCTCATGACTTTCATGCCTGAACGTCAAGATAACCAAGTGATCTTGCTGCGAGGTCTCAACTCACCCGCCTCACACTTCTCTAATCGTTCGTGCCCATGTTAGCATGTGACACCCCGAAGAGATAGGTGCCGTGACGGTGCTACACTTGGGAGAACACTAACTACTTGATATTTTAAGTGAGAGATCACCCTAATAAAAGCGACTACCACGCAATCAAGAAGGGTGCATCAAGAGGGATAAACATCTCAGGCAATTCATAATAGCATGATATGGTATAGCCTCTTCTGACGGAGAAGTCAAGTATTCTTCGTCTTCGGCATTTGCGTCGGTGTTCACCTTCGCGAAGATTGCCACCACCTTGTCGATGCATCAGATAATATCGCCATCTCCATAGCGGATAGAATTAAATGCATTACTTAAGGTTGACACGCAGGTCATTAAAGTGCAATCATATGGCTCCAGCCATCATGCCGAATTATGACACGCAGGTCATGTTAATTACATCATATAGTCATCTCATACATAATCAAATTGAATATGAGACTTGCTATACCACATCACATGCAAACCATCCTGCAAAACCAAGTTAGACGCCTCTAATCGGTTTATGCAAAATTTTATTTTACGTGGCTTCTAAGGTTTTGACTTAAACCGCAGCTACCAACGTTTTATCATCAAGTATGATTATTCAAGTCGCTAGATTAACATCTCGGGGTGTATGAAACACGAGATAATTAAATCTCGAGCCCCATACTAAACTTCGTCATACGCATGACCCCCGTGCAGATCATATCTGCAATGCCCTTTCATCTGCGAATTTCATCTTTCTTTTGACTATGGCAGAACCCAAAGAACTGATAGCACTTCCATGATCAATCAGGATCATGGATTGCCAGAACTTTGTCAAATTCCACCATGCTGTCTCGAGATTGAGCAAACACAAATTCTAGGGAAGCAACAAGAACATCGGGTAACAGATTTCATCTGTCACCCGCATAAATAATTTTCAGCAATAGATCTTATCTACTACCTAATTATATTATGCAATACCCATACATCTCCATGTATTCTAGATCGTAACCTGCATCTACGCATAGCACGGCTCTTGATGCCACTGTTGGGGAATGCGACAGAAAACAAAAATTTTCGGTATAGCGAGCACGCCCAGGACCACTATGGAGACTGCATACAAGGTTTGATCTGATCCGTACCGACTCGAAGCGCAGCGGAAGAAGAGTCGGTGGAGATCGTTGGTGCAGATCCCCGCAGCTAGGATTTACAACCTCCCAACCGCGAGGATGTACTCCCTCGCCGGACAGCCCTTCGGGAGGCGGTCGGACAGTCCCCCGGACGGTGTCGCAGACAGCCCTTCGGGAGGACCCTCGAAACTCGAACGGAGACTCGGACAGCCCTTCGGGAGGACACTCGAACAGCCCCTCGGGCAAAAGACCGAAACTACGACCTCTCTATGGGGTTGCACACATACGGTGTCAGCTATCCGGCAGGGCTTCGCCGTCCAGAACTAGTTCCTGCCGGAACCCAGACAGCCTTTCGGCTCTACGAAACTCTTTTCGTGGGAGGGAGAGAAGAAGCCAGATAATGCATGGCATGTGTATGAGAGCAAGGGATGAGCTTTGTGGGCAGCCCACTCTCCTCTATTTATAGGAAAACCAAGGGGTAAAGTTGGCATTCACAAATACCAAAAGTACCCCCACTTTATGTCATTTACATAAAGAATAAAGCAAAAAGGAGTGCCATGTGGAGCTCCATGGAGCTCCACCCTCCATGGCCGGCCACCCCTTGGGGGGGGCCCCCCAAGGGGGCTTCCTTAGTGCCCAAGGTTTCTAGAAGCCTTTTGGGAAAATTCCCAAAAGGTGCTTTCCATAAAAATTCCCAAAAAGCACTTTCACTATTCACGATGACATTTTTCAGCGTCCGTACGAACTAAAAATATTTATGTGGGCTTAGAACATTTCTAGTACCCACTAAAATAATTTTCAACGCGTTCTGGAACAATTCCAGATTAGTGATTTCATCTGCGAAAAAGCATCTGAAGCGGTTCCGGCAGCTCCGAAACATTTCCGGTTTTTATCCCCGAAAATTCCAGAAAGTTTCCAGAATAATTCTGGCACCCTCCAAGAATTATCAGGGGCATCCCGAAACCAATTTGACTTAATGGAATACCCCAAAACAACTTTTCAGTTTCACCGAAACTCATCCGGTGTTCTCTCTGCGGAACTTTTCCGCTGTCCGAAACTTTTTTGGTGTCCGAAACTTTTTCGGTGATTTTCTCTCAGACTCCCTGTCTAGTATTCAGCAGATAGATGACCCTTAAGCGTGTGACCCTATAGGCTCGGTGAAGTATAGACATGACCCGGAACCCCTTCCGATCAATGATCAACATCGGAGCCGTGGACACCCATATTAACCCCTATACCCACACGAATGATTATTCGAGTGAACCTCCAGTTGCTGTGTGCTATTCCTGTTGCTTCGCGATATGTCACAAACACCCGAGGTGAGATTTATTGCATCCCCGTGGATCAACAAATTTGTCCACTATGCAAGTTACCTCGTTACCGGTTTTGTTCTCTTTTCTCGTTTCTGTGTTTTCGGCATCCCAGTGATCAAATCACAAGGTGTCTGGCCGGACGATGATGGATACCGTAACACCGAGAGGGCCCGAGAATATCTCTCCATCGTCGGAGGAGCAAATCCCAATCTTGAGCTATCTCGTTACTTGCCATACTTTTCCGTGAACCCGTAAGCCGCCGTAATAGCCACCCAGTTACGGATGACGTTTAACAAACCCCAAAGTTCACAAAGCAAGTACGAAGGAACTCAATACTCTCATGGTCTAAGGAATTATGCAAACATTAACTATCTCTATGTTAAGAACCATAAACTTGTAACGATAGAAACTCATAGCATAACATCAATCTGGGTCGATTCAACACAAGTGTTCTATCAACATCGTGCCCTCAAAATTGCTGGCATAGCCATGCCCATGATCAGGAAAACAGGATCATCATGCAATACTTGAGCCAGTCTTAGAGGCAAGACTAGGAATACATTTTACCGTTTATTATACCACACGTGCACATGAGTTTCCCTCCAAGCCTCGTGTTATTGCAGACTCGAGAATCATAGCAGTTATAGCATGGAACATAAACATTCATTACAAACTTGGAGATACAAAATAACGGTTGTTACTGCCTCTAGGGCATATCTCCTACACTTCCCACTCGTGCAGAGAGCGGCGGCCGTAGCCATTGGCCGCCGCCCCATCGCCGGGGAACCTTTCGCCCATCGTCTGCGGCGGCTGTGAACGGGGAGAGAGAGGAAAGAGAGCTCGTCGGCGGCGGCTGTGCACGGGGAGAGAGAGGGGCTGCGGGCGGGTGTGTCCACCGGCGAGGGAAACCGAGGCGATGTGAGGACGACGAGGCGCGGGGGTCGCTGACTCGGCGGGCCCCGCCAAAAACGATTGCCCTTCGTCCTGGGTCCGCCGGCGCCAGTTTCGGGCCTAACCGGCGAAAAATGGGCTCCTGGGGGCGCGACTGGGCCGTTTTTTGGGCGCCGGCGCCGAAAAAGGGGCCTAGGGGGGCCTGTTGGGGGCACGGCTGGAGATGCTCTTATCTCGTTTATATACGGAGTCGGTGCTGACTAGACGCGTAGGGCCCGTTGTCAGCCACTGGGCTAGAGAGAAGGGGCGGGTGGCCTGATTTTTTGAAAAAACACCTCGAGATATAATTTTTTCTCAAAAAAGACTCTATTGACATGGCATTTTTTTCACCTCTATGACCAGTGGGTCCCCCCCTGTCAGAAGAGAGTGGAAATTAAACTAAACTAAAAGTGAGGCCAGTTCGCTTGGTCTCGAACACACGATCTACACCTAGATACCAATATGTCTAACCAACACGACATCACGCTCGCATGGTCACTGTGGATAACAGAAGATAAGTATTAACGTGGCTGCATGCGGAGCATATCTGGCCCGCAGATAGTGCGGCCCATTCTGCACCTGTTCCTTTTTAAAATTTTATTTGTAAACCGTAATTAATAAAAGTTATGTTTCAAATATTAGTGATACAAATATGATACATACAAACAATTATTAAATAATAACATTTAAATGTATATCCGTGTATGATATGAAAAATATTTTGTTAATACGGACATTTTGTAAGAAATAAAATGTTTATCGAATACTTAATATTATACAGTCATGTCTTATATTAAAATTATAGAAAATGAATATTCATATGAACAGTTTAAATTATAAATTATGAATATTTTTACTTATGAAAACGTGTGTATAATTATTGAAATGCTGTATAACTAAAATAATGTTTTGAATAGTAATTTTTTATTATAATATATTCAAAAAAATATAATTTATAAATATTAGTTAAATATATGAGTATTTTTAAATAATATGTGAACAATTTTTTAAATGTAATTTATTCTGTTTGCATGTACAATATTTATAAACGGAAATATTCATGCGTTAATTTTATTACTGAGGTTATAATTTAGATACTTTCACAGAAAAATTTAAAAAATGGGCCGCAAGATCCGTAGCTCATTTAACCTCCTCCTGCGCCCAAGGCAAATATATGAAAGGTCGTTATCCATACTGACGAAGGGAACGTAATGCATGGAGTGGTTAGCCATCTCTATTTCGTAGGCAAGGTTGTGCGTTCGATATACCTACCGGTAATTGCCAATTTCGTTTTTGCTCTCAGGTTACAGGCAGGACCCACTTCTTAGGTGACAAAATCTCCCACGTCAACAGATTTTTTTTTTAAAAAAAATCGAGGGTGTTTTTGAAAAAATCAGGCCATACGTCCATTCTCTCTGGTCCAGTGGCTGACAACGGGCCCCACGCACCTGGTCAGCACTGACTACGTATACAAAAGAGATAAGCACTGTATTTGCACGTCAATGCCAAGTTTTTGCACCACTTCATTGTACATCACAATTTCTAGCACCAAAGTGATCGTTTAGGCCAAGTTGTAGCACCACCGGTGTAATTGACTCTTTTCTAATGTACAACATGTGTATGTACATATATTCTTTAATCTTATATAGTCAAACAAATAGACCTTGAATCTAGAATCCAATGCAATGTCCAAAATAGTTAGCGCGATACATATGGTGACTTAGTATATCCCCTCTAACCGAAGTAGGAAACGTGATCAGATACTATATTATTGCTTTGAAAATGGAGTGGGAACCAATGCTAGGCATCGCCTTCATTGAAGTTTGAAGTCTTCATACTTCTTGTTCAGGCCCAGCAAGGTCGACCCGAAGCCACCTGCAGCAGCGCACGCACAAAATCATTACTAGTTACTCTTCAAGAACTAATGCAAAAACTTATGGATGGTGCGATGTGTACTACTTGGCCACTGGCTGACGTGACGTACCGGCACTAGCGATGGTGTAACAGGAATCGGCGCAGGCCTGGATGATGGTGTTCTCCTGCCGGGTGAAGGGGCGGGACTTGATGCCGAGGCGGGCGAGCCCACGGGTCCAGCCACGCAGCGCGAGGAAGGCGACCAGCGCGGTAGACACGTTGAGCGTGGGCACCAGCCCGGTGGTGAGGGCGATCTTCAACACGATGACGCTATAGATGAACCCGATCAACAGCGCCACCACCATTCCCCGTACCGTCAGCTGCTCCTGCCATGGCTGCACGGGCTCCAGCAGCCTGTCGCGCACCAGCGTAGGATCCGACTCCATGTCGCCCTCCATGGGGACGTCGTAAACGTCCTTCTCGATCTCCGGCACCACCCCTGTGCGGTCCGCCGTGACATCCATGGTCGGCGGATGTCCTTCCCCTCAGCTATCAGCCGAATGTCAAAGGTGGGGCGGGGAGATGGTGAATGGTGATACTAATGCTCACGCAATGTCATGGAAGTATATAGGGATTCACCGGGAAATGTCAACTCCCCGTGCAATTTTCTGTATCTATAGAGTATACAAGCTGGAATGCCCTTGCGTTCGGTATCACTTATCTTTTCGGTCCAAGTACATTATTTTTCGTTTTATAATTGGTGACAGCAAATGCAACACGCAAAAATCTTAGCTAAACCAGCATAGGGACATTTCAATCTGCCGTGCTCAGTACCTAAGACCGGGGGGACTTAATCAAGGATACAAAGAGACGATGCATGAACCTGGCAGGGGCGGCACTTTTCTTGCCATGTGTGTTTCCATGTTATTCGATAAACCGCATCTTTGCCGTGAAAACACCCGGCAAACATTACGGAAAAGCATATGTTGCCTTGTGTTTTTACCTAAGCCGAGTGCTATTTCTTGGATACCCGGCTTATACCCGTGTACACGGAGTTCTACGTGCAAAACACTCGGCAAATAACAGACACAAGGCATAGCCCATTGTAAGCCGAGTACTCACTAAAATACACTCGGCCTATACGACACTCGGCATATTCCACAAAAACACTCGGCATAGCCCATTGTAAGCCTAGTGTAAGTCAAGTCCTCACTAAAAAAATACTCAGCTTATAAACGACACTCGCCATAATCCACAAAACACTCGACTTACATCAGAGGCTCGACAAACTACCTGCCGCGCGGCCATCCTTACCACACTTGACGGCTCCATGACAGAAGCCGCTATATATAAGCCGAGTGTCTTCTAACAACACACTAGGCTTATATATGTCAATTTTTTAATGCTCTAATATAAGCCGAGTGTCCGATAAAAAACACTCGGCTTACACTATTGGATTTTTTCACATTGCATTTTTCATTGAATAATACATAAAGTATATTTTTTCACTTTTGTATGCTTTTATTGTATTTTGTTTCTTTGCGCTCTCTCTATCACCCATTCTTTGCCGCTAATTTTTCTCCGCTCTTTCTATCCTCTCTATTTCCCGCCCTCTTTCTCTACCATCACTGTGCCACTTCAAAGTTGTATATTGCCTTTGTACTCTTCACACCACCCTAGTATACCCATATGAGGACCCCATGCAAAAAGAATATGTGGTTCCGACCCTTACTGCACATAGACCATTACAGGACACATGCCAGGTCTTGAACTTTTTCAGCTCCCATGTGCTATATACAATAATTTACAAGCGGGATGCTACCATTAAGTGCACAAAAAAGTAATGCGAGGCTAGAAATTCACGGGACCTGGCACGATGTTATCGTATGGCCCCTCGAGGGTGTGGAAATTTGTTGAGAGCGTTTGCAGAAGCCTCCCTAGAGACTGCTTAGAAATGGAACAATTTTCGAGGATGGGTCTAGGGTTCGAGAGGGAAAGGGTCCGGTTTTGTGAAGAGAGTGTGTAGTCCATGCTTTCTCTCCCGTAAGACTTGTTGGGTAACCACCAAGTGTAAGGTGAAGTAAGCTAGCAATAAGTATTTCCTTCGATTGAGAACCAAGGTTCATTGAACTAGCAGGAGTTTCTGCACCAAAGAAAGTCCTCAATACCAGCACAGCAAGAACAAAACACTCTTGTCCCCGACATTTCAAGAGATTGTGTAGCTTTTTTTCCTACTAGCTACAAGGATAAATTGTATTATATGCTAGGAATTCATAGATAGATAAAATAAACAAAATGGTACAACAAATAAAAGTAATTGCAATAGTGTATGCAATAAAAGAAGATTAACCCAGGGGCCATAGGTTCGCTAGAGGCATCTCTCCAGGCATAATTAATGTGGTGTGGTGAACAAATACAATTGGGTAGCGACTAAATTGCAACATTTATATTTATGTGTATGATCATTCATGCACTACTGGGAAAAGATTTATAGGTGAACTCAAATGAGTGGCGAACACTATATTTCACCATCCACTGCTATTTTGGAGAAGTTGCACCGGTGGGTAGAAAACTGTGCCTGCCACTGCTTTTACCATAGAAGTGGCGGGCAATATTTCAGACACGCCACAAGTAAACTCTTATCAAGATCCACGCAGGGTCAAAAACAGTAGTGGCAGGCGGTGCCACATCCCCGCCACTATTTTATCAGTTACCAATGGCGGGGATCCTGTACCGTCCACCACACATATATTTCGGCAACTTGCGCCAAAAAATAAATAAATAAAAGTCAAAGGTTTGCAGCGGCCGGCGTTGTGGGCTGCCCGCCACACAAATAGTAAGTGCGAGAAAACTTGAAAAATCATGTTTACTAAACCTAAAAACTGGCCAAATTTTAGAATTCGGCTTCACATGGTGTGTACTAAACAAAATGTGTATTAACCATGGGAAAAGTTTGAAGTTTAAATCATTTAATGTAGTTTTGTGTACGCGACGGTTTCCGTTCAAAACCTTGACACTTAGGGGGAGAGTGTTCGGTTTGTACATGAGGTGCATCAAGTTTTTGCCATAGCAATCTCAAAATTGTACCACACCCTATAGCGGGCCAATGAAGACACCATGCCAAGTTTCATCACTTTTGGAGCTTGTTTGCATGCGCTTTCCAAATGAAGAGTGTTTTGCTGTTTTTAACATGGCTGAAAAATCCGTTAATGCTTGGAAAATAGCTGACCTAATAAAAAAAAGCCAAATTCTAGCATGGTGTTTTATATAGTATGTATTAACCATGGAGGAATTTGATGTCAAAGCGATTCAGAAAAATGTAGTTGTGTGTGTAAGGCGGCGGTTTCCGTTCGAAACCCTGAGACTTAGGGGGAGTGCGTGCAATTTGTACACGAGGTGCATCTAGTTTCTGCCGTAATGATCTCTAATTTTTACCACACCCTACAGGGGTCAAATGAAGACATAATGCCAAGTTTCATCGCTTTAGATGCCCGCTTGCGCGGTATTTCTTACCGAAGAGTGTTTTGCCCCTTTCAGTTGCCGAAAAATCAGATAATGCCGCGAAACTAGCAGACCTACTTGAGAAGTGGCCAAATTTGGGTATAAGGTTTCCAATCATGTGCATTAATCATGGAAAGATATCCATGGTCTTAAAGATTTTAAAAAATGGACTTCCCTTAGCTGTGGCAGGTCTATAATAATGCGCGTCACTCGAAAGTTGCAGTGCCGGGCACTTGCCAGCTCCCGTCACTAAAGCGTTAATACATACACCGCTTCGTCGCCCGCTCGGTGAAAATTATCCATTTTTTCTGTGTCAGCTACTTCCTCCTCACCCCGTCTGTTCCTCGTCTGGATCTCGCAGTGGTATGTGAGTGGGGTCCTATGGACCCCACAAGGCATCTTGGCGCGACCTGGGGGGTGGTCGCGCCCTATTACCTTGTGAGCAATAGGGGCACCCCCTGGGATGTATTCAGTGCCAAAAATTCTTATATATTTCAGAAAAAATCATGTTAAAATATTACGACATTCTGAGCACTTTTATTCTGGGCCATTTTTTTATTGCATGGATAATTCGGAAACAGGATAATCATGGCATTTTACTTTTCTAAACTGTGAATAATAGAGAGCAAGCAGTAGGTAAAGTAGCTTGTGCTTACTAAATTCATCGACCACATTCCCCTACAAAGAATCCATTAATAAGGTTGCTCAATTCTTATTAACAAACTGTTTCCTAGTAACAACAAACCGAAGAACTTTCGTATAACACTAAGTTATCTCAACGAGGATATGCATCTCACCAACGATAAGAGTTTCATATTTATTTTTGACGATAGGAAGAGAGAATTTGAAACCTCCAATAGTAATTGTTGAAACTTTTTCAATATAATTGATACCATTCACCGAACCTTGTTTCTTCAGACAATAAATGATAACCCACAAGTATAGGGGATCGCAACAGTTTTCGAGGATAGAGTATTCAACCCAAATTTATTGATTCGACACAAGGGAAGTCAAAGAATATTTGCAAGTATTAGCAGCTGAGTTGTCAATTCAACCACACCTGGAGATTAATTATCTGCAGCAAAGTGATCAGTAGCAAAGTAGTATGATAATTTTAATAGTAGTAGCAGCAGCAACAGTAAGGGTAACAGTGATAGCAATAGTTTGTAGCAAGTGCAATAGTAACAGCAGCAGTAGTAACTTAGCAAGATCAATAAGTAGGAAATCATAGGCATTGGATCGGCAATTTTTTGGATGATATTTATCATGTGACAGTCATAACCTAGGGTGATACGGCTCTAGCTCCAGTTCATAAATATAATGTAGGCATGTATTCCGTAAATAGTCATACGTGCTTATGGAAAGAACTTGCATGACATCTTTTGTCCTACCCTCCCGTGGCAACGGGGTCCATATTGGAAACTAAGGGATATTAAGGCCTCCTTTTCATAGAGAACCGGAACAAAGCATTAACACACGGTGACTACATGAACTCCTCAAACTACGGTCATCACCGGGAGTGGTCCCGACTATTGTCACTCCGGGGTTGCCGGATCATAACACGTAGTAGGTGACTATAACTTGCAAGATCGGATCTAGAACATGGATATAATGGTGATAACATAAACGGTTCAGATCTGAATTCATGGCACCCGGGCCCAAAGTGACAAGCATTAAGCATAGCAAAGTCATAGCAACATCAATCTCAGAACATAATGGATACTAGGGATCAAGCCCTAACCAAACTAACTCGATTACATGATGAATCTTATCCAACTTCTCACCGATCAGCGAGCCTACGAAAGAATTACTCACTCCCGGTGGGGAGCATCATGGAATTGGCGATGGAGAAGGGTTGGTGATGACGAATACCGAAGATCCCTCTCTCCAGAGCCCCAAACGGACTCCAGATCTGGCCTCTCGATGAAGAACAGGAGGTGGCGGCGGCTCCGTCTCGTGGAACGTGATAATTCTTTCTCCCTCCTTTTTTTTCTGAAGAAATAGGATTTTATAGAGTCGGTTTCAGGGTCTGCGGGGCCACCAGGTGGGGACAACCCACCTGGGCGCGCATGGAGGGGTGGCGCACCCTGGTGGTTTGTGCGCACCCAGGTGCCCCCCTCCGGTGGTTCTTGGCTCCAGAAATTATCTTTTATTGTATAAAAATTCCTCGCAAAGTTTCGTTCCATTCCGAGAACTTTTATTTCTGCACAAAAACAACACCATGGTAGTTCTGCTGAAAACAACGTCAGTCCGGGTTAGTTTCATTCAAATCATGCAAATTAGAGTCCAAAACAAGAGGAAAAGCGTTAGGAAAAGTAGATACGACGGAGGCGTATGAACTCCCCCAAACTTAAACCTTTGCTTGTCCTCAAGCAATTCAGTTGTTAAACTGAAAGTAAAAAAGAAAAACTTTTACGAACTCTTTTGCTCTTGTTTGCATAAATAAGCTTAAGTAGCACCCAGGTTTTCAGCAAAGATTATAACTAACCATGTCGACAATAACTCTTAAAAATTATATTAACTCATATCAATGACATAATCAACTAGCGAGCAATAATAAGATATCTCAAACAACAACACGTTGTCAAAACAACCATGATATAATAAGACAATAGTGGTATCTCGCTAGCCCTTTCTGAGATCGCAAAACATAAATGCAGAGCACCTCCAAAGTCCGAGCAGCGACTAAACATTGTAATTCATAGTAGAAAAGATCCAGTCATGATGCACTCAACATTAGCTATACATAATGCATCAGCATGACAGCAGTGCTCTCAGGTTCTGGCGCTTATTTGAGAAGGTGATGACACAACATAAAAGTAAATAGATAGTCCTTTCGTAGAGGGAAGCAGTGATTTGCAGAGGTGCCAGAGCTCAAGTTTTAAAACAGAGGTAAATAAAATTTTGAGAGATGCACCCTTCTTGTTTACTTCGCGACCACCAGTTATCAATATCTTCCATGCTAAACACATTAGTAGCTGTTCCCAAGCGGTAAAGTAAAGGTTATTACTCCATAGGAGTTTTTGTTTGATTATTTGTAAGTTCTTTTTGCAATTGGGACTGGGAATCCCTATTACCGCCCTTTTCTCGTGCAATGGTGAGTGAATAAACACCCATACCGAGAATAACCCGCTTAGCATGGAAGATACCGACTACCTCCTGTCGCTCTATGAACAATCTAGGCACACAAAAAGGATATTTATTTGAAGTTTTTAGAGGTGGCACATGCAAATTTACTTAGGACGGCAGGGTAATACCGCATATAGGTAGGTATGGTGGACTCATCTGGAATAACTTGGGTTTCAGGTTTTTGATGCACAAGCAGAATTCCCACTTAGTACATGCGAAGGCTAGCAAATAGGTTGAGAAGCGGCCAGCTAGAGACCAACAACGGTCATGAACATGCATTATGCATAAGTAACATTGGATACTAGCATGAGTAGGATATGAACACCATGAACATAAATATCATAGAGGCTATGTTGGTTTTGATTCAACTACATGCATGAACATGTGCCAAGTCAAGCCACTCGAACATTCAGAGAAGGATACCATATCATCATACTACATCACAATCATTTTAACGCAATGTTGACATCCAAGATAAATCATTATCCACTCCTAGCTACTTATGCATGGCATGAGAAACTATAATCTCTAATTGTCATTGCAAATATGTTTGGTCATAATAGGCTGAATCATGGATACTAGGTTAAACATATTTACAAAAACAGAACAAGTCGAGTTCATACCCGTTTCTCTCTGCCACGGCCAGTTCATCAAGTATCGTCATTATTGCCTTTCACTTGCACGACCGAACGATATGAAAATAATAATAGTGCAAGAGTGCCGTGAACTAAGCTGGAATCTGCAAACATTTTATTCAAAAATAGAAGACAAGGTAACATGGGCTCTTTGTTAGATCAACAATAATGCATATGAGAGCCACTCAACATTTTCATCGTGGTCTTCTCCTCGGTATGACTCAATAAAAAGAAAAGAAATTCAGAGAAACACATTGAAATATTTTTGGAGTTTTTGGTTTTTTGTAAACAAGCAAATAAAAAGGGAAAAGCAAAAACGAGAAAAACTATTTACACGGGAAAGCTCCCAACAAGCAAAAGAATAAAAAGGAAATCTTTTTGGGTTTTCTTTTTAATTACTACAACAAATTACGCTAGAAAGAAAAATAAAAAAGAAGCAGGAAATATATTTTTGGATTTTCTCAAAGTTTTTCAAACACACAAAAAGAAAGCAAGAAGGTAAATTTAACATGGATAATACAATAAAAAAGTGTGGACACCGACAGCTAGAATGAAATGAGTGAACATGAATGTAATGTCAGTGGAAATACGTACTCCCCCAAGCTTAGGCTTTTGGCCTAACTTGGTAATCTTCAGTAGCCTGCGTAATGGTTGGAGTGATAACTCACGGAGGCTCTTGGTGCGGATGCAGCCAGCCGTGCGGCCACCACTGCCGCGTTATGAGCTCGGGCCTCTCTCTCGAGGACATAATATCTTCCCCTACTGTGGATATCAAAGAGAGCAGGTGCAGGCAAATATGTGTCCACTACGGAATCCTTATTAAACAGCAATTTGTAAGCGAAATTATGGGGTTCACCTCTAAGGATCTTATGATGTTTCATAGCTTCAAAGTCTAGGTACTTTGTGGGTAAAATTGGATCATAGGTTAAAGGTGAAACACCCAGCTCTCTTGCCAAGCGTGTGGCATAAATTCCACCATAAAAATATCCACTACCAGCGTTGTGTTGCAACCTACGTGCAACAATCGCTCCAAGATTATAACTTTTGTCACCGGTGAGAGCGGTGCGTATGAGGCTCAAGTCTGGAGTACAAAGCGTACTGCAATCTTGTTTGCCTACAATGCATTTTCCATTGAATAATGCGAAATACTGGATTGCGGGAAAATGAATGCTCTTTATTCTACCTTGCGTCACTCCCCTATTTTCACCATAACAAAGACTAGTCAAGAATATCTCAAACTCAGACCTTGGTGGTTCATCAAGCGAACCTCTCTAGAGATATGGTAAATGGATTTTCATACAATTTAAATGACACCCTAGACTCATGGGGATGGAATTTAAATCCTTTGACAAATGATTCAGTGAGAGTGAGGTGTTGGTTGCACTTATCTGAAATGTAGGGACCGAGCTCCGCATTGTGAACATACTGCTCAAATTCCTCCTTAATACCCACGCTCACCATATAATCGTCGCATGGCCATAAGCATGTTTTGGTGGCGGCATCTCGTACGCAACTTTCACTCGGTTCAACATAAGACCGACGAGCGAAGCTGCTGCTAGAAGATGCCTCCGAGGACCTCCACCTCGAAGAACTCCTTCCAAAGAGGTTCATCATATTCGTGTACAATTTTCTGAAAAATTTTGTGTCATAAATTTTTGTCAACAAAACTTTATAAGATTGAAAGCAACTACTCATAGGGATGCATAGAGGCCATATCAAGCATTCAAACTACTTAGAACTCTAAGAATTCAACATGCAAGCTCATCTACAGCAGCACCAAGAATAGCTAATTATTCGAAATATAAACCACTAAAGCAAAAACTAATTGGGCTAACGGAGGAGTCACATACCAAGCAACAATCCCCCGAAACAGTTTCGAAAACGGAGCTTCGAGCAAAGAGATCGAAATCCACGGGTTTGAGAGCAAGAACACGAGAGCAAGAGCAATGGTGATTTTTTTTCTGGAGGTAAGTGATGATGTGGAATGAAGAGATAAGTGAGGGGGCTCATGTGAGGACCACAACCCACCAGGGCGCGCCTGGGGGTCCTGGTGCGTCCAGGTGGGTTGTGCCCACCTGGTGCACCTTCCTCTGATATTATTTGCACCAAAAATTCTTAAATATTCAAAAAAAATCGTATTAAATTTTCAGAGCATTCTGAGAACTTTTATTTTTGGGTCATTTTTATTGCACGGAAAACACAGAAAACAGACAAAACATGGCATTTTATTTAACTAATAAAAACAGAAAACAAAAGGTAGGGACAGAAGGTAGTGCTCAATAAATTCATCAATTTCATACCTCTAAAAAATGATCCATCAATAAGGTTGATCAAGTCTTATTAACAACCACTTTCGATTAGCATGAAACCGAAGAACTTTCATAAATCACTAAGTTACCTCAACGGGGATATGAATGTCCCCAACAATAAGCATTTCATATTTCTTTTTAACAGTAGGTAACGGTAGTTGAAAACTTCCAATAGTGATTGTCGGAGATTTTTCAATGACATTAATACCATTCACTTGGAATTGTTTCTTCGAAAAGTGCACCGTATGGTCATTACCATTGATATGAAAAGTGACCTTGCTTTTATTGCAATCAATAACAGCCGCTGCAGTATTCAAAAAGGGTCTACCAAGGATAATCGACATGTTGTCGTCCTCGGGCATCTCAAGTATAACAAAGTCAGTCAAAATAGTAACATTAGCAACAACAACGGGCACATCCTCACAGATACCGATAGGTATGGCAGTTGATTTGTCAGCCATTTGCAAAGATATTTCAGTAGGTGTGAGTTTATTCAAATCAAATCTTTTATATAAAGAGAAAGGCATAACACTAACACCGGCTCCTAAATCACATAAAGCAGTTTTCACATAATTTCTTTTGATGGAGCAAGGTATAGTTGGTATTCCCGGATCTCCAAGTTTTTTAGGTACTCCATCTTTAAAAGTATAATTAGCAAGCATGGTGGAGATTTCAGCTTCCGGTATTTTTCTCTTATTGGTGATGATGTCTTTCATGTACTTTGCATAAGGAGGCATTTTTAAGATATTAGTCAAGTGAGTACGCAAAAAGACTGGCCTAATCATTTCAGCAAAGCTTTTAAATTTTTCATCATCTTTCTTTTTAGTTGACTTAGGTGGAAAGGGCATAGGTTTTTGAACCCATGGTTCTCTTTCCTTACCATGTTTTCTAGCAATAAAGTCTCATTTATCATATCTTTTATTCTTGGGTTGTGGGTTATCAAGATCAACTGCCGGTTCTATCTCAACATCATTGTCTGGTTCTTTATTATTTGTTTGAGTATCTTCATGAACCTCATCATTATCTTTTTCATTATCAGAAAGTGAGTGTTCACTACCAGATGGAGTTTCAGCATCAGAGATAGAAACTTCATTATCATTATCAGGAGGTTTTTCTACTTCAGGTTCACTGGAGGCATGCAAAGTCCTATCATTTTTCTTCTTCTTTTTCTTTTTAGAAAGACTACGTGCATCAGTGTCAACTCTTTGTTAGTCTTGTTCAATTCCTTTTGGGTGTCCCTCAGGATAAAGTGGTTCCTAAGTTATTCTACCTCCTCTAGTCATTACTCTAACAGCATGATCATTGATATTATTATTCATTTCATCAAGCAACTCTCTTTGAGATTTAGCAACTTGTTCTAACCGAGTTTGAACCATAGAGGCATGCTTTCCTACACCCCTAACATCATTTGAGATTCTAAATAACAAGTCACTCAAGCGAGCAATCATATCAGAATTGAATTTCAATTGTTTCATAACATTTGCATTGAAGTGATCTTGCTTTCTAATGTAATTTTCAAACTCATAAAGGCATTGACTAGGATGCATATTGTGAGGATTATCATTGTCATTGAATTTCATTAAAGAATTTACCTCTACCACCTTAGGTGGTGGTGGTGTATCAAGCCCATGTATTTCTTCAATAGGGGTAAATTTTTTGCATCCTCGGCTTTAATACCTTTTTCCTTCATAGATTTCTTTGCCTCTTGCATATCTTCAGGACTGAGATATAAGATACCCCTCTTCTTCGGAGTGGGTTTAGGCGGTGATTCAGGAAGAGTCCAATCATCATAATTTTTCAATATGTTATTCAATAATTCTTCAGCTTGCCCAATAGTTCGTTCCCTGAAAACACAACCAGCACAACTATCTAGGAAGTCCCTAGAAGCATCGGTTAGTCCATTATAGAAGATATCAAGTATTTCATTTTTCTTAAGAGGATGATCAGGCAAAGCATTAAGCAATTGGAGAAGCCTCCCCCAAGCTTGTGGGAGACTCTCTTCTTCAATTTGCACAAAGTTAAATATTTCCTACAAGGTAGCTTGTTTCTTATGAGCAGAGAAATATTTTTCAGAGAAGTAGTAAATCATATCCTGGGGACTACGCACACAATCAGGAGAAAGAGTATTGTACCAACCTTTAGCATCACCCTTTAATGAGAACGGAAATAATTTGAGAATCTAATAGTAGCGAATTTTCTCATCATGAACAAAAAGGGTGGCTATATCATTCAACTTAGTAAGATGTGCCACAACAGTTTCAGTTTCATAACCATGGAAAGGATCAGATTCAACCAAAGTAATCAACTCTGGGTCGACAGAGAATTCATAATCCTTATCATCAACAAAGATAGGTGAAGTAGCAAACTTAGGATCACATTTCATTCTAGCATTCAGAGTCTTTTCTTTATACTTGCATAATAATTTTTCTAGATCATCTCTATCCTTACAAGCAAGAATGTCTCTAGCTGCCTCCTCATTCATAACATAACCTTCCGGTATCTTTGGCAATTCATATTTAGAAGAACTAGGACTAATAGGTGATTCAAGATTATCAGTTTCAAGCTCATCATCAGTTTCAACAATCTCATGTTGTCTTACGCTAGCAATTTGTTCATCAAGAAATTCACCTAGTGGCACATCATCATCAAGCAAGGTACTAGCATCATCATGGGTAGCATTCATAGCAGAAGTAGCATCATCAATAACTTGCGACATATCAGAATTGATAGCATGTGATGGTGTTGCAAGTCTATTTATAACAGAAGGTGAATCTAAAGCGGAGCTGGATGGCAGTTCCTTACCTCCCCTCGTCTTAGAGGGAAAAATCTTAGTCTTAGCATCCTTCAGATTCTTCATAGTGATAATTTGATAATAATCCCAAGTGACTCAACAAATATAGCTATGCTCCCCGGCAACGGCGCCAGAAAAAGGTCTTGATAACCCACAAGTATAGGGGATCGCAACTGTTTTCGAGGGTAGAGTATTCAACCCAAATTTATTGATTCAACACAAGGGGAGCCAAAGAATATTTGCAAGTATTAGCAGCTGAGTTGTCAATTCAACCACACCTGGAGATTAATTATCTGCAGCAAAGTGATCAGTAGCAAAGTAGTATGATAGTTTTAATAGTCGTAGTAGCAGCAACAGTAACGGTAACAGTGATAGCAATAGTTTGTAGCAAGTACAATAGTAACAACAGCACTAGTAACTTAGCAAGATCAATAAGTAGGAAATCGTAGGCATTGGATCGGCAATTTATTGGATGATATTCATCATGTGACAGTCATAACCTAGGGCGATACGGCACTAGCTCCAGTTCATAAATATAATGTAGGCATGTATTCCGTAAATAGTCATACGTGCTTATGGAAAGAACTTGCATGACATCTTTTGTCCTACCCTCCCGTGGCAGTGGGGTCCATATTGGAAACTAAGGGATATTAAGGCCTCCTTTTAATAGAGAGCTGGAACAAAGCATTAACACACGATGAATACATGAACTCCTCAAACTACGGTCATCACCGGGAGTGGTCCCGACTATTGTCACTCCGGGGTTGCCGGATCATAACGCGTAGTAGGTGACTATAACTTGCAAGATCGGATCTAGAACATGGATATAATGGTGATAACATAAACGGTTCAGATCTGAATTCATGGCACCCGAGCCCAAAGTGACAAGCATTAAGCATAGCAAAGTCATAGCAACATCAATCTCAGAACATAATGGATACTAGGGATCAAGCCCTAACCAAACTAACTCGATTACATGATGAATCTCATCCAACTCCTCACCGACCAGCGAGCCTACGAAGGAATTACTCACTCCCGGTGGGGAGCATCATGGAATTGGCGATGGAGAAGGGTTGATGATGACGAATACCAAAGATCCCCCTCTCCAGATCTGGCCTTCCGATGAAGAACAGGAGGTGGCAGCGGCTCCGTCTCGCGGAACGCGATAATTCTTTCTCCCTCCTTTTTTTCTGGAAAAATAGGAATTTATAGAGTCGGTTTCAGGGTCTGCGAGGCCACCAGGTGGGGACAACCCACCTGGGCGCGCCTGGAGGGGGTGGCGCGCCCTGGTAGGTTGTGCCCACCCAGGTGCCCCCCTCCGGTGGTTCTTGGCTCCAGAAATTATCTTTTATTGTATAAAAATTCCTCGCAAAGTTTCGTTCCATTCCGAGAACTTTTATTTCTGCACAAAAACAACACCATGATAGTTCTGCTGAAAACAGCGTCAGTCCGGGTTAGTTTCATTCAAATCATGCAAATTAGAGTCCAAAACAAGAGGAAAATCGTTAGGAAAAGTAGATAGGACGGAGGCGTATCAATAAACTGTATGCTCATTACCATTGACATGAACAGTAACCTTGCTTTCCCGTTTTGCGCTACTTATCATTATTTGCCGGGAGGTGTTTGACTGGTAGATGGGAGAATGGAACACTTAGTTCACCTGATCTGGCTATTTTATGTTGCGATCTATATGGTGACGACACTTTTAGTTTCAGAGCTATCGTTGCACGACGGTTACACACTAACCGTTCGAAGGGTGTTATTTATGGTGGTATTTATGCTTCTCAACTCACGAGACATTTTGAGATCCCTATTAGGCATGATGAGGATGAACTTCTAACCACGAAATACCTAGATTATCATAGTATAACTGAGCATGATTTTATCAATAAGGGTAAGGTTCGATTCCAGTATTACCTGGTATTTAGCCAGGGCAACCGTGAGGTAATTATTCTACCTACACCTGCTTTGTTTGATCTTGCCAGGGGGTAGGTACACTATCATGCCCGATGACCTTTATACGTACTGGGGCCAGATGGCAGAGGCAGCACCCACGCTTCCACCAGCACCCGCACCAGCACCAGTCTACCAGTGGGAGCCTCAGCAGCCTCAGTATTTGTCGGAAATATGCCCTAAAGGCAATAATATTTGTATTATTTTCCATATTCATAATTAAAGAGTTTATATTCTATGCTATAACTGTACTACTTTCCTCCCACTCACTTCTTTCGAGATAAAACTCCTTCTCTAGAAATGACCCATTCTTAGCAACAAAGATCTTGCCTTCGGATCTATGGTAGAAGGTATACCCAATTGTTTCTTTAGGGTATCCTACGAAGATGCACTTCTCTGCTTTGGGTTCGAACTTATCAGGCTGAAGTCTTTTGACATAAGCGTCACATCCCCAAACTTTAATAAACGACAGCTTAGGTTTCTTGCCAAACCATAGTTCATATGGTGTCGTCTCAACGAATTTAGACGGTGCCCTATTTAACATGAATACGACTGTCTCTAATGCATAACCCCAAAATGATAAAGGCAAATCGGTAAGAGACATCATAGAACGCACCATATCTAATAAAGTACGGTTACGATGTTCGGACACACCATTACATTGTGGTGTTCCAGGTGGGGTGAGTTGTGAAACAATTCCACATTGTCTTAAATGAAGGCCAAACTCGTAACTCAAATATTCACCTCCGCGATCAGATCGTAGAAATTTTATTTTCTTGTTACGATGATTTTCTACTTCACTCTGAAATTCTTTAAACTTTTCAAATGTTTCAGACTTCTGTTTCATCAAGTAGACATATCCATACCTACTCAAATCACCTGTGAAGGTCAGAAAATAACGATACCCGCCGCGTGCTTCAACACTCATCGGACCGCATACATCGGTATGTATTATTTCTAATAAGTCATTAGCTCGCTCCATTGTTCCGGAGAACGGAGTTTTAGTCATCTTACCCATGAGGCATGGTTCACAAGTATCAAATGATTCATAATCAAGTGATTCGAAAAGTCAATTCGAATGGAGTTTCTTCATGCGTTTTACACCAATATGACCTAAACGGTAGTGCCACAAGTATGTTGCACTATCATTATCAACATCTTTTGTTATCAATATTATGAATATGTGTATCACTACGATCAAGATTCAACAAGAATAGACAATTCACTAAAGGTGCATGACTATAAAAGATGTTACTCATATAAATAGAACAACCATTATTCTCTGACTTAAATGAATAACCGTCTCGCAATAAACAAGATCCGGATATAATGTTCATGCTCAACGCTGGCACCAAATAACAATTAGTAAGGTCTAAAACTAATCCCGAAGATAGATGTAGAGGTAGCGTGCCGACAGCGACATCAACCTTGGAAACATTCCTGACGCGCATCATCACCACGTCCTTAGCCAATCTTCATTTATTCCGTAACTCATGTTTCGAGTTACAAATATGAGCAACTGAACCAGTATCAAATACCTAGACGCTACTACGAGCATTAGTAAGGAACACATCAATAAGATGTATATCAAATATACCTTTGTTCATTTTTTTCATCCTTCTTATTTGCCAAGTATTTGGGCAGTTCCGCTTCCAGTGACCATTTCCTTTGCAGTAGAAGCACTCAGTTTCAGGCTTGGGTCCAACTTTGGGCTTGATCCTGGAATATGCGATTCAGTGGAAAACTCATGTGCACATGTGGAATGATAAACGGTAAAATAGAAGGTTCCTAGTCTCCCCTCTAAGACTAGCTCAAGTGTTGTTGGTGATCACGTTTTCCGGATCTTAGGATATCATTAAGTGTAATGATGATCCTAAAACAATATTGAGATTATGACGTTGGAAGAACGATCATATTGAACCGACCCAATCTTGTTTGTTATGAATTGAGTTAATATCATTTGCATTCAATTATAATAACACTGAGTGTTAACATGTGACATTGCTTCTTAGACCATGAGAGTATCGTAGTCACTTGCTACCGTACGGTGGTCTTTGGGGTTGCTCAAACGTCATCTGTAACACGGTGATCATAACGACAACTTACAGGTTCATTGGAAAGTTTGACAAGGGGCTAGATATCTCGAGAGTGAGATTTCCTTCTCCGACGATGGAGAGATATTCTTAAGGCCCTCTCGGTGTGACGACATCGATTATCGTCTGGCCAGACACACATGACTTCATCATGAGGATGTCGGAACACAATAACGGGAAAGTAGAACAAAACCGGTAACGAGAATTTCAGTATACTGTCAGAATAATTCCCACGACAGTTTCTCTTGGCGCAATTCTAGTGTATTCCGGCATTGTTTCTTAATGCAACTATGCCTACCATGCATCATCTTCAACACCCAGAAAGAGGCGTCGCTTTGGTGCAAAGCCGGGGGCAAATCTCGTTAGAGCAATAAATTCCGGGAGAGGAGCTCCTTTGTTTGGGATGCAGCCTTGTGTACTTATACTTCTGGTTCTCCTTAATTGATAAGATGGCAAAGTATTTGCCTGTCTAAAAATCAAATTAATTGAATATATAATTATTAAAAAGTGGTGAAAATTATTATTTTCTTAGTCAAGAGGTAGACAGATTTTTATTTTTCATATCTTTTCAAAAACGAGACCATTTAAGACTAGCCTTTTAAGGCATATTTTTATAGAATAAACTCTAAGTACCACGGGCCACTCCGTGCTAGCGTACCAACAGGGTGACACCCTGTTCTCTTTTTCATATCTGCTTGGCTCAAAAGATTCTACAGGTCACTTCTGCATTGGTGGTTGTAGTTTATGGCCGGAAAGTCAAAAGGCAAACACAACAACTGTTAATGTGCGCCTGCATCGTCATTGTGTCGACATGGTACCGCTGACGTCCACACGCAAACGGTAAGAGAAAAAACTCCATCACCCACCACGTAAGCCCCTAACCAACGCCCACGACAGCCTATCGGGCACCGACTGTGCGGGATGACAACATGCATGCGGCACGCCCATGTGGTAGAGACAGAGAGAATGAGAGATGCTTCTATTGGTGGTCACCTCTGGTCAATCTCTCATCAGATTAACCGTTCCCGGGGACAAGAGGAAGACGACTGGATTGTGGGCAGCGACGGCCGGCGTTCTTCTAGGTGAGATCTATGTACTTCCCCTTCCAGTTTCCTGCCACGATCAGCTAGTGTTTTTCTTTTACTTGTGCTTCTTCTCTCGTAAATCAGTATTGTTCATCTGTGGCAATCAATTGATCCTAGGCTCTAGCTCGGTGGATAATTCGGATGCATGTAGTAGATCTCACCTCGATGCGGTGAGGGCGGGTCGACGTTCGAGCTCGCCAAGGCCTTCACGGCTGGGGTGATCCTGGGCACGGGGTTCATGCACATATGATGCATGACGCCGAGGACACATTGCAGTACCATTGCCTCCCGGACTCGGCGATGCGGAGGTTCCCCATGGCGGGCTCTGTGGCACTCAGTTTTAGGAGCGCACGCAGCGCCCATTTTTACGGCAAGGAGCGGCCAAGATGGAACCGGAGCGGCGGTTCTGGAGGACGGGAGGAATGCAAGGAGCCAGAAGCTGGTGGACATCTCCATGAAGGAGCGGTGCGCCACAGCCACGAGAACGAGAACGAGAACGAGGCGGCGGCGGGCCCGTCTCAAGCTCGTCAAGTGGTTGTTTCCCAGGTACGAACAGAGTGGTTGCTCGGCATAATCATAACGAACTCATGTACACTAGCTAGTATCACTTGCTTAGTTGCTAAACTATGTTTTTTTGGATGTTCGGTTGAGAGGAATTTGAAGGGGGTTTGGCAGGGATTGAAGTGGATTTAATTCCCTACAAATCAAAACCCCCTCAAATCCCCTCCGATCCTCCTGTGGAGGGGTGTAACCGAACAAGGCCTTAGACAACTGCTAGCTATGGTACCATTAAAGAAGCACGCATAAACGGCCCAATTGTTTTTTGTTAAGCTACACATGAACTATCGCGACTAACTAGATGTGTTATATTTTCAAAAAATTAGTTTTGTTTTACTGTTATATTTTCATTATCGATACATTATCTCCGTCCCGAATTATTTGTCTTAATTTTTTCAAAATAAGGATATATCTAACACTATTTTAAGCGTTAGATACGTCCGTATCTCGACAAATTTAAGACAACTAAGTTGAGACGGAAGGAGTATATCAAACATAAAATGTGCAAGCTAGGGCTTGATTAAACTTAGCCATTGGTTCTAATCTAATGGCTTAAAATGATTTGAGTATCCGAAATTATGTTTGGATTGCACTTTTTTTCCTTATTAATTATCCTACACAACTCTCTTTTCGAATCCGGAGGAAAAATATCACAACAAAATCATATTTCTGCCTCACCACGCTATAATTGAGGAGCTTGTTTGCTCCACTTATTGTTTTAATAAAATATTATGACTATCATAGCCTTTTTCTTATTAGATTTGTGCAAACTAAAAAATAGACAAAGAGTTCCAACTCTGCTAGCGTTCTATTTCCGACAGGTTATTATATATACTGGACAAAATGTGTGTGTATGTTGCTAGTATTTGCAATGTTTGACCACCAATAGAAGCATCTGAACTCAGGTAGGAGCTTAAAAGTGAATGCCATATCCGAACATCCTGGCACGAAACCGCCTCTTGTGTAAGTGTAAGCGTAATTCACAATGTTGCGACCCCGGACCCCACGTCGCCTGAGTTGGGCGACTCAGAGGAAACCCTAGCCGCCGCCGACCCGTCACCCACCCTTCGCCCGCCCACGTGTCACAGTGGAGGGCTGGCCGGCAAAGTCGCGCTGGGCCCTGGGATGGCGGCGGCGGGGCCGTCCTTCCTTGTGTCCCCCCTCCCTCCCTCCTGCGCCATATATGGTTTGGCTGCGGTGGTGGTCTCCATCGGCGGCAGCCTCCCTAGGCTTCCCCTGCTCATAGGCGGCGCGGGTGGCCTGCCTCAGCCGCAGCTCCCCCACGGTGGCTCCTTGCTGCCCCGACGCGATTTGGGCGCCATCTCCGGCTGGGTGCGGTGCACCGGCCCATGGTGGCCGGTTGGACCCTACTAGTTGTGGCTCTACCCCGTCCTGACCCCCACCCACCCCTCTGCTCGAGTTTCAGGTCCACCTCTCCGAGAGGTGGCCATGGAGGCTGCGGGTTGCGGTTGTTCCTGTCGGTGGTTGCCCCCTGAAGCATGTCGGTTGGGAGTTTGGCTGTGCGCGATCGGACGAGGCGAGCCTCGGGAGCTGCGCTCTTTCCGTCTCCTCGGCTTATCCACACAACCACCACCCTGTGGGTGCCTTGGTTGATCGTCCATACGGATGCATCTTCGCATCCGGCACGTGCCAGGAGGTGCGTCCCCTTCCAGCTCCTTGGGCCCGCCGACGCCCCTGCTCCTCCGGTCCCGGTGGCCTAGATCTGCGGTTCCTTCGAGATCATCGCTCGTCCGAGGCTACGGTCACCGTCCCATCCCCGCTACCTCTCATTTCGCACAGCCACGCATCCTCGCCCTCCTTCGGAGTTCACGCATCTGGCGATGCTCGGTGCCTCCTTCGGCGTCACGCGTATCTCACCTTCCTGCAGTCGCATCACCGGCCTACACCCGACGACCTCCTCATCGACCCATCTTCCGACGGCTTGGGATTTCTTGAATTGGCCACGGCGAAATCCCTGCATCTTATGCTGGTAGCGTCGACACCCACGGGTACCGTCCCCTTCCTACAGGCGCTACCATGCTAGTTTGCTGTGCCCATCTTCAAGAATCAGGAGAAACCCTAGGTCTGGGTTTCCGGATAGGACGACAACAACGTCCTGGTGTCTTTCTCCTTCATGAAGGTGTCGTTGTCTTGGTTGCTCGCGGCGTCCTCGATGCCAGCTTCAAAGTTTTGGTCGTCTAGTTGTTGTTTGGTTTGCTTCTCTGGTTGGCAGGTTTAGCCGTGTTCTTCTTGTTTGGGTCGAGCATCTTATGTCTCTCCCCTTCGGGCATCATGGCCATGCTATTTGCATATGTGTCATGTGTTGTACCACCTCCTGTACTCATTCTAACTTCTTCTATCAAAGCAAATATACGCAAGCTTTGCGTATTCTTGAAAAAAAAATCCCCTACGTGTAAATTAACCAGGCCATGCAATGGGACATTTTTGCCAATGCCATTGCATACTGTCAGTATTTCCTAACATGTCAGGCCATGACTCTCGTTGGTGTGGAAAATCACTCGAAATCCACGGAAAAAAGGAAAATTTCCATGTGGTGAGCCATAAATTTTTTACTATCTTATACCCATTTGCTAAAAAAATATACTCCATTTTTTAATTTTTTATAACAATTGAAGTTTGCCTGAAAAAATTTGACATTCTAGCAGAACATTTTTTTTTCAATTTGCCATGATGTTATTTTGTGCACAATGGCAAGTTTCACAACATATTTTTTTCTTAAAAAAAGCATGACAACAATTTTTCTAAACTGTATCTTTGATAGTGCTCACATGTTGCCATGGCAAAAAATTATGTTCGGAAATTGCCATGGCAAATGTCATGGAAAAAAATAGAAATGAAGAGTACAAACATAAAATTATGAACAAAAATGCGATGGCATATTCATGTTGACAAGTTTCCATGGTATTTTAATAAAAGTGTCTTCTTTCGTATGAGAAATTTGCCATATATGTGAAATAATACAAAAAAACAACAATAAAATACCATGACAGATGCATACTAAAATTGCATTGGTATTTTAATTAAAGTAGCCATCTTTTGTATCCGAAATTTGACATGTATGTGAGAAACATACACTAGTAGAAAAAGGAACTAATGTTCAGCTCATTAGTCCCGGTTTGTAAATGAACCTGCACTAATGTGACCATTAGTGCCGGTTCCAACGGCTAGGCGGGCGAGCATCATTAGTCCCGGTTCGTGTTGAACCTTTAGTATCGGTTCGTGCCACGAACCGGGACTAAAGAGGTGGTGGCAGGCTGGTGTCAGGCTGGGGCCCCACCAACACTTTTAGTCCCGGTTCGTGGCACGAATCGGGACTAGAGATGCACCTTTAGTCCCGGTTTGTATAACCAACCGGGACTAAAGATCATCCTATATAAACCCCTTCGTCGAGCCCGAGCTCTCTGTTCTTCCCCTTTCTTCTCCTCTCTGTTTTCTTCCTCTCCTCTCGAGCTCATCCTTCATTTTTGCCAAAATTTGTCAAGATTTGTAGGCACCCCATCCATCCAAGTGATCACAAAGGTTAGCAACTTTATCCTTTCATCTCTCATTGCTAGATTAGCTCTTGCAATGCTCTATAAGTACAGTGATTTGTGGGTTTTAGTTTGGGAGGAATTATATGTGGTAGTTTATTTGATTTATATGCAATTTGAGCTCAAAATAACTCTTAGTTTGCATATGTAGGTGTGGTTTACTTAGTGCCTTCCCGTCTCCATCCTAACCACCGTCGATCGCCCGCACCGTCGATCCCGTCGCCGGCACCATCTTGTGGTGAGCCTCTTGTTCTTATCTCTAATTTTTATATAAAAAAAATCATGTTTGTGTGATTTTAGATATATAGTTACTTGTATAATTTTCTTACCCGTACGTTGTTTGTTATACATAGTGCCATGGTTTTGATATCCGTCCCTGTCGGCCCTCGTCCGGTTTATGATTCGGATGTGGTATATTCTCTTTTATAACTATTTGTTGCATTTCGTGTTTATGACAAATTATGCCCATCAAGTTGACATAGATATTTTTATCAAGGAGGTATGTGAATCGGAAATTCCAACCGACCCTATTGTCGAGAGGTTAAATTTAGTTGAAAAAGAAAATGAGTATTTGAAAGAAAAATTGAAAAGAATTGAGGAGGAGAAGATGGAATTGGAGTTGCATGTTGCCGATGTCGTCGACGATCACAAGATCAAGATGGAGAAAATGCGCTTGAAGATTAGAAAGATTAGAAAATATGCCATTGATAGTGAGGCTTGGTATCATTATGCTGTTGGATCAATTGTTACCTTAGTTGCGATCTTGATCGCATTTGTTGTTGCATTTAAATACTTTAGCTAGAGAGTTTGTATGTTGTTTTATGAGAATAAGTGTGTATGAACTTTATGTATGAACTTGTATTAATTTGGTCTTTTCGGTGCTGTGTAATGAAGATGAGCCGGCAATGGATGTACGATGACCGACGCTCTCCCCAGTTCGTTAAAGGCGTGCATACTTTTCTGCTTGCGGCTGAGGCAAACAAGCGGGCGGATGGTTTTATGTCTTGTCCATGTGCTGGCTGTAAGAATGATCACAATTACTCTAACTCAAGAACCATTCCCTGGCACCTGTTTGAGTCCGGTTTCATGCCCCACTACAATGTTTGGACCAAGCACAGAGAAAGAGGGGTTATGATGGAAGACAATGAAGAAGAAGAGGACGACGACAGCTATCCTGGCCATAGGTTCCTTGAATACGATGGTACAACAATGCGGGAAGAAGCTGAGCCGACAATGTGGGAAGAAACTAAAGAAGAGGCATCAGATGAGCCCGCTGATGATCTAGGTCGGGCCATTGCCGATGCAAAGAGAAACTGCGCAAGAGAAAATGAGAGGCTGAAGTTGCAGCGCATGTTAGAGGATCACAAGAAATTGTTGTACCCAAATTGCGAAGCTGACAAGAAAAAGCTAGGCACCACACTGGAATTGCTGCAATGGAAGGCAGAGAATGGTGTATCTGACAAGGGATTTGGAAACTTGCTGATAATGTTAAAGAAGATGCTTTCAAAGGACAACTAATTGCCCGAGAGTACGTACGAAGCAAAGAAGGCTGTCTGCCCTCTAGCATTAGAGGTGCAGAAGATACATGCATGCCCTAATGACTGCATCCTCTACCGCGATGAGTACAAGGATTTGAACGCATGCCCGATATGCGGTGCATTGCGCTATAAGATCAGCCGTGATGACCCTGGAGATGTCGAGGGCGAGCGCCCCAGGAAGAAGATTCCTGCCAAGGTGATGTGGTATGCTCCTATAATACCACAGTTGAAACGTTTGTTCCAAAACAAAGAGCATGCCAAGTTGATGCGATGGCACAAAGAGGACTGTAAGAAAGACGGGAAGTTGAGAGTGCCCGCTGACGGGTCGCAGTGGAGAAAAATCGAGAGGAAGTGGAGGGACTTTGCAGATGACGCAAGGAACGTATGGTTTGGTCTAAGCGCAGATGGCATTAATCCTTTTGGGAAGCAGAGCAGCAATCATAGCACCTGGCATGTGACTCTATGTATGTATAACCTTCCTCCTTGGTTGTGCATGAAGCGGAAGTTCATTATGATGCAGTGCTCATCCAAGGCCCTAAGCAACCCGGTAACGACATTGATGTGTACCTAAGGCCATTAGTTGAAGAACTCTTACAGCTGTGGAATGGAAAAGGTGTACGTGCGTGGGATGAGCTCGATCAGGAAGAATTTGACCTACATGCGTTGCTGTTTGTGACCATCAATGATTGGCCTGCTCTCAGTAACCTTTCAGGACAGACAAACAAGGGATACCGCGCATGCACGCACTGTTTGGATGATACCGACAGTATATATTTGGATAATTGTAAGAAGAATGTGTACCTGGGACATCGTCGATTTCTTTCAAGCAGGCATCCCGTAAGAAAGAAAGGCAAGCATTGCAAAGGTGAGGCAGATCACCGGACGAAGCCTCGCCACCGTACTGGTGATGATGTACATGATATGGTCAAGGATTTGAAGGTAATCTTTGGAAAGGGTCCTGGCGGACAATCTGTTTCGAATGACGCTGACGGACGCGCACCCATGTGGAAGAAGAAATCTATATTTTGGGCCTACCCTATTGGAAAGACCTAGAGGTCCGCTCTGCAATCGACATGACGCACGTGACGAATAATCTTTGCGTGACCCTGCTTGGCTTCTTGGGCGTGTATGGGAAGACAAAAGATACATCAGAGGCACGGGAGGACCAGCAACATATGCACGGAAAAGACGGCATACATCAGGGTTATGCCAGCTACACTCTTACCAAAGAAGAGAAGGAAATCTTCTTTGAATGCCTGCTCAGTATGAAGGTCCCGTCTGGCTTCTCGTCGAATATAAAGGGAATAATAAATATGGCAGAGAAAAAGTTCCAGAACCTAAAGTCTCATGACTGCCACATGATTATGACGCAACTGCTTCTGGTTGCATTGAGGGGGCTTCTACCGGAAAACGTTCGATTAGCCATTGTGAAGCTATGTGCAGTCCTCAATGCAATCTCTCAGAAGGTAATCGATCCAGAAATCACACCAAGGTTAGAGAATGATTTGGTGCAATGTCTTGTCAGTTTTGAGTTGGTGTTACCACCATCCTTCTTCAACATCATGACGCACGCCCTAGTTCACCTATGCGAAGAGATTGCCGTTCTGGGACCTGTATTTCTACACAATATGTTCCCCTTTGAGAGGTTCATGGGAGTCTTAAAGAAATATGTTCATAACCGTGCTAGGCCAGAAGGAAGCATCTCCAAGGGCCATGAAAATGAGGAGGTCATTGAGTTTTGTATTGACTTTATTCCTGATCTTAAGCCGATTGGTGTTCCTGAATCACGGCATAAGGGCAGACTGGGTGGAAATGGCACGCTAGGACAGAAACAAATAATATGTATGGACGGGCTTTCTCTCACTCACGCACACTACACAGTTCTACAAAATTCCGCCTTGGTGGCTCCGTATATGGAGGAACACAAGAATATTCTACGCTCCAAACACCCGGAGCAGTCTGATGACTGGATTACACGTGAACAAACGGGGACTTTCGCCGGTTAGTTGCAGACACGTGCCATGCATGATGACACTGTTGAAGATGACCTGTACTTGCTGTCCCAGTTACCATCTTCGAATATAATGACTTTCAAAGGGTACGAGATAAATGGGAATACATTTTACACGATCGCCCAAGATAAGAAGAGCACCAACCAAAATAGTGGTGTCTACTTTGATGCAGCAACAAAGAGGGAAAGGACACATATTATGGTTACATAGAGGAGATATGGGAACTTGACTATGGACGTGGTTTGAAGGTCCCTTTGTTTCGGTGCAAATGGGTCAATCTGACACAAGGCGGGGTAACGGAAGACCCGCAGTACATAATGACAACAGTAGATCTCAACAATCTTGCGTACACAGACGAACCATTCGTCCTAGCCAATGATGTGGCGCAGGTTTTCTATGTGAAGGACATGTCTACCAAGCCGAGAAAAAGAAAAGATAAAGAAGCGAATACATCATATGATGAGCCAAAGCGCTACATAGTTATTTCAGAGAAAAGAAACATCGTGAGAGTGGATGACAAGACAGACATGTCAGAAGATTATGAAAAGTTTCATGAAATAGCTCCCTTCACAGTGAATATTGACCCGAGCATCCAGTTAAATGATGAAGATTGTGCATGGTTACGGCGCAAAGGGACACACGCGAAGAAAAAGTTTCACACCCAAAGATCCCACTCTGGGATGTGACCGGCTTCACTGTCATCACTTTCTTCTCTAGTGAGTTTCTGGACTTATATATCTGGAAAGTCCCACTTTGGACAAACCGTAGGGAATCTTTGTAATAGTTAGGGTGCTTATGTGTTTTGGCATTTGAAACGTGTACTTTTGTGCTTCGGACAAACGTCATTAATTTTCAACCCTTTCTGACTTCATTTGCTATTTTTCAGCTCATTTACTGATTTTTTTGAGCTAAATGATCCTGAAATTGAAAAACACTACAAAATGACCTCTGAAAAGGTTAAAAGTTGGCATGGTATCATCATTTCACCCACATAGTATGTACTAAAAATTTGAGAGGGTTACGGCAAAAACTGGATCCACTTTGTGTACAAAATGGACAATCTCTTTCGAAGTATCAGGGTTTCGGACGAAATCTCATTTGTTACAAAGGCATTTCATTTTTTTAAACTTATTTCAACTCCAGACTTTTCGCGCATTCAGTATGCACCATTCAAGGCCACGTCATCAATTTTCAACCCTTTCTGACTTCATTTGCTATTTTTCATGCATTTACTAATTTTTTTGAGCTAACTGACCCTGAAATTGAAAAGCACTACAAATGAACTCTGAAAAGATTGAAAGTTGGCATGGTATCATCATTTCACACACGTAGCATGTGCTAAAAAGTTGAGAGGGTTACGGCAAAAACTGGATCTACTTCGTGTATAAAATGGACAATCTCTTTCGAAGTATCAGGGTTTCGGACGAAAACTCATCTGTTACAAAGGCATTTCATTTTTTTAAACTTATTTCAACTCCTGACTTTTTCTGCGTTTAGTATGCACCATTCGAAGCCACGTCATCAATTTTCAACCATTTTTGACTTCATTTTCTATTTTCATGCATTGACTGATTTTTCTGAGCTAAAGGACGCTGAAATCGAAAAGCACTACAAATGAACTCTGAAAAGGTTGAAAGTTGGCATGGTATCATCATTTCACCCACATAGCATGTGCTAAAAAGTTGAGAGGGTTACGGCAAAAACTGGATCCACTTCGTTTACAAAATGGACAATCTCTTTCGAAGTATGAGGGTTTCAGACGAAAACTCATCTGTTACAAAGGCATTTCATTTTTTAGGAAACCTAAGTATTACCAAATTGAATATAATGATAAAACACACCAATATTAAACATAAGAAAAAAGAATCACTGAAAAATCTATTTTTAAAGTAAAGTTATTCACAAACTAGTGATTCACACAAATTTTAAATAATTCAAATTTGAAAACTACAGGCACTAACAGAAATTTTATAATTTTTTTTACCTAAAGCAAAAAATATTCACAAAGAAACTCTAAATAAAGCAAAAAACAACTCAGAAATAAAAGAAAATAAATAACGCAGAAAACAAAAAAAATGAAAAAAAAGCCCGCCTACTGGGCCACAACGACCTGCATACGACTAGAAACCCAACCTATAGTTGGGCCAGGATGCAGGCCCGCAAGGCCCAGTAGGCCCACAGGGCAGCACAGCAGTTTTAGGCTCAGAAGCCTGCTTTGGAGAGGAGCTCGAAGGAGCAGCCGCGGCTGGGTTTATAAACCAGTGCGGCTGCCCTTCGCTCGGCGAGGTGGGACTAAACTTCTGCACCACGCACACGGGAAGTGCAGACCTTTAGTCCCGGTTGGTGGCTCCAACCGGGACTAAAGGGGGGCCTTTAGTCGCGGTTGGAGCCACCAACCGGGACTAAAGGCCTACGCTTCCCACTGCTTGGCCTGGCCAAAACTGACCTTTAGTCCCGGTTGGTGGCTCCAACCGGGACTAAAGGTCACTTCTATATATACTGACACTTCGAAAATTTTCAGTTTCATCTCCCTCTTCTTCGTCCTCTGCTTCGATCGACATCACCGCCGCCCCCCGTCGCCGCCCCCTCGCGTGCCGTCGCCGTCCCCGTCGATGTCCCCGTCGCCGCCCCCGTCCCCGCCCCCGTCCCCGTCGCCGTATGTCCCCGTCGCCGCCGCCCCCCGTCGCCGCCCCCGTCGCCTCGCCTCGCCGGCCATCGCCCCGATGTGAGCCATGGCCGCCCCTCCCATCGCGCGCGCGCCCACACACACACATTTTCTTAATTATTTTCTGTTTTTCTTTTTTTAGTTGAATTAGATGAATTAGATATATATAAATGTTAATTAGATGAATTAGATATATATATATATATATTAGATGAATGTTTTTTTAGTTTTTTATACTTTTAGTTATAGAAATATTTAGATGAATTTTAGATATATAAATGTTAATTAGATGAGTAAGAATTTTAGTTTTTTATACTTTATGTTTTGATGTTTTATTGAGTAGGAATTTTTGATGTTTTAGATGTATATATGTATGTTTTGATGTTTTAAATGTTTGAATGTATTAAAAGTTTGTCATATTGAAAAAAGTTTGAATGTTGCATATTTCACGATGCAATATTTGATCCAATGTAACTAGATGCAATAATTTTGACATATGTCAAAATTTGATCATATGTCAAAGTTTGAATTTTGACATATTTTTTTTAACCGGGCATTACCCCTTTCCATTACTGCAACATAACGGAAATACAGCAGTCCAAAGAGAGGAGAAAAGGGGAAGCGAGTCCAACGCATCGCCGGGAAACCCACTCTGAGCACTCGCCATCGAGATTACTCACCGCGGGGCGAAAACCCAACGACACCTAATCTCAGTAGCTAGAATTCAGGACCTAAAGCCCCAAAAAAAACACAAGACATAAGGCTCGCAACAGTGGAGCAACAAAAGTTCATGCCCACGCAGGGGAAAGCAGCTCAAACATCTAGCTAAACCATGGAATAACATCTTTAGCAGATCAGCATGCCGTTTCATCGTGGCTCGCCGCACAGATTCTCATCATCATCGACGCGTTCTCCTTCAGCATCTCTGCTCCGCCCCTCATGGTAGCCGCTTCATCTTGCTTCAACATTCTTGCCCTGTAGCACATTAGAGCACAGGCAGAAAAAACACATTCAAAGGGGTTTGTAAGTGGTTTGAACTCAAAGGTAGCTCTATTACGACAAGACCATATCGCCCAGCATACAGCAGCAATCCCCGCTATATAAAACTTTTCCCCACCAGGAAAGAACGTATAGCACCATGCATAAGCTTGCCAAATGTTATCGGGAGACAGAGCAGTGCCAAACATGCATGCCACTGTTCTCCAGGTTATCCTAGTGACAGGGCACGTAAAGAACAAGTGTTGAGCAGTCTCTCGCCCACCACAAAAGGAACACTTGGGATTCCCCTTCCACCCTCGATGTTTCATCACATCTCTAGTCAGGACAGCATCCTGAAATAACTGCCACAAGAAGATTTGGATTTTGACATATATATGCAACATTTGATCATATGTGTCAAAGTTTGATCATATGTCAAAGTTTGAATTTTGACATATGCAACATTTGATCATATGTCAAAGTTTGATCATATGTCAAAGTTTAAATTTTGACATATGCAACATTTAATAAGGGATTTATCAAGAATGCCCTCATTATGGATGTGCATAATTAAGTTGATGACATTTTTTTCTGATCTCATCTACGTACCCCTAGCTTCTATATGTGCACGTTCTCTTGTGTCAAAGTATTGAAGAAATTCATGGTTTCATCATTAGGCGGAAGTAACAGGCCCATGATGGTACGAAGCTCTCCAAAGTTATTTTGGAACGGAGTCCTGATAGGATAATTCGCTTTTTGGTACGAAGTTCAGCAAAGGCCTTCCAAATAGCGATATTTGGAAGGCTCTTACTGAACTTCGTACCAAAAAGCGAATTATCCTATCTGGAACTCCGTTCCATAACAACTTTGGAGAGCTTCGTATCATCATGCGCCTGTTACTTTCGGCTAATGATGAAGCCATGGTTTTCTTGAATCCTTTGACACTAGACAACGTGACATATAGAAGGGTAGATGAGATCAGAAAAAATATGGACCATTTTCTGCACATCCAGAATGGCGCCATTTTGTTAAATCTCTTAAAGGTTAAGAGAATCCGTTATGATTCTGAATCCTGTTCCTATAGCCAGGGACTAAAGGTTTTCCTCGTATATAAGAAATCACAATCCAATCATTTAAAAAATGTTACATTTGCATAGAATTTGTTCTCGACGTCAACGATGCCCGGCCCGCATCCTCGCTGTCGACCCATTCGCGACGACGTCCTGCTTCAGAGGAGCCATGTCCGGGACTGGGCTCCGCCGGGCTGGTACTGGGAGGTGCTACCTTCAGGGGTGCGCCGCTTGGTGAGGAACCCGGCCCCGGGTCCCATCGTCGACCCGGAGCTCCTTTGGTGGCGTTCGCGTGGGCCACTTTCGGTGCGGAGGCAGGCGGTCCCGCCGGAGGTGGTACATCGCCGTGTCAGGGAGGAGGATGAGCACGTCCGTCGCTACATGGCTGCGTTGGTCATCAGGTTCTCCAATACCTGGCAGGTTCTTTGGGGATCTCACCCGAGCTATGATCCTGTGATGGTTCCTTCTCTTTGGGTGTCCACCGCCCACGCCTCAGGAACTGCGAGTGAACTAGATTATTCGATAGTATTCGATCTGTATTAGTTAGTGATGTATTCGAGATATTCAAGACGATGTATTCGAGATTATATTATTCGATAATATTCGAGACGATGTATTCGACATTATATTCGATGATGCATATTAATTATCTAGATTATTCGAGATGCATATTATGTACTATGATTCCGTTTTTCCTTATTGATTGCATGCATGTATTCTAATTTGAATACTAAATTGTTTTATATTTCTTCTGTAATAGTTAAATAAAAGCTATAGCGGACAATACCGGCAGAGAACGAGAAGAGGCCATGTTCAAGATCATACGCTCCCCGAGCCGGCCAGATGAGAATGAAGAAGATGACGGCTCACAATATTTGAACAATACCGGGGAGGGTGATATGATATTCGATGAAGACGAACGAATAGATGAAGTCCAGAACTATGATGATCTTCAAATAACAAATACCGGCGAGGTATATTAATAGAAGCAGGCATCTGGTGATCATCACATGTTTTAATTGAATTTGTATATATATATATATATTAATGAATCGATCTTTCTTCTTTCAGCCCTCCGGATCGAGCAAATCTTCTACAGGTAGCAGGACAGTGCGAGGCCCGGCCAAAAAGTTGAAGGATGGCGTAAAGTACAACATCGATGCCATCAAACCTAATGGCGAACCGCGCGAGCCTAAGAAGAATGTGGGCAAGTTCAATCGTCATTGCGGAGTTCTTGTGAAGGACCAAATCCCGATCTCCATTCAAGAATGGAAAAAGCCAGCAAAGAAATGTCTAGATCTTACTTTTGTCGACCAAAGAGCAAAAGATCGGCTTTGGGAATCTCTCATGTCACATTTCACCCTACCAGATCATTTCACAGATGCAGATGTGGAGAAAGTCAAGAACGCTGCTCTTAGGAAGATGGCGATAGCATTGAACAACCACAAGAAAAGTATATGGAACAAGTACGTCAAAGGAGGAAAGAAGACTCCAGAATTCAAGGGAACACTGGAGAAGCAAAGAGATCACTGGGACGCTTTCGTGAAATTCAAGGAATCAGAAGTAGCTCAGGAACGGTCAAGAATAAACAAGATCAATGCCGCGAAAAAGATATGGCACCATAAGTTGGGGCCAGGTGGCTACGAGGTGGCCCGGCCTAAGTGGCATCTCGCTGAGCAACAGATGGTGGATGCAGGGGTCATTCCAGTTACATTGAGCTGGCCCCACCAGGTCCAGGACTTGGTTCTATGCGCATGGAGGGACGTTGGACCCAAAGACAGACGAGGTTTTGGAGCGGGCAAGTCTTAAAGGAGCCGACCTCGATTTAATTGTTGCAATAGAAGAGTCTCGAACGGGGGTGTTCACGCCCAACAGAGAGAACGAAGAGTTTACGCTTACCAACCGGGACTAAAGGTCCCCCAGCCCCCGGCGCGGGCTCGTGCCACGTGGTGGCCTTTTGGTCTCGGTTCGTATTGAACCGGGACTAAATAAGAAACCTTTAGTCCCCACTCTTTAGTGCCGTTTCTGCACTAGCGATAGATTAGGGCCAGAAAAAGCCATGGCATCTGCATAGTAAAAATTGCCAACTCTCGGTGTATCGAGAAACACAAGGCAAAATATATTTTTCCTGTGGTGGAGCTCCCACCTCCAGTGTGCCGCCACGGCCTCTGTGGTGCAGCCTGGCGCGGCCTCATTCGTTGATCTTGCACCCCTCTCCCGCTGGTGCGGACGTTGCCACTATGTCCATCGTTGTATCTCTCAGCTTCGTCATCAACGTACATCGCGGCCATCGACAAGACACTTCGCCTGTCCGAGGAGAGAGGAAGGGAGAGGGGAGGAGCAGGGGCGAGGAGGAGGCGGAGGAGGGACCCGCGGTGGGGGGACGTGTGTTCGGTAGAGGAGATGGTCAAGTTTTTTTTTTTTTACAGAGAGGCACTAGATGAGGGAGGCGAGGAGATAGAAGTGGTGGCTTTTCCACGTAAAAAAAGCGGTGGCTTTCCAGCAGGTACCGGTAATAAAGAAATTCCACACGCCAGGCAACAAACAGCTAATACGTGACAAAAGCACCCGTTTTTATTTTATTTTTGAAATCTCAAACATGCGTACTACTTTCTCCGTCCAAAAAAGCTTGTCCTTCAAATGGATGTATCTAGCATCAAGTTAGTGCTAGATACATCCATTTGAGAGACAAGATTGAGACAAACTTTTTCGAACGGAGACAATATTTATTCAAAAGGTCTAGGGATCTCAGCAGAGCAGATGAAGGATACAGTCGGGGGCAGGAGCTCAAACCTGACACAATTCACTACTAACTCCTACCTTTAGCTAGTAATGGATGTGCAGCACTATTAGCAGTACGCCTAACCCAACTAACCTAAAAATCAGCCCGAATAGGACAGTTCCTTAACATCTTCAATCACCGGTCCCAAACCCAACAGGTTCCTCTCCGGGTCATTTAGCATAGGCACCACTGACCTGCAGTCCATCTCCACATGCAGCTTGTGAATGTCCTTCTCGATCGCAAACTTGACAGCATGACGGCAAGCCAGCAACTCAGCCACCTCTGTTGGGGCAAACTAACCCTGCTCCGTGACACACGTCCAGCGGCGTTCCGGCAACACAAACATTGAACAGAGATAGACTAAGGAAACATCACAATTTTTCCAGCGACAAACATCTGTATCTTGGCTTTATTTCTCATAAAGACTCGAACACATACATGAAGATACACATGTACATACCTAGTACTACCCAGAGGAGCTCTCCTGCCGGCCGGGCGCAGACCACTGTCCCGACGAAAACTACATCTTCCTCGTCTCTGTCTCGTCTAGGCACCGGAACCTTTACATCTGTTAAGTAGTAAGCGGTGCATGTCCATATCCATCTTATGCATGCACGCACTAAGAGCATCTCGTTGGAAAATGTAGATGCAAAAATAAATATCTTTTACATCTGTGAGGCCAAAAACACTGCTCCAACAGATGATGTAGATGCAAAAAAATTACATCTCCACTCCCCGAAGATGTAAACTACAACATCTAATGGTGCAAATTTGCATCTCCACCTATAGGAGATGTAAAAATGCGTCCGCCCGCCAACCGCCCAACTGCCACTTTCTTCCCCTTCGGCGCGACCAGCCGCCGCCGCCCGACTCTGCCGCCGGCCAAATCCGCACCAAATCGTCGCCGCCGCACCCCTCCTGATGGCTGTCGAGCCCGCCGCGACTTCGCCGCCCCGAGCCGCCGATTCACTTTCGGCCGCCGCCGAATCGAAGCTTCTCCAGCGGCTGCGGCTGGCCTAAACGCCTTCTCCGGCGGCTGCCGGGCCAGCCGCGACTTCGCATCCCGTCCCCGCCGCCTGCCTCGTCGGCCTGCCACCTGCCCGATCCCCTTTCCGCAGCCGCTGTTGTCGTCCGATTACGGGCAGCTCCGGCGCCGCCCCGTGCCGCCGCAAACCGGTTTGGCTTCCTCTCAGCCTCCCCTACCCATTCCTCTCCGCCGCCGGCCGATTCCGGCCATCCCCGCCATCCCCGGCGAGCTGCAGCGGGAGCGCGGAAGCTTTGGCAGTTTCGACAGTAGGTTCAGTGCACTAGTTTTACATCTTCAAATACATCATCCGTTGGAGTTGGAGTTTTACATCACAAATATACATCATCTGTCGGAGTTGGCTCTTTTTTAAGATGTAAAAAGCACTTTTTGGTGATGTAAATTATACAACACCTAATTTTACATCTTTAAATTTGTATCATCTATTGAAGATGATCTAACCAACTATTTGCATGCAACTGGCTCACACACACGCGCGCTGCACACCTCACCCTGCCGCACGTGTGATCCGCCTGGCTCGGCCACCAACAGAACGCCGTGGCCTGCTTGCAACAGATCGCCACACGCTGCTGCTTGACTTCGGCCGCGCGCACGCACGCTGGGCTCACTTGTCACCGCCACGGACACGGCCACGCACCGGCGTCCGAACTTGACCAACACGCACATACATGCCGGTCACCAGTGGTGGGTTGGCTTATTCCTAACAACCTCGGCTACAAAGTTAACCACGATTTGACCCCATCTAGAAAAAAAAGTTGGATCTGCCTTTTTGCTACTGTCGTTGCTCATGGCGGTAGGGTACAATTACATACCGCCATGGTCAATGGTGGTAGGAACTAGGTCAACGTGTCTGCGTTGTGATGGCACTAGCTGACGTGGCAAAGGGCTATCGCCAGGAGTTGCGGCAGTATCCCATCATGGCCTACGGCCACGCTCGATGGCGGTAGCCCCCCTGGAGGGCTAAGTAAGCTGGGGCGCATGGGGGTCCCTCACCTACCCATTCACCCCCATCTCCTTCTTCCCCGAGCTTCCGCCCTCTCCTCCCTCCCCCATCCAAATCCCTCTCCATTGTGTGCCATTTGTCTGTGAATTGGGGCCATTTCCATCACTTGAGGTATCCTCTCTCATCCCCCACAATTTGGTTGGTTGGAATTATCTCATTTGATGCCATTGTTCACTTTGGAGCAAACCCTAGCTTTACTCATTGTTTTTCTACACCCCAGCTCGGTGCATCCATGGTGCACCCATACAAGAAAACATAGCAAAACATTTCAAAAAAATTCAAACTTTGTCGGAATGATCATCAACAAATGTTATGGGCACTGGCAAAATTTGGTGGTCAAATAACATCTGAGGAGCTCGGTACAAAAAAGACAAAATCACTGAAAATTAGTCAAAATGTAAGTACATTGTTGGAACAGATTTTGTAATTTTGTCTTTTTTGTACAGAGCTCCTCGAATATTATTTCACCACCAAACTTCGCAAGTGGCCATAACATTTGTTGATGATCATTCCTACAAAGTTTCAGAATTTTTTGAAATGTTTTGCTATGTTTTCTTGCGCGGGTGCACCGAGCTGGGGTTCAGCCACTACTTTCCCTTACTCATTTTGTGTTAAATCAATGGATATGGTGGATGGTTGGGTTTCTTCTTGTGGTTTATGATGTGTAGCATGCATATTCATGTGGTTGGTAGCAAGAACTAGGGTTATGGTTAGTGCTAAGCAATGCCATCAATGGATATGGTGGATGGTCGTAGGGTTCTTCTTGTGCTTTATGATGTGTAGCATGCATATTCTTGTGGTTGGTAGCAAGAACTAGGGTTCTTCTTGTGCTTTATGATGTGTAGCATGCATATTATGTGTATTTCATCTTAATGAAACCAGAAAGGGTTATACAAGTTAATATTGCACCTAAAAATCAGAGTAAAGCATGTTTAGTTCATCTTCATAGAGCCTACGGAAAAATAGTTATTACTTTAAGTTTAGAAATAATCGCATAATGATCCTCGGAAGTAAAAATATCAACAAACCACCGTGGTAATCATTTGGTAGTTATCCCTCTCACGATGAGTGGCTACATGTAGTACTAAAATCTATCATAGCTACAGCCTGCAGCGATCCTATTTCATTACCAAATATGGAGTGCATACTTGTACCATGGGGTTATTGTACCCATTGTAACATACGAGACACATCTGAGCCAGAAAAGAATGAAGCAGCATGACAGTGTTTCAGTACAAGGTTCTCATAAATATTTAATATACTCTATTTCTTTTTCTTATACCTAGTTATAAACTACAAACTGCCGTCAAGATATTTATAAGACTATGTGCTTTAGTCACCCCTATCAATACATTTAAGGAAACACATAAAGATGTATAACTATGTTAATGCAGTTGTAAAAAATTAACCCAAATAGCATGCATTTTTTTCTCACATATATGATGATTGGTTTAATTTTCTTTTAAGCCACAATGTATCCAAAATTGTAACTTCCATTACAAACACAATTCAAGTTTAGCATAATACATTCACATTTTTTTAATGATTAAATAAAAATTGTAGCATATATACACCGTTATTATCAATAGCAACACTATCATCTATTTAATTATCATAATTAATTTATGAAAATATATTAACTATGATTGTAAGTTGAATAAAACAAGGATAACACCAAAAAAAATTATGATTGTAATTTAGGAAACCTTTCCTCTCTCTTGACGTGGTTATGTAGGACGGTTGATGTCTTTGGCTGCCAACTTTTGTTGGAAAGGTAAATTACCAGTAAACCAAATACCACCCGTTAACACAAGACTCAACGGAAAAACTTTATCCATTTCATATTTTTTAACAAGCAGAAAAACGAAGCATTGGCTAGAAACAATATGGTAGAAATATCATGGAAACAATGCATTATTAAAGCAAAAAAGAAACGGATGGCTCATTGGTTCCCGTCAAGAGAGACCTTGCTGATAAACCTTCCAACTGATGACATCGACACCTAGTGGCAAGTGGCAATTGTACTCTGCTTTTGCTGAACCTTCCAAAGGGGCCGGTTTTTGCCAACTCGGTTGCAAGTGCGGACAGTGATGTTGGGAACATCAAGAGGAAGCCCAGTGTTGGAGTAATCCAAACATACGTTGTGTTGGTTAAAACTAGTACCGTTGCAATCAGGCTTGCCGGTGATTAGTGTACTAGTTGTAGTCTAATACGATTAGGAGTCTAGCCATTGTGTACGTGTAGGTAGCAGTTTGAGTCCGGTTAGCTTTGCTAGTATGTGTCCGTGTAGATTAGGAATTTTGAGTTCAGGTCGGTGGCGTGGAGTCAGGTCCTGCATCTATATATAGATGGGCAGGTGCGTGAGATTTGTAACCGTGGAGAGAAAAGGAGAAAAATAATAAAGAGATGAATTTAGAGGGTACGAGACGTACCCTTGCCTAAAAGTGTTTATCGCGTGTGTTCGTGATATTTTGATGTGATCGATCCTGAAGGCGAATTTCCAACACCCAGGATGAAAGGAAGAAAATGGGATCTTGCGTGTGGACGCATGACAGCTGTAATGCACTCCACATGCTTGCACAGTTGCACTCAATGCCAACATTACACATGTCCTAGATTTGTCATATGTACTTACAGAAACATAATCACAAGTGAACAGTATCATGGCGGCACCGACATAACGCAAGTAGGATTGTAGCAAGCCTATTTGCCCTCCCGTTGAATTTTATTCTACAGGGAGGCATATTTTCATCGATACTATACAATATGCAATCATAGTACTTCCCTAGTTAGTGTTTCTAGTTTAATGATCACACCATGTGAGTGCTGACTACTATGCCGAGCCTGAATATTACTAGTGGACTTCTCCGTTGGTAGCCTGGTACATTTGGATCTGAAGAAGATCAATGGTGGACTTCCTTGCTGGTTCGTACACACTTGATGCTCTGACTGCAATATAACAATTACTACCTCCGTCCTGGTTTCTGAATTTGGGTTAATTTGGGTTAAACTCTGACATATAATTTAACTATCAAAAGATAAGTTATATAGCATAAAAATGATATCTTTGAAAACCTCTTTCAAATATGAATCCAACAATATAAATTTTGTGACATACAACTTATTCCACCTTGGACCCATTTCACCGTCCATGAGCCTGTTACAGGGATATACCATGGCCTTACGCCACCTCCGAAGCGTGACCCGACAGACAAAGGCACCGAAATGGCGACGGCTATCAAAGGTAAAACCATCCCCTATTTTCCTTCGATGATGAACCATGGTTCTGATATGTGCTGATTTCTGAATCTTAACCGACCTCTAGGCCAACACAGGAAAGCGAGAAGCTTATCGACTAGCGATGCGAGCTGGTAGACCGATGACGTCAAAAATCAAAGAAGGCGGCGCCAGACGGCCGATCTTGAGCTGACAACGGTGAGGAAGGACAATGGTGGTGGCCTGTTGCCGAGGAACGGGGAAGGCTTGGCGCTGAGGCCGACCAGACATGAACAACAGCCAGCGGGATCTTGTAGCGGCCAGGCTGGTGCCTTCATATGGCGATGGCCTGCTCGCCGCCAGGAAATCGTCGAGCACCCCGGAGTTCCAGGACTCGGACAACAGCTTCCCTTCTGTGTGGCTGAGGAGCAAGAGGAACCTGAAACTTGTGTTGGAATAAGTCACGGCGTCTGGTGCGGTCGGGCTCGTCGGGCGCGTCGGGTGCGCGCGGGACGTGCGGGACGCACCGGTGCGGTCGGGCTCGTCGGGTGCGCGCGGGACATGCGGGACGCAGCGGAAGCGTGGCGTGTGTGCGTGTGGCGTGCGTGTGTGCGCATGTGTGTGTGTGTGGCGTAGTGGCCACGGTAGACAGGCTAGGCTGTTAAGAGATCTGTTGCGAGCCGGACGCGGCGTGCGCGTTGATCGCGTTGTGGGCATGCGTGGCTGGGCATGCAGATCGTGGGCATGCAGTGGGGCGGGGTGGGCTGCGTCTTGTGTCCAGCCCGGTATATATCCTGTAGTCCGTTTGTTGGAGCCGTCAGGCAGCAAACAAGGGAAGAGGAAACCCTATTGGGTGTCTTGGGATAGCATGACAATGCCGAGGTATATGGGGGGTCTTGGCTTTCGCGATTTTGAACTCTTTAACTTGGCTCTCCTGGCTCGGCAATCTTGGAGGATTTTGGTCTCTCCGGATTCACTTAGTGCTCGAATTCTAAAAGCAGTATACTTCCCAAACAGCTCAATCCTTGATGCCAATATCGGAAGCCATCCATCTCAGGTTTGGAGGTCTATTCTGGAAGGAAGGGATATTATGAAGCAGGGCCTGATTAGGCGAATTGGGGCCGGATCAGAAACGAAAATATGGAGTACAAATTGGATCCCGCGGGCTGAGTTAATGAGACCACTCATCTCTAGAGTCCTAGACCCACCCCAACTAGTGGCTGAATTGATTGACTCAGGAAATGCACGCTGGAACATGGAGCTGGTGAATCAGGTGTTTCTTCCTTTTGATGCACGGGCAACCTTTCAAATCCCGATCTGCCTTGGGAATGTGGCAGATTTCTGGTCCTGGATGTATGAGAAATCGGGCATCTTCAGTGTACGGTCGTGTTATCGCATGATAGTTGAAACCAAGAAGAGGAGGGAGGACTGGTTGGAGTCACGACCGGCTGCGTCTAACCGCCGAGAGGACGAGCTCGCATGGGTCCGACTATGGAAGACCACGGTTCCGGCTAAAATCCGGGTATTTCTGTGGAGGCTTGCGCGCCAGTCTATCCCAACGGAAGATGTCCGAATGCACCGGAATATGACTACGAGCTGCACATGTGCTATTTGTGGGACTCCGGACTCGTGGAAGCACAGTCTGCTGGAGTGTACTGCTGCTCGCTGCGTTTGGTCACTAGTTGATCAAGAATTGATTGATGAACTTCAGAGCAACACCGAACAAAACGCAAGGAGGTGGTTATTTACCATGATCGAGCAACTTTCACATGAAAAGTTCATCACAGTAGCAGTCACCCTTTGGGCCATTTGGTGGGCGAGACGAAAGCTAATACATGAAGGAATAAATCAAAGCCCTCTGTCGACATATATGTTCATCACACATTTCATCTCAGAGCTAGAGCAGGAGAAGAACAAAGTTCAGGACCATGTGATCAGACCAAAGACTGCAGTACCGAGAAGATGGATTCCGGCAACGCCGGGCTGCGCCAAGATCAATGTGGACGCCGCGGTTTCTCGAGGAGTTGGAGCAGTCGTGGCTGTGTGTAGGAACAATAACAGAGACTATCTTGGATCCTCGGCGTTCGTCGTTCGAGGATTGATAGATCCGCCTACTCTTGAAGCTATTGCATGCAGAGAAGGCTTATCTCTGGCTGAAGATCTGGGGCTACAGAATATGGTGATCGCGTCGGACTGTCAAGAGGTAGTGAAGCACATCAAGGCAAAATCAGGTGGAAACTACGGTGGAGTGGTGAAAGAGATAACTTCGTGGCAATCTTCGTTTAGTTCTTGCTGTTTTAAGTTTGAATCAAGAGTCTCAAATTTTGAGCCTCACAAATTAGCTAGGCAGGCTGTAAAGTTGGTTCATGGCCGACATATTTGGCTGGGGCTACCGCATGACACTTCTGTAATACCGGTAGCAATACCAACTAATGAATAAAGCTTAGCTTTTTTGCTCAAAAAAAAAAGTTGGAGCTGAGCAAAAATCAGGGCTGTACGAGCAGCCGGAGGCGTTCGTCGCCAAAGAAAAAAGTCTGTCCCTGTATTGCTTTTTCTACCTCCATTCTTTCTCCACTGTCGTCTAGAACTTGCTAGGGTTAGACCCAACATTTGGTATCAGAGCTTCGGTGCGATTCTGCCGGCGGCCATGACTCTTGTTTCACACGCCGGCGGTGCGGGCACGATGTCGTTGCAGCTGCCGCCATTGACGACGACGAACTACACCGCTTGGGCGATCAAGTCGTAGGCTATCCTTGATGCCCAGGGGCTCTGGAGTGCGATGGCTCCGGCGGAGGGCACGGCGGTCGACGCCGGGAAGAGCAAGACGGTGAGGGCAGCGATGCCGGGCGCACTGCCGGAGGACTTGCTGATGCAAGTGGTGACGAAGCCAACCGCGAAGGAGGTATGGGACTCCCTCAAGGTTCGCTTCATCGGCGCCGATCGGGTGCGGGCGGCGAGGCTCGCGACGCTGCATGGCGAGTTCGATCGCCTGCGGATGGACGACGGCGACGAGCTGGACGAGTACACCGGGAAGGTCAGTGCTATGGCGGCAAGGTACGCGATGCTCGGGTTGACGCTCGACGACAGCGCCATGGTGAAGAAGCTACTCGACACCGTGCCGGACCGGCTGTACGCCGTGCTCACCGGCATCGAGCAGTTCTGCAACGTGGAGGAGATGGCGTTCGAGGAGGCGCTCGGACGGCTCAAGGTGTTCGAGGAAAGGACGCGGCGGCGCGCATGGGCCACTGGTGAGCCCGCGGGCGAGCAGCTGATGATGACGGCTGCACAGTGGGCGGCGCGGTGTCGACGGCAGGGTGGGCGCGGCTTCGGCGACCAAGACGACGACAGCGCGGCGAGCACTGCGTCGGGCAACGAAGCAAAGCGCCGTGGACGCTGCTACAAATGCGGGTAGCACGGGCACTTCCGGCGCGAGTGCCCGCAGCTGCGGAAAGGACCGGCGGCGGAGCAGGCTCTCCTGGCCGACGCCAACGTCGACGACGACGGACTCCTCTAGGCCGTGGCTTAGGGAGTGTATGTTGGAATAAGCCACGGCGTCTGGTGCGCGGTTGGGCTCGTCGGGCAGGTCGGATGCGCGCGGGATGTGCCGGACGCACTGGTGCGGTCGGGCGCGTCGGGTGCGCGCGGGACGTGCGGGACGCAGCGAAAGCATGGCATGTGTGCGTGTGTGGCGTGCGTGTGTGCGCATGTGTGTGTGTGTGGCGTAGTGTCCACGGTAAACAGGCTAGGCTGTTAGAGATCTGTTGCGAGCCGGACGCGGCGTGCGCGTTGATCGCGTTGTGGGCATGCGTGGCTGGGCATGCAGCGGGGCGGGGTGGGCTGCGTCTTGTGTCCAGCCCGGTATATATCCTGTAGTCCGTTTGTTGGAGCCGTCAGGCAGTTGGAGCTGAGCAAAAATCAGGGCTGTACGAGCAGCCGGTGGCGTTCGTCGCCAAAGAAAAAAGTCTGTCCCTGTATTGCTTCTTCTACCTCCATTCTTTCTCCACTGTTGTCTAGAACTTGCTAGGGTTAGACCCAACAACTAGACGCCTTCGCTCTTCCTCCCCCGATTCTGCTATTGGACAGCCTTCCGAAGATGCTCTTCGACATTCTTCCGAAGCCCATTGCTGCCTGGAGGAACAAGGCAGCGCGGGATTAACATCCAAGGCTCACAGCTCGTCGATACAACGCCTAATAATTTGTCGGTGTTCGCGGTGATTGTAGTCCAGGTGCAAATAGGGGGTGGTCTGAGGAGCGAGAAGTTTGTTTACATTGTCCGGTTTCATTGTCGCAACCAAGAGGTGCACTTCTTCTTCTTCCTCCATGAACTGCGGAGATGATGCGAAAAGACAGAGTCGAATACAGTGATACAATAGCTCTATACATACATACTGTACTGCGCCGAAGCAGGGGCGGCAGGAGCAGTTTGTTTCCTTTTTATGAGTTGTTTGAGGATACACTAATGAAGGAAACTGGCTTTTTTAGTGCTTGTGTGTTACTGTTAGTCCTGAATTTGTTGCCTTAACCCTGTCCTTGGAAATATTAGCTGTAAACTAGTGCAGAATCTGAAATATAATCAAACTGAAGGCCGCAGAATAACTCGTTGCAAACTACACCACAGGCGGAAAATATCAGCACATACATGAACTTGTGTGTATCATCAATTTCAATGTATTATATCTGAGTTCGCTGTTAAGTTGCACTCAGCAGACCTAAAAACCAACTTAGTCATAACAACAACAATAGAAATATCTTTACTGACGATAGTTATCATAGTAGCAAGATATTGTTCCATAACTGCAGTTGCAGGGCAAACACAACCTAAAGTACCAAGTACTTGCTCTGCTTTGGAGAGAACCACATCTGGTGCAACGTCCCAAGGGATGCAAGAATGCTTCCCTCCAATCCAAAACACCGCACTGAAATTACAATGCATCAGTGGTGTCGCTTGAGAACAAGTCCTTTCTCATGAGAGGAATGCATAAGAGCAACTCCAACGCGCCGACCCATTTCGTCCGCGCGTGTCCGTTTGGGTCATCACGGACAGAAAAGTCCCGCGCATGTTCGTTTCGGTCGCCGTGGATAGAAAATTCGGCCCAATGCGCGGACCCAAACGTACACCCGTCCGCTTTTCGTCCACCTACCGACCCATTCTCGGCCCAATTTTGAGCCTGTTTTGCGTCAGCACGGACACGAAGCGGACGCGCGCGACGCGCGCCTACTTCTCCCCCTGGCCCGCCAGTCGGTGGTACATTGGCCGTTCTCTTCCACCCCTATCGACAGCAAGCCCTCGCCCGCCCCACCCCGTCGTCGCCGCCACCCAGATCCGGTGTCTCGGCCAGCAGTCCATGTAAAACATGGTTGATGGGAAACTGCCCGACCCCTAAAATGGGTGTGGCTATCTCATATATATATAAAGGTACACCAGGGTGTACAATACATAATACAATTCATGTACAGAGGCTACATGTTATACAGTCTAACACCCTCCCTCAATCTTAACTGTGTCCTGAGGTACAAAGCAAATTAAGATTGCACCTACAACCTACAAACTGTGGCTGCGGTAGAGACTTCGTGAAGATGTCAGCAAGTTGATCTTTAGAGGAGACGAACTTGATATGAAGTAGCTTCTGTGCAACGCGTTCCCTCACTAAGTGATAGTAAAGCTCGATGTGTTTCGTTCGGGCATGAAATACCGGATTAGATGACGGGTATGTAGCACCGATGTTGTCACACCAAAGGACCGGTGGCTGAGCTTGAGAGACTCCCAACTCTCTCAATAAGGATTGTACCCATATGATCTCAGCTGTGGCATTAGCAACCGCCTTGTACTCAGCTTCAATACTACTGCGAGACACTATAGCTCGTTTGCGAGCATTCCAGACGATCAAATTGGGACCAAAGAAGACTACATACCCCCCCCCCCCCCCCCCCCCCCCCCCCCCCCCCCCCCCCCCCCCCCCCCCCCCCGTGGATCGCCTGTCATCAGGACTCCCAGCGCAATCTGCATCAGAGAAAGCCGAAAGCTCACCAGACGGTGCAGACTGAAGAAGCAAACCATATGAGGTAATGTGAAGTATGAGGAGCATGAAGATACCGACACACACGATTGACTGCATAGGAGATGTCAGGCCGAGTGATAGTCAAGTACTGCAGACCACCAACAATACTGCGGTACTCAGTGGTATCATCGGAAGTGAGGGGATCCCCATCAAAAGCAAACAAGCGATCAGTGTGGCATACATAGGAGTCATAGCATGTTTGCACTTAAGCATACGAGCTCATCGCAACAAGTCTAGAGAGTACTTGTGCTGTGTGAGGGTCAACCCAGCAGAGGACCGAGAGACTTCCAATCCAAGGATGTAATGCAAAGTGCCCAAGTCCTTCACGACAAAATCACCACTCAAGGCAGTCAAAATACGGTCAGCAACAACATCGGAGGAGCTAATGAGAATAATGTCATCAACGTAGACCAGTAGACATATCGTCACCTTAGGCCGCCGAAGAAGGAAGAGCGAGGTATCAACCGTGGATGGAACAAAACCAAGGGCCCGAAGAACGGAGCCAAGTCGGGCATGCCATGCACGAGGGGCTTGCTTCAGCCCATAAAGCGCCTGACCAGGCGGCATGGATGATGAGGATGATCAGGATCAACAAATCCCGAGGGATGACGCATGTAAACCTCCTCGTCCAGAACACTATGGAGAAAGGCACTCTGGACATCCAGTTGGCGAAGAGACCAGCCTCGAGTAACAGCCAAAGAAAGTAGCAGTCGAATGGTAGTTGGCTTAACAACCGGGCTATTTGAACCCTTTTTCCACTAACCGTGCATTATAGCGTTCAATAGAACCATCAGCATGCCTCTTAACCTTGAAGACCCACTTGGAATCAATGATATTGACACCAGAGACCGGAGGGACTAACTGCCAAGTACCATTGTTCAACAGTGCCTGATACTCCTGCTCCATGGCACTACGCTAGTGAGGAATCCCGAGATCAGTCTGAAAGTGTCATGGTTCAGCAGACGGATCATCTTGCAACTGCGCCACATAGGCTGCAAGCCACGCAACCGTCCCCGTCTGTGCGTTGCTTGGGACAAACGATACCAGACCCCTAAAACGGGTGTGTCTATCTCATATATATTGAGGTACACCAGGGTGTATAATACAGAATACAAGTCATGTACAGAGGCTACATATTATACAGTCTAACAGTCCGTGCCTCCACACCTCCCCCCACATGGCCGCCACCTCACACGCCGCCGCCACCACCGCCTTGATTCCGGGCCACCGCAGCTTCCAACCCCCCATTTCGACGTCACCGCGAGCACGAAGTCACCCCCTGCGGCACCGGCCAGCTTCTTTGTCTGACGCCGCCGCGCTCGCCAGACGTGGCCACGCTCATCAGACGCCGCCAGACCAGCAACCTGGTCCAGGGGAGCCGCACGCCTCTTCGCCAGCCAGCTTCTTCGTTGACGCCCGCAAACTGTTCGACAGTTGCCTCTAGGTACAAATGGACTCCGCCGACGAGTTCTTTTTCCACAATTTTCTGTGCGACTCCGACGATTCCTCATCTGATGATGAGAAGATGCTGGCTGCCGTGTTGATCCATGACCACCTTAATAGGCAACGACCGTTGTTCCGTGGCTCGATCCCGGGGCACATTCCGGCGTTGAATCGCAACCAAGAGAGCGGCCATTTCCTTCTTTGGAAGGACTACTTTGACACAACCAACCCGCTGTTCAAACATCAGAAATTCCGGCGGCGTTTCCGTATGGCTAGACAGGTTCTGCAAGGCTGTGATTGTTGTGTTTGGCCCAGAGTTCTTGAGAGAGCCGACTGCTGAAGATACAGCCCGCTTGTTCGCGATGAATGCTAGCAGGGGCTTCCCAGGGATACTTGGCAGCATAGACTGCATGCACTGGGAGTGGAAGAACTGCCCTTCTGCTTGGCAAGGGCAGTATAGGGGCCATGTCAGGGCTTGCACTGTCATACTTGAGGCAGTGGCCTCACGAGATCTCTGGATCTGGCACTCTTTCGTTGGCATAGCCGGATCGCACAATGATATCAACGTGCTTCAACGCTCGCCGGTGTTTGCAAGGCTTGCCGAAGGCAATGACCAGCCGGTCAATGTTAACATCAATGGCCACAACTACATCAAATGCGTGATTGGAAAACTCACATCCAGCTGCAAAATGATTTGGTTGAGCATGTGTGGGCTCATGTTGGCAACCAATATATGTATCATTTTAAATGTATTTGAGACAATTTAATTTTTATTCGGCTTGTAAACTATGCTAAATTTATTTGGGTGTGAAACTATGATTTTTTTTGTTTGCTTGTGAAACTATGCAAAATGTGTGTATATTTGTTGAAAAACGGCGGCTAGCTGGCCACGCCGGCCAATATGGGTCGGCACGTTGGGCGCACTGCCGACCCAAATATAAACATGGCGGACGCCGAGCGGCCGGCCGGTCCAAACGGACAAAAAGCGGACAAAATTGCCGTCCGTTTGGGTCGGCGCGTTGGAGTTGCTCTAAGGTCTACAATTTGATAGTCCATCACTACACTTTCTAGTACTAGTAATCGTGTACATGCAATGCACATTATATAAAAAATGATGTTAATTGCATTGTGCGTAAATATTAGGAAAGAGAGTGGTTGCATATTGATATTACACATTGCACATTAATATTAGGAATATATTGATTGCCATTTATATTACGTACTCCATCCTTTCCTAAATATAAGTATTTTTTGAGATTTCAGTAAGGAATACATACGGATGTATATAGACATATTTTAGAGTGTAGATTCACTCATTTAGCTCCGTGTGTAGTCGGCTTGGAATCTCTAAAAATACTTATATTTAAGAACGAATGGAGTATAATTACCAGGTTATATTATAAAAGGTATTAATTGATTGCATGTTAATACTAGGAAAGATATTGATTGCACGTTGATATTAGGTAGGATATAATTACGTGGTTAGCACAAAAATTGATATTAGGTATGATATTAATTTCACGCCAAACCTCAGAGAAACATACACCACTGGATAGACAGATTTGGACGGGTGAGATGTGTTGGATCTCCATAACTTGCTCCTTTTATATTGGGTATAGATATAGATGAACATACCCTTCATAAATTCAGCCCGGTTCTTATTCGATGGTTGGGGTGACCAGAAAGTAAGTAGCTGGTCACCGAAACACCACGGTCCCGGTATCGGTAGTACTAATATTACTGGGTCAATGAACCCGTTGTAACATGCGAGACACATTTGACCTAGAAGGGATAAATTAACATGCTAATGATTCAATGAAAAGTTCTTCTTACAAAATTATACTCTAGAATTTACGTATACCTTAATAATAAATTAGGACCACTATTCGGATATTTCTGAGACCACAAGGGCTATAGATATCTACCAAGATATTCAAATATATACAATTTGTCATTCGAATATCACAGATTAATTCAAGTGCGATTTGTGTTCTCGTATTTTCCACACGCTTACGGGATAGAGTATAAATATCTCTTTAAGGCACAATGTATCAAAGATAAAAAAAACTAATGTAACTTGAAAAGGGCGTTTCGGTGCCAAGGCTCATCTGCACCCAGTTAGAAAAAATTCGTAAATAATTCAAAAAAAAAATCAAAAAATTTCAAAAAAAAAATTTGCGGTAGAAAATTTGATGCGTGAGGCTCGCTCCAAATTTCAAGTCATTTGGACATCTGAGCAGCTCTCAGCAAAAAAGACAAATCGGGCCAAAACAGTACATGAACAGTAATCATTTTTACATACCCCCAATTTGTCTTTTTTTGCTGAGAGCTTCTCAAATGTCCAAATGGTTTGAAAATTGGAGCGGACCTCACGCATCAAATTTTCTACCGCACAAAAAAAATTGGAATTTTTTGAGTTTTTCTAGTATTTGTTTTGATTTTTTTTCATCAGCGCGGGTGCAGATGAGCTCGGGTGCAGAGATGGATTTTCGATGTAACTTTGACTACAAAACAGATCAAATTTAGCACAATGGATTCATATTGTTCAATGGTAAGTATTACAACTACTACATAAATAACATAATTGAAATCTCTACTCCTAATGGAGCAGTTGGTAGTCTCCGTTCTGGATTTTTTTTCCGTCCCACCTTCGTTTGGTTTTATTTCGTCTGGCTTATTTTTGTCTCATCTCCCACCACCATCTTCTCACAATGGTTTTTTCACCCTTCCAATAAAAACTTTGCTAACCTTTTTAAACTTTCCTAACTAGTTACGTTACAAACGGGCAGGGAGTGATTCTTTTCCGATCCACCTCGGTCTCCTTCTCGATCCATTCTAGATTCTGATTTAATAAAAACTTTCCTTACCTTTTCTCTACTCCTAATCTACTATTAATTGACAATCACAGCTTTCCTAATACAACAAAAATAACATATCTTTTCTGTTATGAGCGTACGCATCCGTGCGCCCTTGCAGAGGGACGCCGCGCACGACACCATGTAGGACGCCGTGGCCGGGTCATCGGACCGCCACGTACACGCATTTGTGGACGCGCTCATATTATATTTCTTGTTAGTCATAGAGAGAGTCAGACATGCTACATTCTCAAATCAAGTGTGTCCATTCAAATGTCAAAAAATCCGTTAAGAAAATGTGTCCTATAATACTTGGTAGTCGTCGTCATTCGTAGCAGCCATTCATACCAAAACATTTTGGAAATCGAGCGTTGAATCAATTTGGAAATCAAACCATCAATAGAATTGATTAGCTAGACACTAATTATGTATGCAATTAATTAGACCATTTAAATAGGATTTCTTTTGCACCGAATCAATTTAGAAGCAGGGTCATTAATGCAATTAATTAACTTGATAGACAATTAATTATGACTACAGATATTATTATTTTCAATTAGGTAGATAATTAATTGATTTGGTTGACAGTTAATTAGTCATGCATAGAATTAGTTAGGCCATTAATTATTTTTGTAAATAAATAATTAAGCAACCAGTTAATCGCGTTGAATCGTTTTGAAAGTACTCGTAGGAAAGAATGATCAATAGGATCTCAGCGACATGGCCGAGCACTGCTTTGCCACAAGGACAATGGCCACCATTTGCTCGCAACATGGGTGACCTAGCGTTCACCAAGATGGATGACCTGCATGATGTCCGCACGTTGATGGTTGCCGAAACATTCACGGGTGAGGATAACACGACACACATTGGCCAGATGGTTCATGATATAGTAGAAAGAAAGTGTGTTCCAAGAATAAGGGGAAAAACTAAAGCAACCAAGTGATCCATGATGTTGGAGCAGAAATGAGTGTTCCAATAAATAAATAAAGTATATTCTAGAAAATAAGTAAGAACGAGAACTAAATCTGGTGAGGTAGACGGCCAACCATATTTGGATAAAAAATGAAAAACGACCGCTTGCCAAGTGTAGCTTCTCTAGCCAAAGAAATGTAAATCGGAGAGAAGAAGAAGATAAGGCGTCGCTGATGAACGCACTAATGTTGACATGGTGCTGGTTGGTGCCAACGAAACAGGTTGATGAAGAGGCTAGGAGTAGAAGATGTAGGGAAGGACGCGGAAGAGAAGAACAACAATTATCTCTTCTAGCAATGAATGGTATGCGGTGCCGGAGATGGAGCTTATTGGTGACTATGTTCAGGTTGCCGCTCGCCTCCCACATCAGTGTGCATTTGCAAAGTTGAATGAACCATTAAGAATGATCTCTATAGTTATTTGTTGTTTCGTGTCAACAGTATGTGTTAGTTTAACCCAATCTATTATATGGTAAATATGAAGAAATTCATCCCAATTGAAACGAAAGTCGAAGGTGAGGTGGACGTCATCTAGTTTTAAAGGAGGAGGCTCTAGCGAGAAATGTCTCGCTACGGCGGAAAACCTAGCGGAAAGGGGAGGGCCCGACAGGAAAAGAGAAGGATGTGTCGTGGATGGGGTTATTTTGTTGATCCCATGTGTTAAAGATAACATGACGGCTAGCCTGTAGCAATGCACGGGTGTTCTGCTAGTATTTACTAATATTGAGATATCTTTAACTACAATTGTGGTTTGATAATATTCACTACAATTGTGGTTTGATCAAAAGGTGTATATCTCTACTCCTAATGTCTTAGTTGGTAGCCTGGTACACCGGTTTTATTTTTGTTCGGTTTTATTTCGTCCCACCTCTCACCACCCCTTCATGCTGTTTTTTATCAATTGGTTTATTATTCTTTCCACACTTTTACTACAAATCAATACTTTTCTAATGTACAAAAGATTACGGATCTAACTTTTCTAACGTACAAAATATTACAGATCTAATTTTCCCAACTTATTCAAATCAACCGATCCCTCTCTTTAGGAAACAAGTAATAGATTTTCATGAAACAAATAATGGATTTTAAAGAAACTAACATATAAATCATGACAAACAAATCTCATTATGAAAGCATTATGTATCTACTTAATTTGTTATGGAATATTATTCGTGTTCATCTTTTATCGGCTTTCAGGCCCATGGCCATCATCCTCATCGACGAGGCCGACGGTGCCAGCTCCGGTACCACCAATGAGCTTTACGACGCTGCACATCTCCACCTCGGCTCACGATACCTCGTCGTGGCCTCGCTCCCGGACGCGCACACCGCTCACGGCGCCTTCCAAGGTGTCCGCGTCAAGTGCACCTCCATCGCACGCCCCGTCGAGCACAGCGCGAGACACAAGCACAACCCATACAATGTCTTCGGCGGCTAGGGTGGCGGCACCGGTGGCGACCACCGAAGACGTTGGCTGCAGATCCCGCGCCAGCACCGCAACTTCGTGCACGACACCTACATCCCCGACGTCATCGACGAGGTCACGAGGATGCGACTCAAGTCGTGGTTGCGCAGGTTCTACACCAATTGCGCAGCCGCACCCACCGATGACCACATCCGCCTCTGGACCTCCCACACCTTCTCCCACCCTTCCACCTTCGACACGCTCGCCATCGACCTGGCGCTCCGCGAGGAGATCTGCTCCGACCTGCCCCGCTTTGCCGCCCGCCGGGAGCACTAAGCGCGCGTCAGCCGTGCTTGGAAGCGCGAGTATCTGCTCTACGGCCCGCCCGGCACAGGCAAGACCATCCTCATGGCCACCATCGCGAGCCTCCTCGAGTTCGGCGTCTATGACCAAGAGCTCACCACGGTGCCCACCAACTCCCACCTCCGCCGCCTGCTCGTCTCCACCACGCCCAAGTCCGTCGTCGTCGAGGACATAGATTGCTGCCTAAACCTCTCCGACCGCAAGAAGAACTCCGACGACCGACGAGGACAACACGCAGCTGGCGATCTGTCCTCGGCCACCACGGTGGCCATGCCGGTGATCAGGCATAAGCAATAAGCCTCTCCGGTATCCTCAACTTGGTGGATTTTCTCTGGTTGTCCTGCATCAGCGAGCGCCCGCTGATCATCACCACCAACAACCCGGAGCGGCTGGACCCGGTCACCCGGCGTTGCTCCTCCCAGGCCGCATGGACTGCAACATTGAGCTCAGCTACTGCTCACCTCGCCCTCCGTGCTCCGCATGCTTGCCAATAACTACCCTAGTGTTGGCGAGGACCGCGACGACGAGCCTGACACGGTGGTGGACGGACTCATGGCCGGGGCCGAGGGCCTACTCTCCGGCGACGTGCACATCACGCTGGCCGACATCGGCAGGGTGTTCATGGCCCGTGACGGTGTAGGCGGCTCCGCAGCCCTGAGAAGGCTCGTCGGCGAGCTGCGTGGCAGGAGAGAAACACCGGTCGCCGAGATGGTGTAGATCGGTGCATTGAGAGAGGAGAAGATGGAATGAGACAGACCAGATACTGAGATTGACCAGTAGTCGGTGGCTTGTTGCAGCATCGCCCGGAGAATTGCTGAAGGAATTAACTTCAATAATTCCATGATATCAGCACCAGATGGATCGATGTACGTGTTCATGTCATCATGTTGCAGGATTTGCATAAAGTGAAAGCTTGGTACATAAATTACTTATTTCAGATGTACTATGACATCTGCATTATTCCAGTCTGGTAAATCCCCTTTTTGTGTCGTAGTTATGTTGAAAGTGATCATATACAACGCCTATTCAATCAAAGATAGTTCTCAGGATCTAATGTTGTTGAATTTTTGTGCAATCTAAAGTATCTGCTTCTGCGAAGCTCGGAAGGATACATTCATCTATTTTTTAACAGTTTCCACTTTTGTATTTACCTTCCAGCAATTAACCAACAATTAAAGACGAAAGCACTATAACATTGTCTGGTCAAAATAAAAATAGCTTCTACATGTTGAACTTATGTTTCATGATTTAAATTGGCTGTCCTAATCACAGGTGATGTGAAATCGTTTTAGAAAATAGGCATCCAATATGGGTTGGGATTTTGTAATATTGGATTGACATGCCATGGAAGACTTGATTTTTGGGGCATCTAATGTTATCTTCTCTTCTTTGTGTGTATGCTCATTAGGGGTTGTTTAAGCTAACTTATATGGTAAGTTTTCTTAGATAGATCATTTGACCTTTGCCTATCATATGTTTTATTTCAGCAGAAATATTCCATATGTTTTTTTCTTTTGCATCTTTGCATGGGAAATGTTTCAAATTCTCACCCGGAGCTACTTATGAAGTTTATCTGTTAAGAAATAAGGTCGGTTATTTATCACATTTTTCTGTTAAGAAATATGTTTTGTTGTCACTTGCCTATGTATGACGAAGGCTTCATAAATTGTTACACTGACATTTCTTTCAATAGAAGAACTTTTTGTTGATTTGTTACGGAACAGATGGGATCATTCACCAGCAGACTCAAGCCGAAGCAAGTACAGGGGACACATGTGTGTGATGCGCTGAAGAGAATGATATCTCTACAATCTGGACGTTGCCCAGATTGTCGAGATCATAGCAGCAAGAAAAACTTGGCAAGGTGTCCCTTTCATGTCAATCCTTGTTGAAGGGATGCAACCAGTTAGTAACCATATAGATGGTCTGGTTCCTCGACTCCGATGCACTCACTTCGATTTGGGTCTTTTGGAGCGCGTTCTGCGCCTAGTCGGCTATGGAGTAACCGGGTGGAGACGGACGATCCGGCGGAACTCGAGTTACCGCCGGTGTTGCTTTCTGACAGTGTGTCACCGACGATACTTGCATCTCCGGGGACGGACTCCGGGACGATGGTGTTTCCAGGGACGGAGCTTGGTCGGGCGGCAGAGCTTCGATTCGAGGGTGGGGAGGATCATGGGCAGGAGGCCCTCCGTTCCCCCGCTGCCCTTGAGCTGGGTGGTGCTTCTCTACGGATGAGGAGTCCGGTGACGCCGTGCGTAGCTGCGGACGTACTTCACGCTGGTGGAGGTGCCGGATCGGGAGGGGGGCGTGGGCAGGTGGCCCCCGCCCCTACCTCTCCCTTGGCGGACGTGCTGTGCATCGGAGGAGGTGCCGGATCGGGAGGGGGGCGTGGGCAGGTGGCCTTCGCCCCTACCTCTCCCTTGCCGTCCTTGGAGGGGGCGGCCCCTACTCGGGCCCCAGGCGGCGGTCTTGGACCGAGATCGCTGGGCGCGCCGAGCCCTGTGGCGGTGATGGCTGGGGGAGCTTCGCCGGTTCTGCCGACGATGCAGGGCAGCCCTCCGGCTGGTTCAGCTCAGTTGAGCCCTGTTGGGGGTCGGGCAGGAGGCCCTACCCCGAACGGGGTCACGAGGGACGACATCATCGCTTTTGGAGGGATTCCGGATCCTGTATCCGAAGGTCGACGGATGAGCTGTCGCCTCCAGGATCAGCCGGATGTTGATGACATGCAGCTACGGTGCGCCATGCGGGCGGCCAATCTTCGTGATATCGAGGTCACTACTGGTATGTCAGTCAACACTTCCAATTCTATCTTGCATTTTTCTAATAATGAGATTATTCATAATGCAAATCAGTTGGGAGTATCTCTGGGTAGTAATGATATTGAAGTTTCTAAGTCCGTTAATGATATCTTGGATCTTGAAGCGGAGCGCGCTTTAGAGATGATTAGAAACCTAGCGGCTGTCAAACCTATGAACGATTCAGATTTAGATGCTTTGGGGGTCAATGTGCTTGATAGCTTTTGTGCGGATCTGGCACCCTCTCTTCCTAAGACTAAGGAGGATGAATATTCTACTTCCCCAAGGGATTCCATTCTTGCAGATTCTCAGGTGGCTACGTCCACTGAGCTCGGTTGTGAGGACCGGGTAGAGGACCAAAACAATCCTAAACGCAAGTGGAATCGAAGGATTTATCCGGCTTCGGCCGTGCGTAGAAGTGCTAGGATCCGAACCACTAAAAAATTTCATGATGAAATATGAAAGGAATTTTTTGGCATAGTAGAGGTCTTAAGGACTTGGCTAAAAGAAGGTTTCTAGCGGATGCTTCTATAGAACACAAATTGGATTTTATTGCCCTGTCCGAAACTGGAAGGGACAATTTCACCCCCCCCCCCCAGTTTCTTAGTACTCTTTCGGGAGGGGTTGATTTCGATTGGCATTGCCTACCTCCAAGAGGAAGATCCGGTGGGATTTTACTTGGTGTTAAATGCGATTCGTTGGAAGTTCGGAATGTTGTAATGGGAGATTTTGCGGTTAAGTTTCGGGTTCGGTCAAAGGCCGATGGGTTTAATTGGGCTTTGGTGGCGGTGTATGGTGCTGCGCAGCCTGAACTCGAACCAGACTTTTTGGTGGATTTAGTCCGTATTTGCGGCAACGAGCAGCTCCCAATCCTGATTGGGGGTGATTTTAACATTATCCGTAGACGGGAGGAAAAAAACAATGATAACTTTGACGGCAGATGGTCGTTTATGTTTAATACAATTATTGAAAGCTTAGACCTTCGAGAGATTGAGCTTTCTGGTAGAAAGTTCACTTGGGCCAATACTTTACCAATCCCGACGTTTGAGAAGCTGGACCGGGTCCTAGCGAGCGTCGAATGGGAGCAGAAGTTTCCCCTAGTGATGGTCCATGCGCTCTCTCGCGCGATCTCCGATCATACCCCTTTGTTGGTGGACTCGGGAGAGGCAACGCATGTGGGGAACAAGAGTACGTTTTCTTTCGAATCAGCGTGGTTTGAAAGAGAAGGGTTCATGGATCTAATAGCAAGAGAATGGGCTAAAGATTCAGGAGGGAGAACGAATGTTGAGAGATGGCAGAATAAGATTAGGCATTTAAGGCAGTTCTTACGGGGTTGGGCCAAACACCCGAGTGGGATATATAAGGCTGAGAAGGAAAAGCTCTTTTACTTATTCAATCCCTAGATTTAAAAGCTGAGTCCTCCATTTTAGATACCAGAGAGCTGGAAACTAAAGTGGAGGCGGAATTAAGACTGAAAGATCTGCTTTGTGAGGAGGAATTGAAGTGGGCACTGCGAGCTAAAGTTCGCAAAATCATCCAAGGGGATGATAACACACAATTCTTCCACATGATTGCGAATGGCAAGCATAGAAAGAAGAGAATCTTTCAGCTTGAGCAAGATGAGGGGACGATTTTAGGGTAGGAGAATGTAAAGGTATATATCACCAATTACTATAAGCAGCTGTTTGGGCCTCCCGAGGATAATTTCGTATCCTTGGATGAGTCGAGGGTTGAGGATGTTCCTCAGCTCGCAGCAGATGAGAACGATATTTTGACAGCCCCATTTTCGGAGAAAGAGGTGTTTGAAGCAATTTCCCGAATGAAAAATAATAAAGCTCCAGGACCGGATGGTTTTCCGGCGGAGTTTTATAAAAAGTGTTGGCACATCATTAAGGGGGACTTGCTCCCGATGTTCCAGGATCTATTTTTGGGACAGTTACAGCTGTTTCACTTGAACTTTGGTACAATTACTTTGCTTCCTAAGAAAACAGAGGCTGTGAGGATTGAGCAATTTAGGCCGATCTGTCTTCTTAATGTTAGCTTTAAAATCTTCACCAAAGTTGGGACTAATAGGCTTACGTAGATTGCGCATTCTGTGGTGCAGCCGTCTCAAACTGCTTCATGCCGGACAGAAACATCCTAGAAGGGGTTGTGGTTCTGCATGAAACGCTCCATAAAATCCACACGAAAAAACTAGATGGGGTGGTTTTCAAAGTGGATTTTGAGAAAGCGTACGACAAGGTAAAATGGCCATTTCTTCAGCAGGCTTTGCGTATGAAAGGATTCGATCAGGCCTGTAGAGACCAGGTAGATTCTTTCACGCAAAAAGGGAGTGTTGGAATCAGGGTAAATGATGATATAGGTCATTATTTCCAGACACACAAGGGTCTGAGACAAGGAGATCTGATGTCACCGATTCTGTTCAACATAGTCGTTGACATGTTGGCAATCCTAATAGGAAGGGCTAAGGATGATGGCCAGGTAGGTGGCCTCGTTCCGCATTTAGTTGACGGGGGAGTGTCTATCCTACAGTACGCTGATGATACTATAATCTTTATGGAGCATGATTTGGCTAAAGCTAGAAACATGAAGCTGGTATTGTGCTTGTTCGAACAATTATCGGGGTTAAAGATTAACTTCCACAAAAGTGAATTGTTCTGCTTTGGAAGAGATAAAGAATAACAACAAGCTTACAAGGAATTGTTCGGGTGCGAATTGGGGTCTTTACCCTTCACGTATTTGGGTATACCAATCCACCATCGCAAGCTTTCAAACAAGGAGTGGAAGAGCATTGAAGATCGATTTGAAAAAAAACTGAGCTGCTGGAAGGGCAAGCTTATGTCATACGGAGGACGATTGATTCTGATTAATTCAGTTCTCACAAGTATGCCCATGTTTCTCTTGTCCTTTTTCGAAGTACCAGTTGGTGTACGGAAAAGCCTAGATTTCTATCGATCGCACTTCTTCTAGCAGAGCGATGAATTAAAAAGAAAATACAGACTCGCTAAGTGGGATATCATTTGTAGGCCGAAAGATCAAGGGGGTGTAGGCATTGAAAATTTAGAGCTGAAGAACAGATGTCTTCTCAGCAAGTGGCTGTATAAGTTATCTGTAGAGACGGATGCAACATGGGCCCAGATTCTTCGTAATAAGTACCTTCAGTCCAAAACCTTGTCCCAGGTGACGGTAAGACCGACTGATTCGCCTTTTTGGAAGGGACTGATGAGAGTGAAATCAGTCTTTTTTAATAGGACAAAATTTGTAGTTGGAAATGGTGCTTCCACAAGATTCTGGGAGGATACCTGGCTAGGGGAGACGCCCCTTGCAATCCAATATCCTTCTCTCTATAATATTGTTCAGCGAAGAGACGCTTACGTTGCAACAGTACTACAGTCCAATCCTCTTAATATTCAATTCAGGAGGACGCTAGTGGGAAACCGTTGGGAAGCTTGGCTCCATCTTGTCAGAAGATTGATGGATGTCCAACTTTCTCAACAGCCCGATCAGTTGCGCTGGAAACTAGCTAAGAATGGTGAGTTTTCGGTTAAATCCATGTATTTTGATATTATCAACACTAGCGTTATTCCTAGTTCGAAACATGTTTGGAAAGTCAAAGTGCCTTTAAAAATCAAAGTGTTTATGTGGTTTGTCCACAAACAAGTCATCCTAACTAAGGACAATTTGGCGAAGCGCAACTGGACTGGATCTAAAAGATGTAGTTTTTGTGATAGCGATGAATCAATCAAACACCTCTTTCTTGACTGCCCTTTGGCAAAAAATTTGTGGAGGTCGGTCCACATAGCTTTTAATATTACTCCTCCCAATTCCATCAACACGTTATTTGGGACGTGGCTAGATGGGATTGATGCAGCAACAGCGAGGCATATCCGTGTAGGAGTATGTGCTTTATTATGGGAAGTTTGGAACTGCAGAAACGACTTGGTTTTTAACAGAACAACAAATATTCATTTCTTGCAGGTTGTTTTCAGGGCCACTACACTCATCCGTATGTGGTCGCTACTCACTCCGACGGAGGCCAGGGAGCATTTGGTTACTGGATCTATCCGATGGGAGACGGTAGCTCGGGCTATATTCAACCGGTTTGGATGGCGGTCATGTAATAGGATAGGTATTTAGTTTCCTATCTTTTGTTTTGCCTGCCGGTTGTGGCTGTCCTGTTTTTGCTTTCATGCTCTTTATGAGCATTTTTTCATTTTGTTTGAGACCTCGAGACTTATGTTGGACCTTTTGATTATCAGTATTATGGCCGTATGCTTCATTCTGATGTAGAGGCCGGGGCAAACCCCCTTTTCGAAAAAAAAAACTGATCGCAATGTTTTTTGCACAACCTTGGCCTTGATTTTGGCTTCTAGGGTATATCGTAGCCATCGAATGTTAGTACTCGGCAAATTAAGCTAAGCCAAAATTAAGTTTTGAGTCGTGTGTGCGTGCGTGTGTGTGTGTGTGAGAGAGAGAAAGAGAGACAGAGAGAGAGAATGAGAGTGAGACAGAGTTTGGGAGCGAGAGACATATATAGGTGTGAAAGAGAGGATGTAAGAAGAGAGGGAGACTAACGTATTACAATGAGAGAGATATGTTAGATAGAGAGAGCTTTAGTTTGAAATATAGTACAAGTGCACCCTTAGGTGTTTCAAATTCAAAGTTTGTGTTCACGAAGGTGGAAGGGGGGATTGCAAGCCGGATCTTTCACTAACTAAGGTGGCAAACATGGACGGGGCTTGCGGCGATGGTTGGTGGAGAAAGAAGATGTTGAGTGATTTATTAATAAAAAGGTAAACTGTAGATGTGCATGAAAATTTTTATAGGTATACATTTTTTCGAAAAAGATTCTGATCTATTGCAAAAGTTCATCAGAAGTACAAATCACCTCAAACCTAATAAAAGTTACATCGAGGTCTCTAGATTATTGAACGACCACTACTGCTGTTAGATGTGCCGCCGACGCGCCGCTATCGCCGCCCCCCTACCAAACCGGTTATGAATAACAGTCTGGAAGTCTTCGTGCACGTGCCCCCTAAGGACCAATGCCCTGGAGCCGCAGTTGTCATTGTTAAATTCTTGAATAGATCTGAAGCAATTGACATCAAATCCCACCGTCACACACGGACGACAAGAAACCCTAATTAACCCCGCCGCCCCTAGGAGATAGTGGGAATCTACCTCAGAGCTTCGTCGACTACGTCTAGATGGACCAAAACCATTAACCTAAACTAGTAGCTGGGGCGACACCTAGAGGGGAGGCGAATCCATAGGCTCGCCAGAGAAGTCTGGAGGGGAGCAAATTCTCAGACTATTTTATGTATCTATAGACATACGTTAACTTGATTAAAGTCAAACAACCAAACTAATATATGCCCCATTGCAACGCACGAGCAATATTATTTTCCACGTGAAATCTTTATGCTAATTATATATACTGCTTGTACAGGATGCAAATGAAGCTAAACACAACATTCCTAACCTTGTATAGAAATATCTTAAGCGTATCAAATAGATATTAGTTTGTAACATATATTTTTTGGATCATTTCTCTCTATGTACACATCCTCAAGTTACATTGCATGCGAAATGGATTTTAATTATTTTCCGATTGTTCCAGGCTATCTTTTCTATAAATATGAAATTTGAAATACATTATATTTATAGGCTCTCAATGTACACATCCTCGAGTTACATTGTAGATGAAGTAGATTTTAATTATTTTTCTATTGTTCCAGGCTATCTTTTTTATACATATATAAAATTTGAAATGCTTTATATTTATAGGTGTAATCAGAAAAAATCTATATCTATGAAATTTGATATGCATTGTATTCATAAGTGCACTTGTAAAAAAAAAGCCCGTGGCAACGCACGGGCATTCTACTAGTTTAAATATAAAAGTTTAGTATAATAAATAATGTATACCCGCGCCTGCGCGCGGCCAAAAGCGGACGCCGTGACCGCACCTGCTGCCCATGCCCGTGTGCCGTCGAATGCCGCCGTCGCACATGCCGCACACGCCCGGATGCGGCCGCCGTAGACGCCGACGCCGTACATGCCGCGCGTGCACCCGGATGCGGCCACCGCATTTGCAACACGCGGCTGGATCTGCCGCTGCCCGCTCCCAGCACCAGCCCGCGCCGGCGCTTGCTGTACGCCGACGCTGACGGCCAGCCCCAGCCCTCGCTCGCGCTTGCTGCACCCCGACGCCACAGGCCAAGCCCGGGGCTGGACACCGATGCTGCATCTACTCCTGCACGCACCGCCGACAAGACATACCCCAGGCCCGGAGCCAACACCGCATGCATCTACTGCCGCGCTGCGCTGCGCGCGCCCGCACAATATAGCATACCCCGGAGTCGGACGACAAGATGCCAATGCCATGGATATGGATCCAAACCAAGGAAGGAAGGAATATCGCATGCGTCGATCGGAGGAGGCATGGCATACCTCGAATCGGGGCTGATGCGGGGCGTACGGCGGCCCGTCGTGGGGTACCAGATGCTGGTACCGCACTTCCGCCGGCGCAAACCTTGAGTAGACGTTGGTCATCTTGTTGGGAATGACCTCCCTCCTTCCCTCTCTTCCTCTTGGTGTCCTCCCTCCCCCTCCTCTTGGCTGGCGTGGTTTATGTAGCAGGCAGCAGGGCGGGGGTGGAAGAGTTATGGCCAATCCTAACTTCATTTATTAGCAGGCATATTCACACCTCGCATAGTATCTCGTCTCGTGTGCAGTCCAGTCCACCCACCCATCCTTTGCAATCCTTCTTGTCGTACGAAGGGGTAATAAGTCAATCTGTCTAGGAGCATCTAATTAAATCTCGTCATTCAATTTCACTGTCCTAGCTAGCTAGTGCTTTTACCCACCCAACGTGAACGTAGGCATCAATCAAACTAGACTTACCAAACCAATTTGTGGTTGAATGGTTAGAGGGACAGTGGTATCTTCAGCCCACCAGGGTTCAAGTCCTAGTGCTCGCATTATTTCTGGATTTATTTCAGAATTTCCGGCGATGCACTTTCAGTGGGAGGAGACGTTCCCCTCGATGACGAGGCGTCTACAGTGACTTCGTAAATCTCAAGATTATATGCCGGCTCAGTCTCTCAAAGGTGCTCATAGGGGTAGGGTGTGCATGTGTGCGTTTATAGGGGTGAGTATATGCGCGTATGTATTAGCGCTTGCGTCTGTACTGTGTTGAAAAAAAGCGCAAAATAATCAGCACATGAAAGAGAAAAACCAATCTCGCCGCTCTCCTGTTGTAGTAAGTACTAGATCATCGATGGCCCGCGTTGCCGCGCCCGTCTATTCTGAATTTTTCTATAAGATGTGAATTCATGTAAATACTTTGAGACAAGATAACTTCTGAAAAAGGATAAATAGACTCAAATAAACTGTATCACGAAATTTTTCTATTTTCTTTTGAAATAACAGAGCAACAGATCTTTCACTCGATGAACGAATGGCAACAATAACCTTAAACATCGACAGGCAGCTGGCATACTTGCGGTTTTGCACCCAGCTATAGAGATGAATAAACAAAAAATGGCATAGTTACTGTACGGATGCAAGTAAATCTTCATATTCTACTGGCTTTGCATACATGATACTCTCTGGAAACAGGTCCTCTGTTGCACAGTCTCCGAAATGATTAGAGCATGTTTTTAGCACAAACACAGGAAAACAAAATCTTATACTATTGAGATCTCAAGCATGTTTTTTTTTCTGCAAGACCTATTTTCCCCCCTAAACTACACATGAGCAGGAAAGAGGTCAAACTCGATTCTGAGAACAAAATGCATTGATATTCAACAAACATAACAAGTAACAATGAAATAAGAACACACTCATCAATTTGAGGTTGAAAAGGGATGGTCTGAAGTTTATACTATCTCTGCCTTCTTCAACTTCACAATATGCATGGAAACCCTGAAAGCACAGGTACCAGCGGATTCCAGGAAGCTCCTCCCTTAGCTTCGTAACAATTGAGGTAACAATGCAGGCAACAGCTCAACAGAAACAAGAATCCACCACTCTATTCAACACTGATGGGCAAGAAGACGAACCAATCATCACATACTTGGGGTGGGAAAACAATACCATCATGCTGTTGCTACGAGTACATCCTTCCGCACAACAGTATACCTTGTACAGGAAATGCTCATAATCATCATCTAGCGCACATTGTTATAAAAAAGATTACCTGCACATACACAATGATAAAAGAAAAGCTACACACTACAGAGAAGCTTCTTCGTAAGGAATTTTAGTACAAACACTCGAGGACCATGGATTGTCAGTGAAGATAGATGTCTTTTCCCCCCTCTTGACAGGTGAAGCGGGTATTAAAAATGACAGGAAACTGAGTAAACATACATGTACTATGTAAATACGCTTACTTTCATCAAAATTTCATACTACTAAATAAATAATATCAAACGTGGATGAATCAGCTAAGGGTTGGATCATTAAGGATATAAAAGTCGAACCTGACATAGACAGCAAGCTAGAGCCAGATAGACATAGTGCTGATTAAGATGGATGTGTCAGAATACATCTTCGGTGTGACTTACATGGTTCAGATAAATATGGAAAGATGTCTCATGCAGTAAGTAGATGAACCACACATCTAGAGATATTGTCCAAAACAATTGATAGGATGGTAGGCAAAATAGAGTACTAAGAAGCAAGTGCATTGGGGCAGCGACATATATAGGATTAATGGATGGCTTGAAGGACAAAAATAGCAAGCTAGGTGGTGCCATAGTTATACTAAGAATGTATTTAGATCTGTTCTAAATTATATTTGAAGCTTGTTTCCTAGCATATGAAAAAAAATCACCAAAGAAGATAATGCAAAAAGTGTAGTAAGTCTAAAAGGTAGCCAGCGATGGAGTTGACCATTCAAGCAACATGTTTCATCACAGGTTTCTGGATATCTAGAGACCAAGTGAATGGAAATATATCACAACTAAGCAACTGAATCAGGACGTCAGAATTGCAACAAAAAAAGAAGATATGAACAGCAGAGGGTACTGCACCACACCGACCTGATTAGCTAGACAAACCCCACATTCATTTTGCAGCACCATATCTTGCTGGATGTTGGCCCCCTCCTGACCAATTAACCCATGTTATGGTCTTATTAAAACCATATAAGAAGGAAATCAAGGTGGCAAATGCAAATAACCCATGTGATGGTCTTACTAAATCTATATGAAAAGGAAATCAAGGTGGAAAATGCGAACACTTGAATCTGCGGTAACAATGCCATAGGCTAATATGCGTACGCTACCTGTCCCAATAATAAATCATATGGGTCGATATATTTCTGAGAAACCATCATCAGCTCATTCAGAGCAAGTATAATAGAGACTAGTCAGTAGGCTATAGCAACTTCCACGTCAGCAAAATCATAGCTGGAGGAGAGAGAAATGAGGAAAGAGAACCAAGCCGGCGCTTCATGAGTCGCCGAGCGATAGCACAGGCAATGAGGATGCATGCAGCCCATGCGAGCGCTATGGCCGGCGCTCAGCTCCTCCCAGCCAATCTTGTCACTTTTCCTTGCCTCCCACAGCATGCATCCATTAAATGTATAGCTAATACTACAGCCATTCTACTATATGAGGTCTTTCAAATACGGGCTACAGATGACATGGCTCTTCTATAGAGCCGGCAGCAGGCTTTACTATTAATCTTGCTCTCAGGCAAGTTGTCATCTAGGAGTATGCTGCTGCTTACGGAGTAGCAATCCTCATGGCTCCGATCATGCAAACATAAAAGGAATTTCAGACAAGAATAGTAGCATAAGTACGCTCACGAATAAATGAAAAGGAATTCGCAAAATAAATAAATGAAAAGGGGCTGACATGGACGGACTTGCTCCAAAGCTCCTGTCTGTCTTGTGTTCCCTACAACCAACATGAGGTAGCTCCTCATCATTGCGCGCGGCGAGCTGGACCAGGGCCTGCATCAATGGGGAAGAACGACAAGAATAGCACAACTATTCAGGCATTGCTACTAATCGGTCGAAAACAGATCTAAGAATAACCAGGTCGAGGAATAGAAGACTCAAAGAACAAGGGCAAGGATGAGATCTGGTAGAAACGCACCTCAGCGGTGAGGTACTCGTGGAACGGCGGCGAGGTAGATGGGGGCGCCGGCGCCAACGCGCTCAGTGTACTTGCCGGCCTTGAGGAATCTAGCGATCCTGCCAACGGGAACTGCAGCCCGACCTTGGAGCTACTCGACGTTGCCTTCTTGGCCGCCGGTGTCGATCGCCTTCCCACAACAGACCATCTCAGCAACCAACCATCTTTACAAAGCCGCTACTGGAAGACAGAACACTGTTCGCCGCCACACACACTAACAATCATAAAAAATGCATCTTTGACACCATGTATGCACACATTAAAATCAACAATCTTACATTACAATTACCACACATTAGCAGATTGTATAGTCAATACCAACTGGTATAACTGTAGAATTAGCAAATATTCACAGCAGCAGCAATTCAGTCTTACCAGCAACAATCCACAAAGCATACAAAAGCTCACCGAGGTAGAGTGACGACGTCCGGATTGTTAGGCGACAGGCTTGGTCTGCTCAGGAGCGCCCACGCTCCTGCCCACGAACCACGATCCCCACGTATGGAACTGGCTACGGCCGATATATGTACCCCCCATTGTATCTCTCTGAAAGCGAATGAGAAACAGATTACTTCAGTTTTACATGGTATCAGACATCGATCCAAACCCACTTCCCTCGCCATGACGAACACCGGCGGGCAACCACCTCCTCCTCCTCCTCTTCCCGGAGCGCCGCTGAACCCTTCCATGCATGACTGGCGGCGAAACCTCTCCTCTCGCAACTGCCCCTCTCACCGGCGGACCAACCTTCCCCATGGCTACCGCCCCCATCTCCGGCAACCCACCCTCTTCCACTCTCGTCCTACCTTCTCCCCTCTCCTTCAGCAACACCATTACTGATATCACCCCATTCATCCCCATAGTGCTTGATCTCAACAGCCACAATTACTACCACTGGCGCCATCTATTTGAGATTCATCTTGGTCGCTGCTCTCTCCTTCATCACATCTCCGGCGACGCACCCCCCGCTCCTCACGATCCCCGCTGGGTCAAGGACGACCTCGCCATAATCCAGTGGCTGTACACACGTATCTCGACCGAACTCTTCAATCTTGTGGTCACCGATGGCGCTTCCGCGCGTGATATCTGGGCCGAGCTCCGCCGGCTCTTCCAGGACAACCGTGATGCTCGGGTCTCCGCTCTCAACATGGAGCTCCGCACGATCACGCACGGCGATCGCCCCATGGGCTTCTTATGTCAGCGCATCAAGGTGATTGGCGACGAGCTTCGCGAGCTCGGCGAGGTGGTTGCCGATCGGTCTCTCCTGCACGCTCTGATGGGCGGGCTCGATGACCGTTTTGCACAGCAGGCGACCCTGACCACCCTCCTCCGGCCGCTCACCGAGGCCCGCTCCATGCTCCAGATGGAGGAGCAGAACCAGGCGCACAAAGCCGGCGCGCCGCGTCTCTTCCACGCCACCACACGCCCTGCTGTGACGGCTGCTGCACCGCCTCCGCCCCTGTCCTCCGGGTCGTCTTCGACACAGCCGCCACCCGGGTGGCGCCCGAGTCCGAACTACAAGGGCAAGAACCCCATCTATCGTCCTCCACAGCAGCGCTCGCCGGGGGCATCTTCGGCCTCCTCTTCTGCACCGCCGCCTGCGTCATCATCGGCCCCTGCGACGTCCTCAACCACTCCTCCACCGCCATGGCGTCCTTCGCATGACCCTTGGACTGGGCTCATCCAGGCTGGCCTATGCCGTGGTCTGCGCCCTCTCCATATGGCGCCCCTCCGGCGTACAGCGGCGCTTGGACACCTGGCGTGCGTCCTCAACTCGGTGCCCCTGGGCTCCTCGGTTCGCGGCCTCCGCCGCACGCCTACACGACGTATGCTCCTCTGTATCAGGCGGCTCCGCCGCCACCGGCCTCATCAGCATACCACTATGGCGTCGCCTCTGCTTCGCCATGGGACCAGGCGCCCCGGTGGCTCCCTCTACCTCACCATGGGATCAGGCGCCGCCGGTGGCTCCCGCTGCTGCTTTGTCATCTACACCGACCGTGCCGAACTGGGACCAAGCTGCCTTCCTCGCCGCCATGAACTCGCTTACCACCCAAGACATAGGTACGGAGTGGATTTTTGATTCTGGTGCATCCTCACACATGTCCGCATCTAGCTCTTCACCCTTCAATTTTTCCTTCCATAACCATAGGCAATGGTTCTTCCATACCTATTTCATGCACTGGCTCTACCTTGCTATCTCCTGACCTATCATTGCGTGAAGTACTTGTTGCTCCCGCTCTTATCAAAAACTTGATATCTGTCTGTAGATTCAATATTGACAACCTTGTTTCTGTTGAATTTGATCCCCTGGGTGTGTGTGAAGGATCTTCGCAGCAAGGAGGTGATCGCTCGGTTCAATAGCTCTGGTGACCTGGAAACTGTCCGCGGCGCCTCTTCATCACCCCCTGTTCATGCCATGATCGCCTCTATCTCACTTTGGCATCGCCGTTTTGGGCATCCGAACAGCGCCACCACAACCACTCTTCTTCGCGAGTTCCAGCTGCCTCATGTTCGAGAGGTCCATGACTCCGCTTTGTGTCAGTCCTGTCAGATGGGCAAGCATGTTAGGCTGCCTTTTAGCTCATCTACTACTACTAGTTCTTTTCCGTTTGAGTTGTTACATTGTGATCTATGGCAGTCCCTTATCCCTAGTATCTCCGGATTTAAGTTCTATCTTGTAATCGTGGATGACTACTTGCATTTTATATGGACCTTTTCTCTTCGTTCCAAATCCGATGTGCACACTGTGTTTGTTAATTTCCAACGATATGTGTATTACCCATTTCTCCCTCCCTATTCGTTTTCTTCAATGTGACAATGGACGTGAGTTCGACAATGCTCGCAACCGTGATTTTTTTCTCCACCACGGCATTCTTCTTCGGTTCTCTTGTCCATATACTTCTCCTCAAAACGGAAAAGCTGAACGATCTCTTCGTAGCATTAATGATATACTTTGCACTCTTTTAATCCAGGCTTTCATGCCACCACAGTACTGGGTGGAATCCCTCCGCCATGCCACTTTCCTCCTTAACATTCGACCCACCAAAACCTGCCCCAAGTTCTCTCCTTACGACTCTCTTTTTCTTACCCCTCCTTCCTATTCTGACCTCCGCATATTTGGTTGCTTATGCTTTCCAAATCTATCCGCCACTGCAGCCCACAAACTCGCCCCGAGGTCATTGCCTTGTGTTTTTCTCGGTTATTCGGACGATCATCATGGCTATCGCTGCCTCCATCTTCCTACTAGCCACATTATACTCTCTCCCCACGTAACTTTTGACGAAACCACATTCCCTTTTGCCCATCATCGCCCTCCCAGTCTCTCCTCTCCTCTCTCGAAAACCCATGATCCCTCGCCCAAGCCTTCCCGAATAGACGTGCATGCTGTGCATGGCACAGTTCACGTCGATCGGGTGCCACCGAGCGAATCGCCACCAACCACTGTTTGCCCTGCGTCCCTCTCACCCACCACCACCTCACTCTCGCATGCACCGGACCCACCATCCCCAACCACACCCTACCATGCATCTGCCTCTGGTGCGTCCTCCACCCTATTAAACAATTCTCCTCACTCCCTCACGCCTCACCAACCTGCCTCTTCTTCCTCTTCTCGTCCTGCTGTCACCCCTTCTCCTACCAACGCCGCTCGCCCTCTTCCGCCGCGTGCAGTTCCCGTTCCTGCCCATGAAAATGCTCACAACATGCGCACTCGCAGCAAGGCTGGTTTCAGCCTTCCTACGCGCCGCCTCAACCTGACAGCCTCCGTCTCCTCTCCCGCTGTCTCACTGATCCCCACATCCTACAAAGCAGCCTTGCTTGACCCGAACTGGTTCCAAGCCATGAATGATGAATATGATGCTCTTCTCCAAAATCACACCTGGTCTCTAGTTCCACGTCCCATCGGCGCCAATGTTGTCTCGGGGAAATGGGTCTTTCGCCACAAATTCAACTCTGATGGATCCCTCTCGCGCTACAAAGCCCGCTGGGTTTGTCGCGGGGACTCGCAGCAACCTGGTCTTGATTTCGACGAAACTTTCTCTCCGGTGGTTAAACCTAGCACCATCCGTGCTGTTCTTAGCATAACTGTCTCCTCTGCTTGGCCAATCCACCAACTAGAAGTAAAAAATGCCTTTCTCCATGGCTCTCTCAATGAAACGGTGTACTGTCGACAGCCCCTCGGTTTCGCTCACCCAACCTACCCTGACCATGTTTGTCATCTGCAAAAATCGTTGTACGGTTTAAAAGAAGCTCCCCGCGCTTGGTTCCAACGTTTCGCTGCATTTCTTTACACTATTGGTTTTCTTCCTTCTCGGTCTGACTCCTCTCTTTTCATTTTCAAATCAGATGATTATATTGCGTACTTCCTCCTATATGTCGATGACATTGTCCTCCCGGCCTCTTCTGCATCCTTTCTTGAGCACGCCATTTCATCTTTGCGGGCGGAGTTTTGCATGACTGATCTCGGGCATCTACACCATTTTCTCAGCATCGTCGTTTCTCACTCATCTTCGGGCCTTTTCCTTTCTCAACGGCAGTATGCTCTCCACATCCTCTCCAAGGCCGGGATGCTCGACTGTCATCCGACACGCACTCTTGCTGAAATAGGATCAAAACTCTCCTCTGATGGCGCCCCTGTCCCCGATGCCACTCTTTACCGCAGCCTAGCTGGGGCCCTGCAGTACATGACCCTCACTCGCCCTGAGCTCGCCTACTCTATCCAGCAGGCTTGCCTCTTCATGCATGATCCCCGTCTCCCGCATCTAAAACATGTCCACCGCATTCTCCTCTACCTCAAAGGCACTCTCGACCATGGTCTTTTCATCAACACCTCCTCCCCCCCACACTGTTATAGCGTACTCTGATGCGGACTGGGCATGGTGCCCGGACACTGGACGATCCACTTCCGGATACTGTGTATATTTGGGTGATAATTTGATCTCTTGGTCATCCAAACGGCAGCTAACTGTTTCCTGGTCCTCCGCGGAAGCTGAGTATCATTCCGTAGCTCACACTGTTGCCGAAATGGTCTGGCTCCGCCAGCTCCTTGATGAACTTCATCGACCCATTCACCAAGCTACTATTGTGTACTGTGACAATATCTCTGCTGTATACATGTCATTTAATCTAGTTCAGCATAGTAGAACCAAGCATATAGAGATTGACGTACACTTTGTAAGAGAAAAAGTAGCATTAGGTGAGGTCAGAGTCCTTCATGTTCCTACAAGCGCTCAGTTCGCGGACATCTTCACCAAGGGAGTGCAAACTGCGGCCTTCGTCGATATTCGCTTCGGTCTCAACGTTGTCGCACCCGACGCTGACACTGCACCGAGGGGGGGGGGGGGGGGGGTGTTAGACGACAAGCTTGGTCAGCTCAGGAGCGCCCATGCTCCTGCCCACTTATGGAACTGGCTATGGCCGATATATGTACCACCCTTTGTATCTCTCTGAAAGCAAATGAGAAACAGATCACTTCAGTTTTACACGGATGCGAGGTCGAGGTAGGGGTGAAGCAGCGGCGTCAGGGTCGATAGGAAGGGCGCACGGCGTTGTTGTAGGGGCGACGGGTCGAGCGGCTGCTTCCAGTGACTCATTCATGGTACGGGCGACGGGGTCGAGGAACGGTGTCCGGCAGCGCTGTCGAGGTCGGAGCAAGTGGATCGGGCGCCGGCTTCGTGGTCGGGGTGCGGCGATGGCTTCCGGCTTCGCGGTAAAGGAGAGCCGGGACTGGCGAGCGGATGCGTGGTACGAGCAGAAGGCGGTGGGAGGGGTAGAGGAGGGATGGCCGGCGGCGGTGCGATGCCGTCCGCTCGAGAAACCCTACGAGAAGGGGGGTGCGGAGGCGACAGGAGGAGAGTCGGGGTGGACTGGGCTCTCGGGTTGTATGCGCGACCGATCGGATGGGTTAGTTGGGCTGCCAGAAAAGGCCCAGTTTACCAGAGGCGTCCGTTTCGGTCCGTGGAGTAGTAGCCCGCAGGACAGCTGGGCCATATTAGCCACACTGCAAAACAAATTGTTCTTCACATTAAGTCTGACGGCCTGAAACTACCAGATCGCGAAAACGGACGGCCGAAAACGCAAATCGCTGTGAGGGCATGGATTAAGTGCGGTTATACCGTTCTTAATAGGCTGGAGATGCGCCGGTTTGGGTGCTTGGTTTTTCTCCATGACCAAAAAACAATTGGTTCCCTCCCCTCCCTAGACAAAGAAGAAGAAGATGGTAAGTACCTATACGTAGTTGGTCACGGGTGAACACGTACGTACATTATTACATGGACCGATGTGCTGCAACACAACACGACTACACGAGACAAGAGAAGAGGCCGGCTGCAGCAGCCAGACACCCAGCACGGTTCACGAGGTTTTCTCTTCTCCTCTCCTTCCTTGTAGTAAAAAGATGAAGCGGAGGTCAATGGAGCAATTGATCTGCCCCGTCCACCTTTTTACCCGGGTCGGAGGCAGAGCTCAAAACCATACCCCGCTCGTGCTTCATTTCATTGGGCGACATGCATGGGTTTGTTTCCGTGGCCCCGGGGCGCACCGTAGGTAGGAGCGCATCACCAGATCGCTTTGGACTGATCGACGAGGCAGTCCATCCAACGCATGTACTCCTAGCAAGTAGTACGCAGTGTATTTTGAAATTTTGATTTCGAAAAACAAACCACCACACATGCGCAGGAGATCAACTCTGACTTCAATCCACTACACATGCACTTTAGAAACAAATTTGAACAAGTCTGGAGCATCTTTGTAGGAGAATGGATGGTGGGCTAAAGCACCGTTAATAACCAACGTGGGAACGACGGCCCGAATTGCATGCAGTACTGGAACCATAAACTAACCAAACAGGATTTTCTGGCTTGTGAGCAAAAAGGTTAGAGGGGTGGTGGCATGGCAATGCACTAGTAGAAAACAGGGCTTTGGTCCAGGCCAGCCCAGCCTATTAGTCCCGGTTCAGTCAGGAACCGGGACACATGGGGGCATACGTCCCGGTTCGTGCGCCCAGGGGGCCGGCCGGGGCTCGTGGGGCATTGGTCCCGGTTCGTCTGGACCCTTTGGTCCCGGTTCCAGACACGAACCGGGACCAATGAGCCTCGCTCCTGGCCCACATCCATTGGTCCCGGTTCGTGGCTGGAACCGGGACCAAAGGGTTCATTGGTCCCGGTTCGTGGCCTTTGGTCCCGGTTCCAGCCACGAACCCCTTTAGTCCCGGTTCCAGCCACGAACCGGGACCAATGTTGTGCCTATATATACCCCTCGCCCGCGAGCAGAGCACTCCACTACTCTGTTTTTTCTGGCCGGCGATGGGAGGTGTTTGTGGTTCTCTAGCTCACCTCCTATGCACATGAGGTGTTCGATGAAATGCCCGAGCAACACTACTTAAGCTTTCTCCTCTCCAAACTCGACCTTCAAACTCCATTTTCCTCAAGATTTGTCTAGGTTTAGCGGTCCGTCACTTCCCGTCCCCGTCTTCACCGCCGTCGATCGCCCGCGCCGATCTCGTCGCCGGCATAACCGTGGTGAGCCTCTTGTTCTTATCTTCTTTCTAAAAGAAAAAATTCTTACTTGTATGATTTACATAGATACTTGTATAATTTTCTTATTTTTATTATTGTTTGTTATTATATAGTGCGATGGTTTTGGTATCCGCCCCCGTCGGCCCTCGTCCTGTCTATGATTCGGATGTGGTATATATTATATTTTATAACTATTTGGTTCATTTGTTGTTTATGACAATTATGCCGACCAACGTGACATAGATTTTTTTTATCTAGGAGGTATGTGAACCGGATATTCCAACCGACCCTATTGTCGAGAGGTTAAATTTAGTTGAAGAAGAAAACAATTACTTGAAGGAAAAATTGAAAAAAATTGAGGAGGAGAAGATGATATTGGAGTTGCATGTTGCGGATGTCGTTGATGATCACAAGATCAAGATGGATGCAATGCGCTTCAAGATTAGAAAGTATAGAAAATATGCCATTCATACCGAGGCTTGGTATCATTATGCCGGTGGATCAATTATTACCTTGGTTGCGATTATGATCGCATTTGTTGTTGCATTGAAATGTTTTACATAGTTTCAATAATGTATGGTTTAATTAGATGCTCTGAAGAGCTATATGTTGTTCAATGAGAACTATGTATGTACTTTGGTTTTAATGTGATGATGAACTTCTATTAATTTGGTCACTTATCTATTCATGATGTTTTGTAATGGTTTTTGACACACATAATTATATATAATGCATGCAGATGAACCGGCAATGGATGTACGGTGACAGACGCACCTCCGAGTACATTAAGGGCGTGCATAATTTTCTCGAAGTGGCTGAGGCAAACAAGCAGAATAGTTTTATGTGTTGTCCATGCCCTATATGTGGGAATACGAAGTCTTACTCTGACCGGAAAATCCTTCACACCCACCTGCTTTATAAGGGTTTCATGCCACACTATAATGTTTGGACCAGGCACAGAGAAATAGGGGTTATGATGGAAGACAGCAAAGAAGAAGAGGACGATGACAACTATGTGCCCCCTGAATATGATGATGCTGCAACGGGGGAAGCTGAAGATCAAGAGGAACCAGACGATGTGCCCGATGATGATCTCCGCCGGGTCATTGTTGATGCAAGGAGACAGTGCGAAAGTGAAAAGGAGAAGCTGAAATTCGGTCGCATGTTAGAGGATCACCAAAAAGGGTTGTACCTCAATTGCGAAGATGGCAACACAAAGCTCGGTACCGTACTGGAATTGCTGCAGTGGAAGGCAGAGAATGCTGTGCCTGACAAAGGATTTGAGAAGTTACTGAAAATATTGAAGAAGAAGCTTCCAAAGGATAACGAATTGCCCGACAGTACGTACGCAGCAAAGAAGGTCGTATGCCCTCTAGGATTGGAGGTGCAGAAGATACATGCATGCCCTAATGACTGCATCCTGTACCGCGGTGCGTACGAGGATTTGAACGCATGCCCGGTATGCGGTGCATTGCGGTATAAGATCAGACGAGATGACCCTGGTGATGTTGACGGCGAGCCCCCCTAGGAAGAGGGTTCCTGCCAAGGTGATGTGGTATGCTCCTATAATACCATGGATGAAACGTCTGTTCAGAAACAAAGAGCATGCCAAGTTGATGCGATGGCACAGAGAGGACCGTAAGAAAGACGGGAAGTTGAGAGCACCCGCTGACGGGTCGCAGTGGAGAAAAATCGAGAGAAAGTACCGGCCTGAGTTTGCAGGTGACCCAAGGAACGTATGGTTTGGTTTAAGCGCGGATGGCATTAATCCTTTCGGGGAGCAGAGCAGCAATCACAGCACCTGGCCCGTGACTCTATGTATCTATAACCTTCCTCCTTGGCTGTGCATGAAGCGGAAGTTCATTATGATGCCAGTACTCATCCAAGGCCCTAAGCAACCCGGCAACGACATTGATGTGTACCTAAGGCCATTAGTTGAAGAACTTTTACAGCTATGGAATGGAAACGGTGTATGTAACACCCCCTTGTAATAAGCTCTGTGACACCCTGTTAAAACTGCCAAGTCATTATCATTTGCAGTGCCAAGTCATAAGGGTTAATGATCCAATTCAAATCCACGTCTGAAAATCAACTCAAATTCAAAAGTGAATTATAAAGTTGTTCAAACTCTGTTGGGAAAATGTTCATTAATGGGACAATAATCCAGGAACATTTCTAAAATCAACATCAAAATAATTGGAGTTAGATAAGTGACTCTAACAAGATGAAACAGCACCAAAACAGAATATTCAAATCCATTTAAATTCTTTTCAACTTCAAACAAACTCCAAATCTGCCCAAACCACTTTCTGGTGAGAGCTAAAATGGCACTGTAATATTTGGACTAAGTCCCACATTTTACAAAAATGCAAAAGTGCTCTAACTATTTCGAAACAGGAAATGAAATAAAGAAAAGGAGAAACAAAACAGAAAAATAAAGACGAGGCACTGTGCACCGGGCCTTAGTGCACAGTGCTCCGAACCCCGGCCCAGCAGGCCCATGCCGTCGTCTCTCACCTGTGCGTGTCGCCGTCGCAGTGGGCGCGAGCGCGCGCGCCGGTCGCGCGCCGACACGCCGACGCCACCGACGCTCGGAGTCGACGAGGGGATAAGGTCGACGCCCTCCACTCCACCCGGCCTCTCCGTCATTCTCCCCCTTCCCCTCTCGCTCGCCCCGCCTCTCTCCCCTTCTCAGATCCGGTGGCCGAGCGCCTCTGTCGCCGCGATCCGCCACCGCTGTGGCCAACGGCCTCCTCAACTCGTCTGCGTGCGCCTGGGAGGAGCACCGTGGTCGTCGGCGACTTCCCGAGCAGCTGGAGGGAGCGGAGGAGCACCGCATCGCCCGCGCGCGTGTCGTCTTCCACCTCGGGTCGCCGCCGAATCCTCCATCTTCGGCGAGCTGCTGCGGCTACTAAGCTGTCACGGGCCTTCCTTGGCCGCACGGTGAGCAGCCGCTGCCTCCTTCCCCTCTCTCCGTTCCGTTTCGGCGCCGTAGCTAGCCTCCCCGCGAGCTCGAGCTCCAGCCGCCGTTGGTCGTCGTCGCAGCCGGCGCTGCGGGCCGTTCCAATGGTCACCGACGCCGCCGTCCGCCTCAGTGCGGTTCCTACGCTCGAATGCGCCTAGTCCCGCGCTGAGAGGAGCCCCGTAGCCCCGATTCCGTGCCTCGCCCGAAGAGCCTCGCCGCCGACGAGCTCCATGCGCTCAGCTCCGGCCACCGCAGCCTCCACCACCGCCACAGATCGCTCCGCCGTCGTCTTGCCGTTCGAACGCGACCGGCCCCATGCATTTTGGTGCGTTGTAGCGGATTTCCGACGCCGGCCGCGCCCCTCCGCCGTGTCTGGAGGTCACCGGCGTCGAGCCGCCGGCCGCACTGATGTGGCACCTACGTGGCACCACCTGGGCCACTGACTGGTGGGCCCAGGGACCCCGCTTTGACCGCGTTGACCCAGGTCAACGCGGGTCACTGTTCATACCAGTCTAGGACCAGTGGGCCCGATGCGATTAATTAGGTTGATTAAGTTTAAAACTAATATGATAAATAAGATAGTCTATGACATGTGGGGCCAGAAGCCTAATTAGCTAATTAGATTAGTTCAACTCACTGTTTAGGTAAACAGAGGCTGACATGTGGGTCCCACTGGACCCATATGTCATATTTGACTTAGTCAGCCGACTGTTGACTTGCTGACGTCAGCAGCACGTCATGCTGACGTCATAATACGTTTCTGCTAATTTAAAATAATTCCAGAAAATATTTAAAACTTCGGAAAATCATATCTTTTAAACCGTAGCTCGGATCGAAAAAGTTAAAACATGAAAGTTGCTCAGAACGACGAGCCGAGTCTAATCATGCCGTCTGTTTCTCCATCGGAACCCCCTACGTAGAAGAACTCGTAACTCCGGACCCGAATCCGGCAGATGAATAGTGCACACACGTCGGATATTAAATCCCAGATTAATTCTGAAAATAACTAAAATGACTTAGATGCATAATTAGGCAACCCTGCACTGCATCATAGCATCACATGCACCGTATTGCATTTGTTTGCATTATGTTTACCTGTTTCTTCCCCCTGTTCTCTCTCGGTAGACCCCGACGTTGACATAGCTCCCGAGGCAGACGCAGCTCAGGAGTACGACTACGTCCCCGACGATACCACTGAAGACCTTGCCCTTGCCCCCGAGCAAACAGGCAAGCACCCCCATTTTGAGCATGCCTATATCGCCTATTCCTTTCCCTCTTATGCTGCATAGCCTGATTATTGTACCCTGCCTTGTTACCTTACTGGTTATCCTAGACTGCTTAGTATAGGCTGGGTAGAGACACGACAGAGACCCCCATTTGATCCCGACTGCCCTGCTGGATATCAGAAGACCCGATCATTGGGATTGATGACTAGACCCGGGCACAGCACATCACTTCCCCCTTAGTTGTCGACACTGCTGGGTTACCGTCGAGTGCCGAGGGTGATACCTCGCCAGCACTTCTGATGATAACCTTGTAGGTTAGTTAATCGGTCGTGGTAAGCGAGGGTGATTCCTCCTACACCACCCCCGATAACGACGTCGTCGCCCAACTCCTCAAGGTGGACCTCGAGGGTGATTCCTCCTTCGTTCACCTCGATGATAACATCGAGCGGGAATTCCATCGAGGGTGATTCCTCAGGGTTCCCTTCGGTGTCAGACACACAGTTACCTTGGATATTATGACTTGCACTAAACTATGATACTAAAGACGGGTCGGCCCTGAGGGGTACCCGCGCGAGCTTAACGCGAAGTGATGTGGAGTCGGGTTGACCTGGATGGTGCCCGCGAGATAACTACGAGGCGTGGCCGGGCATTCTTAGCCCTTGCCGCAAGTCCTCGAGACGGGGCGACGGGGTCACATCGATCGTGAGTCTCTGCTCGTTTCCGCGCGCTCCTAATCCACTATGGTTTGGATATTTGATCCGAGGGGCCTCTGGCCCGATAGCACTAACCATCACGTGGGCATAGTATGGGCGTTCTGCGTCGTACACATCAGCCGAAGCTTGTTTGACGTCAGTAAGGAGCGGCGCACGCCGAGTTGGACTGGTAACGCAACCGCGCTTGTATAAGGGGTTGCTAGGTCTGCTCTCGGTGGCCCCGTAACATGCAGGAGTTCCCGGGGCGATGGCCCAAGACCCCTGGGGGCATAGGTTTAGTCCGGCGTGCTGACCTCTCTTATAAGCCTAGGTCGGGTTGCGGCGTGTTGCTTAGCCGAGGCTGGGCATGACCCAGAAAAGTGTGTCCGGCCAGAGTTAAGTGAGCGTGGTGGGTAAGTTGGTGCACCCCTGCAGGGAAGAAACTTCTATCGACAGCCTGTCCTACAGTAACGGACACTCGGAGTTGTATCCCGATCGGTACAACTAGAACATATGATGAAAACTGGATAGTACGGCTCTGGGATTGCTTTCTCGCAGGGAGTCGAGAAAGGATCTCAGGTCGAGGTTGATGATACTACTACTACTACTACTTTACATTATGTTCATCTGCTCTTTCCTGATGCTGCAAGACTGTCGAAGATTGTTGAAGATGCTAGTCTTCGATAGAACTAGGCTTTCCCCCTCTATTCTGGCATTTCTGCAGCCCAGTCCACATATACAGCCCCCTTTGAAAATGATGCATATGTAGTGTAGATCCTTGCTTGCTGAGTACTTCGGATGAGTACTCACGTTTGCTTTATTTTCTTTTTTCCCCATTTTCCATTTGATGCCACCAGACGACGGAGCCCCTGAGCCAGACGCTTCAGCCGACGACCAATACTACTACCCGCCTGGCGAGTACTACTACTACGAGGAGCCGACTGACGACCAGGAGTAGGATTGGAGGGTCCAGGGCAGGAGGCCTACGCCTTTCGATCGTAGTATTTTATTTTACCCCGCCTCTGTGAAGGCTTATCTCTTTCTATCTCTGTAATATATCTGTACCCAGATATCTAATGCTTCCGCTGATGCTTGTATGCCATCGAGCTATGTATTCGAGCCCTCGAGGCCCTGGCTTGTAATATAAAGCTTGTATGACTTTATTTATGTTTTAGAGTTGTGTTGTGATATCTTCAAGTGAGTCCTTAGGCTTGATCATGCGCATTTGCGTATATGATTAGTGCACGATTAAGCCGGGGTCGTCACAGGTTGGTATCAGAGCCGACTGCCTCTAGGTATCCCCCTTCCCAACTCCTTGGCCGAAGTTGAGTCTAGAAGTCTATAACTGATTTTACTAACTTGGCTGTGTGGCTTACGGGCCCACGTCGCCAACAGGGTGGTATTAGGATCTTTTATTCCTCGTCTTTACTCTGGGATTCTAATCTCTCATCTATTCGGGTTTAATAAAATTTACTAACACCGACATTTAGGATCTCGTTAATTCTATCCACCCGGAGAGCTGGATTCAGTGCGATTTCCCTGACGTTGATCTGATTAGTCTGATAATCATTTTCCTTTCCATTGTTTTGTTTAACCTTTCCTTCCGAGATCGGTTATATTTCTCATTGTCTTATGACAACCCTGAACCTCTCTGTTTCAGATGGATCGACTGTTTCCACCGCGGCCTACGACCCAGCTTGTGCTTCGCACTTGGGCTCGTGATGCCCCTGGATTTCCAGCTGTTCTGATCGCCCTCCTGAGTAGACTGGGTTACCGCTGGTATCCCGAGTACATGGTCTTTGAGGTTTACCGCGAGTTCAACCAGGAACAGTACTATGCTGAAGTTCGGATTTATGATCAGCAGAACAACTCAGACACCGAGCTACACCTTTTTCACGGATTAGGCGTGACGATTGAGATGGCAGTACATGATGCCGCCTACTCTGCTGTCGCACGTCTCCGAGGAGAGCACAATGCTAACTTGGATGATATTGTGTTTCGGTACATTCCGTATGCACCTGTTGGAGATGCTACTGGATTTTACACAGCTATCTGTGCCCCGTACGAGTCTCGACGCTACGACCCGCAGGTTCTGATTCAGTGCACTCAGGCTCTGGATCGCACTGTTCGGGCTCTTGCCGTCGAGTTGTTCGCCACTCGAGCATGCTACTACGAGGCAATGACACAGTTGCTACCAGCTGTTCGTGCAGGGATACATCCGAAGGATATTCTTTACCCACGCAGGACCGAGATGCCGCCAGGTATTGATTGGCCTGCAGTGGGAGGTCACACGCCTGCACGTGGACCTCTTCTTACAGTTCGAGACCGGGTTCTGCATCAGAGTGCACATGGAGCACAGGATCCTGCCGCGACGAACATTCGTCGTCCGCACTTGCAGTTACCCCGTTTCCGTGGTTTTCTCCGACGCTGATGTAGCCTTTGCTATGTCACGTTGTGTACTTCCTTACCGCGTGCCTGCGTGCCGCCTAGTGTGTCTCTAGTTTTTCAATTTGCGCCGTTATGCTGCCCGATTTTAACCGATTGTGTATGGATCTGTATGTCTTAATGACTACTTTAAGCAATCATTGCACTCTATCAATAATGTCGAGTTACCTCATGTTTATTGTTAAACACTTGCATAAGCTATCGCTGAAATACCCCTGTTGGAATAGCAGGATGGCTGACAACAACCCGCCACCGCCGCCACCACCTGATTACATGGCAGCGATGATGCAACAGTTTGAACTCAACCGCCAGTTTATGACGGGGATTATGCAGCAATTCCCTCGTCCTGATGCTAATCAGCAGCAACCATCCATTACCTTACCAGAGTTCATGAGGCTCAGTCCATCGTTTTTCCGCAACACAGTCAACCCACTAGATGCAGATGACTGGCTGCGTGATATCTCTCATGAGATGGAGTCTGCTGGCGTCGCCGAAATTAACTATGTCACTTTTGCGACATATCTTTTTAAGGGTCCCGCAGCCCAATGGTGGGTCACTCACCGACAGACTCTGCCGCCTGGTACTGTCGTCACTTGGGCAGAGTTCAAGATTGCTTTCCGTGCCTGCTACATTCCTGTAGCTGTCATAGCTAGGAAGAAGGCTGAGTTCCGTAGCCTTGTCCAAGGAAACAAGACTGTGGAAGTCTATCAGCGCGAGTTTCTAGACTTACCTCGTTACGCTGAAGAGGACATTCCTACTGATGAACGCAGACAGGAGAAGTTTCGTGAAGGACTGCACCATGACATTCAGTTAGCCCTTCTTGTTCAAGATTACCCTGATTTCGCCACCTTGGTGAATAAGGCTATTATGGTTGAAACTAGACTTAAGAAGCACAAGGAAGCGTCCAGATGCACCCGTGAGTCGGGCTCATCTTCGGGCTCGTCATCCCAGAAGTGACGCATCTGGTTTCCCCAAGGCATGTTCCGTTCAGCAGCTCCTGCAAATGTTGGGGAACGTAGCAGAATTTTAAAATTTTCTACGCATCACCAAGATCAATCTATGGAGTCATCTAGCAACGAGTGAGAGGGGAGTGTATCTACATACCCTTGTAGATCGCGAGCGGAAGCGTTCAAGAGAACGGGGTTGATGGAGTCGTACTCGTCGTGATCCAAATCACCGATGACCGAGCGCCGAACGGACGGCACCTCCGCGTTCAACACACGTACGGAGCAGAGACGTCTCCTCCTTCTTGATCCAGCAAGGGGGGAGGAGAGGTTGATGGAGATCCAGCAGCACGACGGTGTGGTGGTGGAAGCAGCGGGATTTCAGCAGGGTTTCGCCAAGCGCTACTGGAGGAGGAAGAGGTGTCACGGGAGGGAGAGGGAGGCGCCAGGGGCTGAGCTGTTTCTCCCATGCACCTCCCCACTATATATAGGGGTGGAGGGGGCTGGTTTCTTGCCCTCCAAGTCCATTGGGGCGTTGGCAAAGGTGGAAGGAAAGAAATCCCATCCTTTCCCTTCCCCACCGATTGTTATCCCCCTTTTTTAGGGATCTTGATCTTATCCCTTCGGGATATGATCTTATTCCTTCTAAGGGGGAATCTTGGTGCGCCTTGACTAGGGGTGTGGGGCCTTGCCCCCACTACCCACGTTCATGTGGGCCCCCCCATGCAGGTGGGCCCCACTCCGGAACCTTCTAGAACCTTCTCGGTACAATACCGAAAAATCCCGAACATTTTCCGGTGGCCAAAATAGGACTTCCCATATATAAATCTTTATCTCCGGACCATTCCGGAACTCCTCGTGACGTCCAGGATCTCATCCGAGACTCCGAACAACCTTCGGGTTACCGCATACTAATATCTCTATAACCCTAGCGTCACCGAACCTTAAGTGTGTAGACCCTACGGGTTCGGGAGACACGCAGACATGACCGAGACGACTCTCCGGTCAATAACCAACAGCGGGATCTGGATACCCATGTTGGCTCCCACATGCTCCTCGATGATCTCATCGGATGAACCACGATGTCGAGGATTCAATCAATCCCGTACGCAATTCCCTTTGTCTATCGGTACGATACTTGCCCTAGATTCGATCGTCGGTATCTCGATACCTTGTTCAATCTCGTTACCGGCAAGTCTCTTTACTCGTTTCCGTAACACATCATCCCGTGAACAACTCCTTGATCACATTGAGCTCATTATGATGATGTCCTACCGAGTGGGCCCAGAGGTACCTCTCCGTTACATGGAGTGACAAATCCCAGTCTCGATTCGTGCCAACCCAACAGATACTTTCGGAGATACCCGTAGTGCACCTTTATAGCCACCCAGTTACGTTGTGACGTTTGGTGCACCCAAAGCACTCCTACGGTATCCGGGAGTTGCACAATCTCATGGTCTAAGGAAAAGTTACTTGACATTGGAAAAGCTTTAGCAAACGAACTACACGATCTAGTGCTAGGCTTAGGATTGGGTCTTGTCCATCACATCATTCTCCTAATGATGTGATCCCGTTATCAATGACATCCAATGTCCATGGTCAGGAAACTGCAACCATCTATTGATCAACGAGCTAGTCAACTAGAGGCTTACTAGGGACATGTTGTGGTCTATGTATTCACACATGTATTACGATTTCCGGATAACACAATTATAGCATGAATAACAGACAATTATCATGAACAAGGAAATATAATAATAACCATTTTATTATTGCCTCTAGGGCATATTTCCAACAGTCTCCCACTTGCACTAGAGTCAATAATCTAGTTACATTGTGATGAATCGAACACCCATAGAGTACTGGTGTTGATCATGTTTTGCTCGTGAAAGAGGTTTAGTGAACGGATCTGCTACATTCAAATCCGTGTGCACTTTACAAATATCTATGTCTCCATCTTGAACATGTTCACGTATGGAGTTGAAGCGACGCTTGATATGCCTGGTCCTTTTGTGAAACCTGGGCTCCTTGGCAAGGGCAATAGCTCCAGTGTTGTCACAGAAGAGAGCCATTGGACCCGACGCATTTGGAATGACTCCTAGGTCGGTGATGAACTCCTTCATCCATACTGCTTCGTGTGCTGCCTCCGAGGCTGCTATGTACTCCGCTTCGCATGTAGAACCCGCCACGACGCTTTGCTTGCAACTGCACCAGCTTACCGCTCAACCATTCAAAATATACACGTATCCGGTTTGTGACTTGGAGTCATCCGGATCTGTGTCGAAGCTAGCGTCGACGTAACCCTTTACGACGAGCTCTTCGTCACCTCCATATACGAGAAACATATCCTTAGTCCTTTTCAGGTACTTCAGGATGTTCTTGACCGCTGTCCAGTGTTCCTTGCCGGGATTACTTTGGTACCTACCTACCAAACTTACAGCAAGGTTTACATCAGGTCTGGTACACAGCATGGCATACATAATAGACCCTATGGCTGAGGCATAGGGGATGACACTCATCTCTTCTATATCTTTTGCCGTGGTCGGGCATTGAGCCGAGCTCAATTTCACACCTTGCAATACAGGCAAGAACCCCTTCTTGGACTGATCCATATTGAACTTCTTCAATATCTTATCAAGGTATGTGCTTTGCGAAAGACCTATGAGGCGTCTCGATCTATCTCTATAGATCTTGATGCCTAATATATAAGCAGCTTCTCCAAGGTCCTTAATTGAAAAACACTTATTCAAGTAGGCCTTTATACTTTCCAAGAATTCTATATCATTTCCCATCAGCAGTATGTCATCCACATATAATATGAGAAATGCTACAGAGCTCCCACTCACTTTCTTGTAAACACAGGCTTCTCCATAAGTCTGTGTGAACCCAAACGCTTTGATCATCTCGTCAAAGCGAATGTTCCAACTCCGAGATGCTTGCACCAGCCCATAGATTGAGCGCTGGAGCTTGCATACCTTGTCAGCATTCTCAGGGTCGACAAAACCTTCCGGTTGTATCATATACAACTCTTCCTTAAGAAAACCATTAAGGAATGCCGTTTTGACGTCCATTTGCCATATCTCATAATCATAGTATGCGGAAATTGCTAACATGATTCTGACGGATTTCAGCTTCGCTACGGGTGAGAAAGTCTCATCGTAGTCAACCCCTTGAACTTGTCGATAACCCTTAGCGACAAGCCGAGCCTTATAGATGGTCACATTACCATCCGCGTCAGTCTTCTTCTTAAAGATCCATTTATTTTCTATGGCTTGCCGATCATCGGGCAAGTCAGTCAAAGTCCATACTTCGTTTTCATACATGGATCCTATCTCGGATTTCATGGCTTCAAGCCATTTGTCGGAATCCGGGCCCGCCATCGCTTCTTCATAGTTCGAAGGTTCACTGTTGTCTAACAACATGATTTCCAGGACAGGATTGCCATACCACTCTGGTGCGGAACGTGTCCTCGTGGACCTTCGAAGTTCAGTGGTAGCTTGATCATGATCATTATCAATAACTTCCTCTCTAGCCGGTGTAGGCTCCACAGAAACATTTTCCTATGCTGCGCTACTCTCCGGTTCGAGGGTCATCTCATCAAGCTCCACTTTCCTCCCACTTACTTCTTTCGAGAGAAACTCTTTCTCTAGAAAGGATCCATTCCTGGCAACAAAGATCTTGCCCTCGGATCTTAGGTAGAAGGTATACCCAATAGTTTCCTTAGGGTATCCTATGAATACGCATTTTTCCGACTTGGGTTCGAGCTTCTCTGGTTGAAGTTTCTTCACATAAGCATCGCATCCCCAAACTTTCAGAAACGACAGCTTAGGTTTCTTCCCAAACCATAATTCATACGGTGTCGTCTCAACGGATTTTGACGGAGCCCTATTTAAAGTGAATGCGGCAGTCTCTAAAGCATAACCCCAAAAGGATAGCGGTAAATCGGTAAGAGACATCATAGATCGCACCATATCCAATAGAGTGCGATTACGACGTTCGGACACACCATTACGCTGAGGTGTTCCAGGCGGCGTGAGTTGTGAAACAATTCCACATTTCCTTAAGTGCGTGCCAAATTCATGACTCAAATATTCTCCTCCACGATCTGATCGTAAGAACTTTATTTTCTTGTCACGTTGATTCTCAACCTCACTCTGAAATTCCTTGAACTTTTCAAAGGTCTCAGACTTGTGCTTCATCAAGTAGACATACCCATATCTACTCAAATCATCGGTGAGGGTGAGAACATAACGATAACCACCGCCAGCCTCAACACTCATTGGACCACACACATCAGTATGTATGATCTCCAATAAGTTGGTTGCTCGCTCCATTGTTCCGGAGAACGGAGTCTTGGTCATCTTGCCCAAGAGGCATGGTTCGCATCTGTCAAATGATTCATAATCAAGAGACTCCAAAAGTCCATCTGCATGGAGTTTCTTCATGCGTTTAACACCGATATGACCAAGGCGGCAGTGCCACAAGTATGTGGGACTATCGTTATCAACCTTGCATTTCTTGGCATTCACATTATAAACATGTGTAACATCACATTCGAGATTCAATAAAAATAAACCATTCACCAGCGGGGCATGACCATAAAACATATCTCTCATATAAATAGAACAACCATTATTCTCAGATTTAAATGAGTAGCCATCTCGCATTAAGCGAGATCCAGATACAATGTTCATGCTCAAAGCTGGTACTAAATAATAATTATTGAGGTTTAAAACTAATCCCGTAGGTAGATGCAGAGGTAGCGTGCCGACGGCGATCACATCGACCTTGGAACCATTCCCGACGCGCATCGTCACCTCGTCCTTTGCCAGTCTACGCTGATTCCGCAGTTCCTGCTTTGAGTTACAAATATGAGCAACCGCACCGGTATCAAATACCCAGGAACTACTACGAGTGCTGGTAAGGTACACATCAATTACATGTATATCATATATACCTTTGGTATTGCCGGCCTTCTTGTCCGCCAAGTACTTGGGGCAGTTTCGCTTCCAGTGACCGTTTCCCTTGCAATAAAAGCACTCAGTCTCAGGCTTGGGTCCATTCTTCGACTTCTTCCCGGCAGCTGGCTTACCGGGCGCGGCAACTCCCTTGCCGTCCTTCTTGAAGTTCTTCTTACCCTTGCCCTTCTCGAACTTAGTGGTTTTATTCACCATCAACACTTGATGTTCCTTTCTGATCTCTGCCTCCGCTGACTTCAGCATCGCATATACCTCAGGAATGGTCTTTTCCATCCCCTGCATGTTGAAGTTCATCACGAAGCTCTTGTAGCTAGGTGGAAGCGACTGAAGGATTCTGTCAACGACCGCGTCATCCGGGAGATTAACTCCCAGCTGAGACAAGCGGCTGTGCAACCCAGACATTTTGAGTATGTGCTCGCTGACAGAACTATTTTCCTCCATCTTACAGCTGTAGAACTTATCGGAGACTTCATATCTCTCGATCCGGGCATGGGCTTGGAAAACTATTTTCAGCTCTTCGAACATCTCATATGCTCCGTGATGCTCAAAACGCTTTTGGAGCCCCGGTTCTAAGCTGAAGAGCATGCCGCACTGAACGAAGGAGTAATCATCGGTGCGTGTCTGCCAAACGTTCAAATCGTCTGGCAGTGCTGGGAGAGCAGGTGGGTCACCTAACGGTGCTTCAAGGACATATGATTTCTTGGCAGCTATGAGGATAATCCTCAGGTTACGGACCCAGTCCGCATAGTTGCTACCATCGTCTTTCAGCTTGTTTTTCTCTAGGAACGCGTTGAAGTTGAGGGTAACATTAGCGTTGGCCATTTGATCTACAAGATAGATATGTAACATTTAGACTAAGTTCATGACAATTAAGTTCATCTAATCAAATTATGTAATGAACTCCCACTCAGATAGACATCCCTCTCATCATCTAAGTGATTACATGATCCGAATCAACTAGGCCGTGTCCGATCATCACGTGAGACGGACTAGTCATCAACGGTGAACATCCCCATGTTGATCGTATCTTCTATACGACTCATGCTCGACCTTTCGGTCTCTTGTGTTCCGAGGCCATGTCTGTACATGCCAGGCTCGTCAAGTCAACCTAAGTGTATTGCTGTGTAAATCTGGCTTACACCCGTTGTATTCGAACGTTAGAATCTATCACACCCGATCAACACGTAGTGCTTCGAAACAACGAACCTTCGCAACGGTGCACAGTTAGGGGGAACACTTTCTTGAAATTTTAGTAAGGGATCATCTTATATATGCTACCGTCGTTCTAAGCAAATAAGATGCAAAAACATGATAAACATCTCATGCAATCAAAATAGTGACATGATATGGCCATTATCACTTTGCTCCTTTTGATCTCCATCTTCGGGGCTCCATGATCATCATCGTCACCGGCATGACACCATGATCTCCATCATCATGATCTCCATCATCGTGTCTTCATGAAGTTGTCTCGCCAACTATTACTTCTACTACTACGGCTAACGGTTAGCAATAAAGTAAAGTAATTATATGGCGAATTTCAATGACACGCAGGTCATATAATAAATTAAGACAACTCCTATGGCTCCTGCCGGTTGTCATACTCATCGACATGCAAGTCGTGATTCCTATTACAAGAACATGATCATCTCATACATCACATATATCATTCATCACATCCTTTGGCCATATCACATCACAAAGCACTTGCTGCAAAAACAAGTTAGACGTCCTCTAATTGTTGTTGCAAGTTTTTACGTGGCTGCTATAGGTTTCTAGCAAGAACGTTTCTTACCTACGCCAAAACCACAACGTGATATGCCAATTTCTATTTACCCTTCATAAGGACCCTGTTCATCGAATCCGATCCGACTAAAATGGGAGAGACAGACACCCGCTAGCCACCTTATGCAACTAGTGCATGTCAGTCGGTGGAACCTGTCTCACGTAAGCGTACGTGTAAGGTCGGTCCGGGCCGCTTCATCCCACAGTGCCGCCGAATCAAGATAAGACTAGTAACGGCAAGAAGATTGACAAATCGACGCCCACAACTACTTTGTGTTCTACTCGTGCAAGATACTACGCATAGACCTAGCTCATGATGCCACTGTTGGGGAACGTAGCAGAATTTTAAAATTTTCTACGCATCACCAAGATCAATCTATGGAGTCATCTGGCAACGAGTGAGAGGGGAGTGTATCTACATACCCTTGTAGATCGCGAGCGGAAGCGTTCAAGAGAACGGGGTTGATGGAGTCGTACTCGTCGTGATCCAAATCACCGATGACCGAGCGCCGAACGGACGGCACCTCCGCGTTCAACACACGTACGGAGCAGAGACGTCTCCTCCTTCTTGATCCAGCAAGGGGGGAGGAGAGGTTGATGGAGATCCAGCAGCACGACGGTGTGGTGGTGGAAGCAGCGGGATTTCAGCAGGGCTTCGCCAAGCGCTACTGGAGGAGGAAGAGGTGTCACGGGAGGGAGAGGGAGGCGCCAGGGGCTGAGCTGTTTCTCCCATGCACCTCCCCACTATATATAGGGGTGGGGGGGGCTGGTTTCTTGCCCTCCAAGTCCATTGGGGCGTTGGCAAAGGTGGAAGGAAAGAAATCCCATCCTTTCCCTTCCCCACCGATTGTTATCCCCCTTTTTTAGGGATCTTGATCTTATCCCTTCGGGATATGATCTTATTCCTTCTAAGGGGGAATCTTGGTGCGCCTTGACTAGGGGTGTGGGGCCTTGCCCCCACTACCCACGTTCATGTGGGTCCCCCCATGCAGGTGGGCCCCACTCCGGAACCTTCTAGAACCTTCTCGGTACAATACCGAAAAATCCCGAACATTTTCCGGTGGCCAAAATAGGACTTCCCATATATAAATCTTTACCTCCGGACCATTCCGGAACTCCTCGTGACGTCCAAGATCTCATCCGAGACTCCGAACAACCTTCGGGTTACCGCATACTAATATCTCTATAACCCTAGCGTCACCGAACCTTAAGTGTGTAGACCCTACGGGTTCGGGAGACACGCAGACATGACCGAGACGACTCTCCGGTCAATAACCAACAGCGGGATCTGGATACCCATGTTGGCTCCCACATGCTCCTCGATGATCTCATCGGATGAACCACGATGTCGAGGATTCAATCAATCCCGTACGCAATTCCCTTTGTCTATCGGTACGATACTTGCCCGAGATTCGATCGTCGGTATCTCGATACCTTGTTCAATCTCGTTACCGGCAAGTCTCTTTACTCGTTTCCGTAACACATCATCCAGTGAACAACTCCTTGATCACATTGAGCTCATTATGATGATGTCCTACCGAGTGGGCCCAGAGGTACCTCTCCGTTACATGGAGTGACAAATCCCAGTCTCGATTCGTGCCAACCCAACAGATACTTTCGGAGATACCCGTAGTGCACCTTTATAGCCACCCAGTTACGTTGTGACGTTTGGTGCACCCAAAGCACTCCTACGGTATCCGGGAGTTGCACAATCTCATGGTCTAAGGAAAAGTTACTTGACATTGGAAAAGCTTTAGCAAACGAACTACACGATCTAGTGCTAGGCTTAGGATTGGGTCTTGTCCATCACATCATTCTCCTAATAATGTGATCCCGTTATCAATGACATCCAATGTCCATGGTCAGGAAACCGTAACCATCTATTGATCAACGAGCTAGTCAACTAGAGGCTTACTAGGGACATGTTGTGGTCTATGTATTCACACATGTATTACGATTTCCGGATAACACAATTATAGCATGAATAACAGACAATTATCATGAACAAGGAAATATAATAATAACCATTTTATTATTGCCTCTAGGGCATATTTCCAACAGTACTGTTGGGGATCGTAGCAGAATTTTAAAATTTTCTACGCATCACCAAGATCAATCTATGGAGTCATCTAGCAACGAGAGAGAGGGGAGTGCATCTACATACCCTTGTAGATCGCGAGCGGAAGCGTTCAAGAGAACGGGGTTGATGGAGTCGTACTCGTCGTGATCCAAATCACCGATGACCGAGCGCCGAACGGACGGCACCTCCGTGTTCAACACACGTACAGAGCGGAGACGTCTCCTCCTTCTTGATCCAGCAAGGGGGGAGGAGAGGTTGGGGAGGACAGCTCCAGCAGCAGCACGACGGCGTGGTGGAGTTGGAGCTGCGTGGTATTCCTGCAGGGCTTCGCCAAGCACCGCGGGAGGAGGAGGAGGTGTTGGAGAGGGGAGGGGCTGCGCCAGGGATGAGGTATGGCCTCCCTCCCACCCCTCCACTATTTATAGGGGGAAGAAGAGAGGGGGCCGTCCCCCTCAGATCCAATCTGAGGGGAGGGGAGGCGGCCAGGGGAGGGAAACTTGCCCCCCAAGCAAGGTGGAAGGCTCCCTCCCCTAGGGTTTCCCAACCCTAGGCGCCATGGGCCCTTGGGGGGGCGCACCAGCCCACTAGGGGGCTGGTTCCCTCCCATATACAGCCCATTAGGCCTCCCGGGTAAATCAGCCCCACCCGGTGGACCTCCGGACACCTTTCGGTGGTCCCGGTACAATACCGATAACCCCCGAAACTATTCCGGTGACCGTATGACAACTTCCCATATATAAATCTTCACCTCCGGACCATTCCGGAACTCCTCGTGACGTCCGGGATCTCATCCGGGACTCCGAACAACATTCGGTAACCACGTACAAACTTTCCCTACAACCCTAGCGTCACCGAACCTTAAGTGTGTAGACCCTACGGGTTCGGGAGACACGTAGACATGACCGAGACAACTCTCCGGTCAATAACCAACAGCGGGATCTGGATACCCATGTTGGCTCCCACATGCTCCTCGATGATCTCATCGGATGAACCATGATGTCGAGGATTCAATCAATCCCGTACGCAATTCCCTTTGTCTATCGGTACGATACTTGCCCGAGATTCGATCGTCGGTATCTCGATACCTTGTTCAATCTCGTTACCGGCAAGTCTCTTTACTCGTTTCCGTAACACATCATCCCGTGAACAACTCCTTGATCACATTGAGCTCATTATGATGATGTCCTACCGAGTGGGCCCAGAGGTACCTCTCCGTTACATGGAGTGACAAATCCCAGTCTCGATTCGTGCCAACCCAGCAGATACTTTCGGAGATACCCGTAGTGCACCTTTATAGCCACCCAGTTACGTTGTGACGTTTGGTGCACCCAAAGCACTCCTACGGTATCCGGGAGTTGCACAATCTCATGGTCTAAGGAAAAGTTACTTGACATTGGAAAAGCTTTAGCAAACGAACTACACGATCTAGTGCTAGGCTTAGGATTGGGTCTTGTCCATCACATCATTCTCCTAATGATGTGATCCCGTTATCAATGACATCCAATGTCCATGGTCAGGAAACCGCAACCATCTATTGATCAACGAGCTAGTCAACTAGAGGCTTACTAGGGACATGTTGTGGTCTATGTATTCACACATGTATTACGATTTCCGGATAACACAATTATAGCATGAATAACAGACAATTATCATGAACAAGGAAATATAATAATAACCATTTTATTATTGCCTCTAGGGCATATTTCCAACAGCAAACAGGCCCTCTTATGCTGCACCACGCCTGCCAACTCCACCACCGAGACAGCCTCTGCCAACTCCAGCACCTCGAGCTCTAGCACCTCGTCCTGACAGCGGAGTATGCTTCAAATGTGGCAAGCCAGGTCACCGTGCTAGAGATTGTTCTCAGAATCAGAATCAACTGGCTCTCCCTTCTGCTGGCCGTGGAATTGGCCGTGGTATTCCTCAGCAGCGCAACAATAATGCCAGACCTTCTTATGGTCGTGGGCAGTACTACCACGTCAACATGTCTGAAGCTCCATATCAACCAGATACTGTGATGGGTACACTTCTTGTTAATTCAGTACCTTCATCCGTTTTATTTGATTCAGGAGCATCGCATTCCTTCATGTCAGAACATTTTGCACGCATGCATGACATTAAATGCGAATACATGAACACACCCTTATTGGTACACACTCCCGCGGGTGGTTGCCGAACCTCTGCGGTTAGCTATAATGTTCCCGTTGAAATCGAAGGGTTGGAGTTCAGTGCGTCTCCCATTATTCTGAAATCGTCCAAGATTGACCTTATTCTGGGAATGGATTGGTTGAAGGCCCATTATGCCTCAATCAATTGTGCCACCAAAGTTGTTCACCTCTTGCACCCCTCGAATGAGATGGTGAATTACCATGCTCATATCACTCAGAACGCCGAGGCTCAAATTTATGCCTTGAACGCGTTGAATGCTTCTCCGCTTGATGGGATCGAGAATATCCCAGTTGTCTGTGACTTCCCGGATGTTTTTCCAGAAGAACTTCCAGGAATACCCCCTGCTAGAGCTGTCGAGTTCGTCATCGACTTGAAGCCTGGCACCACTCCTATTGCGAAGCGTCCTTACAAGATGCCTCCGCATCACCTCATCGAGCTTAAGGAGGAAATTGATAAATCCTTAATGAAGGGTTTCATTCGCCCTAGTTCCTCTGCTTGGGGAGCACCGTCTCTCTTCGTCAAGAAGAAAGATGGAACGAATAGGTTGGTCCAAGATTATCGTCCTATCAACCAGGCAACCATTCAGAATAAATATCCACTTCCCCGGATCAACGATTTATATGATCAACTCGCTGGATCTTCGGTGTTTTCTAAACTCGACTTGAGGTTGGGTTATCACCAGATCCGTGTCCGTGAAGAGGATATTTCGAAGACTGCATTCGTTACCCGTTATGGCTCTTACGAGTACATAGTCATGTCGTTTGGCTTAACAAACGCTCCAGCTACCTTCTCCCGCTTAATGAATTACATATTCATGGATTACCTCGACAAATTCGTCGTGGTATATCTGGATGATATTCTGGTTTATTCGAAGAACAAAGAAGAACATGCTGAGCATCCTCGCCTAGTTCTGGAGAGACTTCGAGAGCACCAATTATATGCCAAGTACTCTAAGTGCGAATTCTGGCTTTCTGAAGTAACCTACCTTGGACATGTCATCTCCAAGGATGGTATCGCAGTTAACCCGGAACGAGTTCAGGCTATTCTTGACTGGACCCCTCCGAAGAATGTCAAACAAGTCAGAAGTTTCCTCGGGCTTGCAAGTTATTGCCGCCGATTCATCGAAAATTTCTCCAAGATTGCCAAGCCCCTGACTAATCTGCTTCACAAAGGCGTTAAGTTTGAGTGGACACACAAATGTCAGGAAAGCTTCCAGAACCTCAAGGACAAGCTGACTTCTGCTCCAGTCCTTGCTCCTCCAGACTCCCGCAAAGATTTTGTGATCTTCCGCGATGCCTCTCGCCAAGGACTAGGTTGTGTCCTAATGCAAGAGCGAAGAGTTATTGCTTATGCTTCGCGACAACTGCGTCCACATGAAGAGAATTACCCAGTGCATGACCTCGAACTTGCTGCTGTCATTTATGCTTTGAAGCAGTGGCGTCATTACCTCCTTGGTAATCGATGTGAGATTTACACCGATCATCAGAGCTTGAAGTACTTATTCACTCAACCGGAACTTAATCTTCGTCAGCAGCGTTGGTTGGAAACAATCACCGATTATGACTGTGGTATTTCCTACACTCCTGGCAAAGCTAATGTGATGGCTGATGCCTTGAGCCGCAAGTCATGTTGCAGTAACCTTATGGTAAAGCAAGCTCAACCCCAGCTATATGAAGAATTGCGCAAGCTGAATCTCTGCATCATTCCGCAAGGCTCTCTTAATAACCTTGTGATACAGTCAGATCTTGAGAAAGCTGTCAAGATTGCGCAATCTAAGGATGCTGAAATTGATCTAATGAAGAAAGAGCTTCACCTTCAAAAGTACAGGGATTTCTCGATTGCTGAAGATGGAACCTTGTACTTCCGAGACCGCATTGTAGTACCTCGATTCGAGCTGATGACAGACAAAGTCATGTAGGAGGCCCATGATACACCACTATCTATCCATCCAGGTAGTACCAAAATGTATCGAGATCTTCGTCAAAGGTACTGGTGGTCTAGAATGAAGCAAGATATTGCTCGTTATGTTGCCGAGTGTGACGTTTGTCGTCGCGTGAAGGCAGAACATCAAAAACCTGCTGGAATTCTGCAACCGCTCCCTATTCCTCTATGGAAGTGGGATAAAGTGCAAATGGATTTCATTACTGGTCTTCCCAAGTCTCAGAAGGGTCATGATGCCATTCTTGTCGTCGTCGACCAACTCTCCAAGGTTGCACACTTTCTGCCAGTTAAGGAGACTATTACTGCTAGTCAGTTAGCAGAGCTATATATCTCCAGAATTGTTTCACTCCATGGTATTCCCAAGGAAATCAGTTCAGACCGTGGCAGCATTTTCACTGGCCATTTCTGGGAAAGTTTCCAGAAAGCAATGGGAACTCATATTACCTGGAGTTCAGCTTATCATCCCCAATCCCAAGGTCAAGTTGAGCGCGTTAATCAAGTGCTGGAAGATAAGCTTCGAGCCTGTGTTATATCCTTCGGTAAGAAATGGGAGGAATCTCTCCCGTATGACGAGTTCTCTTATAACAACAGCTATCAAGCCAGCTTGAAAATGGCCCCATTTGAGGTTCTTTATGGACGTAAATGTCGAACCCCTCTGAATTGGTCAGAAACTGGGGAACGACCTCTTGTTGGACCGGACATCATTCAACATGCCGAAGAACAAGTCCGAATTGTCCGGGAGAATCTCAAAGCAGCTCAAGACCGTCAGAAGAGTAATTATGATCGCAAGCGATGGGGTGTGATCTATCAACCTGGTGATCAAGCGTATCTTCGTGTCACTCCAATGAAGGGCACCCATCGTTTCGGAATCAAGGGCAAGCTAGCTCCTCGCTATATTGGTCCTTTCCGCATCGTGGCTAGACGTGGACAGGTGGCATATAAATTAGAATTGCCACCGCAATTCTCCCATATTCATGATGTCTTCCACGTGTCGCAACTTCGTAAGTGCTTCAAGGAATCCCCGCACCGTGCAGTGGATCATGAGATGATCGAGCTACAAGATGATCTTTCCTATAAGGAGCATCCAATTCGCATCCTCGACGAAGCTGAGCGTGGTACTCGTCAGAAGACGACCAAGTTCCTAAAAGTACAGTGGTCGAATCACACTGAAGATGAAGCCACTTGGGAACGCGAGGATCATCTTCGGGAAGAATATCCCGGACTTTTTCCTTCTACCTCCTAAATTCTCGGGACGAGAATTTCTTTTAGAGGAGGAGAACTTGTAACACCCCCTTGTAATAAGCTCTGTGACACCCTGTTAAAACTGCCAAGTCATTATCATTTGCAGTGCCAAGTCATAAGGGTTAATGGTCCAATTCAAATCCACGTCTGAAAATCAACTCAAATTCAAAAGTGAATTATAAAGTTGTTCAAACTCTGTTGGGAAAATGTTCATTAATGGGACAATAATCCAGGAACATTTCTAAAATCAACATCAAAATAATTGGAGTTAGATAAGTGACTCTAACAAGATGAAACAGCACCAAAACAGAATATTCAAATCCATTTAAATTCTTTTCATCTTCAAACAAACTCCAAATCTGCCCAAACCACTTTTTGGTGAGAGCTAAAATGGCACTGTAATATTTGGACTAAGTCCCACATTTTACAAAAATGCAAAAGTGCTCTAACTATTTCGAAACAGGAAATGAAATAAAGAAAAGGAGAAACAAAACAGAAAAATAAAGACGAGGCACTGTGCACCGGGGCTTAGTGCACAGTGCCCCGAACCCAGGCCCAGCAGGCCCATGCCGTCGTCTCTCACCTGTGCGTGTCGCCGTCGCAGTGGGCGCGAGCGCGCGCGCCGGTCGCGCGCCGACACGCCGACGCCACCGACGCTCGGAGTCGACGAGGGGATAAGGTCGACGCCCTCCACTCCACCCGGCCTCTCCGTCATTCTCCCCCTTCCCCTCTCGCTCGCCCCGCCTCCCTCCCCTTCTTAGATCCGGTGGCCGAGCGCCTCTGTCGCCGCGATCCGCCACCGCCGTGGCCAACGGCCTCCTCAACTCGTCTGCGTGCGCCTGGGAGGAGCACCGTGGTCGTCGGCGACTTCCCGAGCAGCTGGAGGGAGCGGAGGAGCACCGCATCGCCCGCGCGCGTGTCGTCTTTCACCTCGGGTCGCCGCCGAATCCTCCATCTCCGGCGAGCTGTTGTGGCTACTAAGCTGTCACGGGCCTTCCTTGGCCGCACGGTGAGCAGCCGCTGCCTCCTTCCCCTCTCTCCGTTCCGTTTCGACGCCGTAGCTAGCCTCCCCGCGAGCTCGAGCTCCAGCCGCCGTTGGTCGTCGTCGCAGCCGGCGCTGCGGGCCGTTCCAATGGTCACCGACGCCGCCGTCCGCCTCAGTGCGGTTCCTGCGCTCGAATGCGTCTAGTCCCGCGCTGAGAGGAGCCCCGTAACCCCGATTCTGTGCCTCGCCCGAAGAGCCTCGCCGCCGACGAGCTCCATGCGCTCAGCTCCGGCCACCGCAGCCTCCACCACCGCCACAGATCGCTCCGCCGTCGTCTTGCCGTTCGAACGCGACCGGCCCCATGCATTTTGGTGCGTTGTAGCGGATTTCCGACGCCGGCCGCGCCCCTCCACCGTGTCTGGAGGTCACCGGCGTCGAGCCGCCGGCCGCACTGACGTGGCACCTACGTGGCACCACCTGGGCCACTGACTGGTGGGCCCAGGGACCCCGCTTTGACCGCGTTGACCCAGGTCAACGCGGGTCACTGTTCATACCAGTCTATGACCAGTGGGCCCGATGCGATTAATTAGGTTGATTAAGTTTAAAACTAATATGATAAATAAGATAGTCTATGACATGTGGGACCAGAAGCCTAATTAGCTAATTAGATTAGTTTAACTCACTGTTTAGGTAAACAGAGGCTGACATGTGGGTCCCACTGGACCCACATGTCATATTTGACTTAGTCAGCCGACTGTTGACTTGCTGACGTCAGCAGCACGTCATGCTGACGTCATAATACGTTTCTGCTAATTTAAAATAATTCCAGAAAATATTTAAAACTTCGGAAAAACATATCTTTTAAACCGTAGCTCGGATCGAAAAAGTTCAAACATGAAAGTTGCTCAGAACGACGAGCCGAGTCTGATTGTGCCGTCTGTTTCTCCATCGGAACCCCCTACATAGAAGAACTCGTAACTCCGGACCCGAATCCGGCAGATGAATAGTGCACACACGTCGGATATTAAATCCCAGATTAATTCTAAAAATAACTAAAATGACTTAGATGCATAATTAGGCAACCCTGCACTGCATCATAGCATCACACGCACCGTATTGCATTTGTTTGCATTATGTTTACCTGTTTCTTCCCCCTCTTCTCTCTTGGTAGACCCCGACGTTGACGTAGCTCCCGAGGCAGACGCAGCTCAGGAGTATGACTACGTCCCCGACGATACCACTGAAGACCTTGCCCTTGCCCCCGAGCAAACAGGCAAGCACCCCCATTTTGAGCATGCCTATATCGCCTATTCCTTTCCCTCTTATGCTTGCATTAGAACTGCTACTGCTACTGTTTTCCTATATCTACTGCATAGCCTGATTATTGTACCCTGCCTTGTTACCTTACTAGTTATCCTAGACTGCTTAGTATAGGCTGGGTAGAGACACGACAGAGACCCCCACTTGATCCCGACTGCCCTGCTGGATACCAGAAGACCCGATCATCGGGATTGAAGACTAGACCCGGGCACAGCACATCACTTCCCCCTTAGTTGCCGACACTGCTGGGTTACCGTCGAGTGCCGAGGGTGATACCTCGTCAGCACTTCTGATGATATCCTTGTAGGTTAGTTAATCGGTCATGGTAAGCGAGGGTGATTCCTCCTACACCACCCCCGATAACGACGTCGTCGCGCAACTCCTCAAGGTGGACCACGAGGGTGATTCCTCCTTCGTTCACCTTGATGATAACATCGAGCGGGAATTCCATCGAGGGTGATTCCTCAGGGTTCCCTTCGGTGTCAGACACACAGTTACCTTGGATATTATGACTTGCACTAAACTATGATACTAAAGACGGGTCGGCCCTGAGGGGTACCCGCGCGAGCTTAACGCGAAGTGATGTGGAGTCGGGTTGACCTGGATGGTGCCCGCGAGATAACTACGAGGCGTGGCCGGGCATTCTTAGCCCTTGCCGCAGGTCCTCGAGACGGGGCGACGGGGTCACATCGATCGTGAGTCTCTGCTCGTTTCCGCGCGCTCCTAATCCACTACGGTTTGGATATTTGATCCGAGGGGCCTCTGGCCCGATAGCACTAACCATCACGTGGGCATAGTATGGGCGTTCTGTGTCGTACACATCAGCCGAAGCTTGTTTGACGTCAGTAAGGAGCGGCGCACGCCGAGTTGGACTGGTAACGCAACCGCGCTTGTATAAGGGGTTGCTAGGTCTGCTCTCGGTGGCCCCGTAACGTGCAGGAGTTCCCGGGGCGATGGCCCAAGACCCCTGGGGGCATAGGTTTAGTCCGGCGTGCTGACCTCTCTTATAAGCCTAGGTCGGGTTGCGGCGTGTTGCTTAGCCGAGGCCGGGCATGACCCAGAAAAGTGTGTCCGGCCAGAGTTAAGTGAGCGTGGTGGGTAAGTTGGTGCACCCCTGCAGGGAAGAAACTTCTATCGATAGCCTGTCCTACGGTAATGGACACTCGGAGTTGTATCCCGATCGGTACAACTAGAACATATGATGAAAACTAGATAGTACGGCTCTGGGATTGCTTTCTCGCAGGGAGTCGAGAAAGGATCTCAGGTCGAGGTGGATGATACTACTACTACTACTACTACTTTACATTATGTTCATCTGCTCTTTCCTGATGCTGCAAGACTATCGAAGATTGTTGAAGATGCTAGTCTTCGATAGAACTAGGCTTTCCCCCTCTATTCTGGCATTTCTGCAGCCCAGTCCACATATACAGCCCCCTTTGAAAATGATGCATATGTAGTGTAGATCCTTGCTTGCTGAGTACTTCGGATGAGTACTCACGTTTGCTTTATTTTCTTTTTTCCCCATTTTCCATTTGATGCCACCAGACGACGGAGCCCCTGAGCCAGACGCTTCAGCCGACGACCAATACTACTACCCGCCTGGCGAGTACTACTACTACGAGGAGCCGACTGACGACCAGGAGTAGGATTGGAGGGTCCAGGGCAGGAGGCCTACGCCTTTCGATCGTAGTATTTTATTTTACCCCGCCTCTGTGAAGGCTTATCTCTTTCTATCTCTGTAATATATCTGTACCCAGATATCTAATGCTTCCGCTGACGCTTGTATGCCATCGAGCTATGTATTCGAGCCCTCGAGGCCCTGGCTTGTAATATAAAGCTTGTATGACTTTATTTATGTTTTAGAGTTGTGTTGTGATATCTTCAAGTGAGTCCTTAGGCTTGATCGTGCGCATTTGCATATATGATTAGTGCACGATTAAGCCGGGGTCGTCACAGTGTACGTGTGTGGGATGAGCACGGACAGGAGGAATTTGACCTGCATGCGTTGCTGTTTGTAACCATCAATGATTGGCCTGCTCTCAGTAACCTTTCAGGACAGACAAACAAGGGACACCACGCATGCACGCACTGTTTAGCTGACACCGAAAGTATATACCTGGACAAATGCAGGAAGAATGTGTACCTAGGGCATCGTCGATTTCTTCCGACCAACCATCAATGTCGAAAGAAAGGCAAGCATTTCAAAGGCGAGGCAGATCACCGGAAGAAGCCCGCCATGCGTACAGGTGATCACGTACTTGTTATGGTCAATGATTTACACGTAATCTTTGGAAAGGGTCCCGGCGGACTATCTGTTCCGAATGACGCTGAGGGACGCGCTCCCATGTGGAAGAAGAAATCTATATTTTGGGACCTACCCTACTGGAAAGACCTAGAGGTCCGCTCTTCAATCGACGTGATGCACGTGACAAAGAACCTTTGCGTGAACCTGGTAGCCTTCTTGGGCGTGTATGGAAAGACAAAAGATACACCAGAAGCACGGGAGGACCTGCAACGTTGGCACGAAAAAGACGGCATGCCTCCAAAGCAGTATGAAGGTCCTGCCAGCTACGCTCCTACCAAAGAACAGAAGGAAATCTTCTTTGAATGCCTGCTCAGTATGAAGGTCCCGTCTGGCTTGCTACTGTCTGTATGTACTATACTTCTGTAATTAAGTCTCTATATATAGCTCAGCTCTTTCATTGCATGTATATATAATTATCCTCACTATATTATGCAGATTGAAGATCGTCGAATGCAGAAATGCACAAATCTATGATATTGGGTTCATTAACACAAATCTCATAGAACAATGGATGGTTAAATATAATCCGAAAGAAACCGAGGCCAACTTGCTACAATCGTTGCTTAAAAATCAAAACAAAGATAAAATACTCTTTCCTTACAACTTCAAGTGAGTGTTACTGTCTTCTGCATATTCGGTTTCCATTATTACTCGAGGTTATAGTAATGTAATTGATGAGTTATGCATGCGTGTGCAGCTTCCACTTTATTCTCCTAGAGATTAAGCTTTAGCAGGGACTAGTAACCGTCTTAGACTCAAAACGAAAAGATCACAAGGAGTATGCGGCCATGACTGAAATGCTCAAGAAGTAAGTTCAATCGATCATTATCGCACCATATCGGCAACTTTGTTCATTTCCTGATATCAAGTAATTATTTTCTTTGTCTCGCAGAGTTTGGAAGGTGTTCACCGCAGAAGTTCCGGGACTGCCGGGGGATCTGCGATTTACACACCCGAAAGTAAGTACTACTAGCTAGTTCTGCGCATCTCCCATTGATTCTAGCTAGTTTCATCAATACCATTTATAATGCTTGATTATCAGTTTGATTGACCTCTATTTCTCGTAAAGTGGTTGTGGCAGGAAGGCGGGAATAATTTTTGTGGATACTACGTTTGCGAGTACATCTACAACGCAACGACCTCTAAGCGGGGCTACTCTGAAAAACAATATGAAGTGCGTAAGCGATAATATTCACAATTTTATTTTATGACCATCATTTGTGTTGAGTTTCATTCATATATATGTATTGACCCCCTTCTTCAAATTAGATTTGGCAGATGCGGGATGAACTCCTACCACAAGATCGCTTAAAGGCAATTCAAGAGGAATTGGCTGGATTCTTTCTTGACCACGTCATCAATCCAGCCGGAGAATACCATGTGGAACTTGACATCAGATGTTAGGGATCTTATATTGTATATATGTAGCTAGTAGCGTCGGATAGATATACGAAAACTTGTTGTTCAACCAATCTCTCGGAGAAGGAGGAGGTCGATCACTTCTCTCTGTATATGTTCATGACGATCTTGTCTACTTAATGGTTTCCTTCTTTTGCTTACTAGCTAGCGTGTCGAGTCCTCTCTATACGTATAGTACGTAGCGTCGACCAAGCACGGAGATAAGAGGGACACTTCTCTTATTAGCTAGCTAACACAATATATGAAACCCTAAATTAACCCTACAAAACCCCTAAACCCCCCCCCCCCCCTTCAAAAAAAAACAAAAACCCCAGCTCCTGAGCTGCGACACGGGTGATCTTTGGTCCCGGTTGGTGTTACCAACCGGACTAAGGCCTCCTCTCTGGGCTCGCCGCAGCGGCCACGTGGAGCCCCATCTGTCCCGGTTCGTATAAGAACCGGGACTAAAGATGTTGGGCTTTAGTCCCGACCCTTTAGTCCCGGTTCCCGAACCGGGACAAATGGGCCTTATGAACCGGGACAAATGGGCCTTTTTCTACTAGTGATGGTACTCACTCAAACTAAAGCCCGGTCGGGCGGAACCTTTGCAAGCACGCGTGAATGGATGGACGGTTGTGATCTTTCCTGCATTTTTTTAGAGAAAAGGCTCGGCCAAGCCCGAGAAGGGCTTCGACCTAACCCGGCTTTGAATTAACAAAGCCATCAACCGGCCAGGATACAATCAACATTACAAGCTAAACCGAAAAGAAGAACAGGGGATGCAACCCCAAACGGTAGGTACAAGGTAAGGAAGGTAAGCAAACGACTATGGAGCATGAAGCAGAAGCAACAACCCCAAGGTCTCGCCCGTAAGTGCACCCGTAGCAGAGGAATTGCCGACGCCCCAAGCACGAAGCACATCAGGAAGCTGCAGAAGGGCGAGGTCGCCACCGGAGACACGGCCGGAAGAGGAGCACCGCAGCCACGGGACAAAATCAGAGCTCACCAAGACCAGCTGCCCTCACCACCAACACATCACAGTGGCAGGAGAGGGGACGCCCAAGCTTGAGGGCGCCGCACCGCCGGACTCACTAGAGCACTTGGGGAAGGAGCACACTGCCTGGACAAAACATCAGACCTGCCCGGAGCTGCGACGCAGTAGATCAAACGGGCCGCCACCAGGAACCAGACGAGCTCGCCACGCACGCCCACCATCCCCATGCCCAAGTCGGCGCCTTCAAGAAGGTGACGACGCCGTGGCGCCCCCGCCGCTTAGCCACCGGGGCTAGGGTTTTCACCCGTGCGCAGGGGAAGGGGGGAGGCTGGGGAAGATGAGCCTCGGCGCCGCCACCAAGGAGGGAATGGCGTCCAGGACGCCACCGACGCCGTAACCACCATCGGCGGCCAAGGGTTTCCCCCGGCCAAGCTCCCTGCCGCCACCTCCGAACCAGCCACAACATCAACAGGCGCGCGCATGCCAGAGATCCAGGCCGGCCGGAGGACATGCATCGCGAGTGGACCAGAACACCTCAGATCTGACGAGGGGAGCCCGGGGCCTCCCCGCGCCACGACCAGTGCCCACCGGGACCTCGCTGCCCGCGCAGCCTACGGGATCCGGCCAACCTCACAGACGAGCACTCCCCGCCGCCGGAGGAGCTCCGTCCACACCAGCGAGGCCGCTGCCTCAGATCCGGGCCCTCACCACAGAAGGGGAGCGGCCAGAGGCCTCGCCGCCGCCCTCACAGGCAGCCATGCGGGGGCCCCGGTGACCGCCTCCGGCAGTGACGAGGAGGAGGGGAGGGGAAGGTGGCGGCGCGGGGGAACCCTAGGTCGCCCCCGAGTCGCCCTCGAGAGAGCAACGCGCGCGGGGGGGGGGGGGGTTAGTTCTGCTCTTCTAAAATCTTGCATTGGTTGATCTTTCCTGCATGCATGGGAGTCCCAACTCAGCGAGTCGTCTCATTGGCAGCGAGCCATGCATGTCGCCGACTATAAGAGATGAGATGGCTTAGGGCATCTCCAAGCCGAACTCATAAACCTCCCGCAACCGTCCGAACTGCGGAAGCCATCCAACACTAACCTATATCGGTCTGCGGGGCGGTACAGACGTGATTTCTCCCGCAAACCAGAGACAAAAATGGGGGAGATTTACTTGAGTCCGGACTGATCCCAAGCCCGTTTCTAACAACCCTGGCCCGCCGAAAAACCACTCACCCCTCCCGCGCACGCTCCCTGCCGGTGCCAGCTACCCGCATTCATACCGCTGTAGAGCACGCTGCTCGGCATTGAAAACAACTCAGGACGGACACGACCTCTCACTGCCTCCGCCATTGAAGCGGCGCGCAGGCCGAGGGTGCCGCCCGCTGCGCGCCTGGCTGAACACGCCTTCTCGCCGCATTCATACATCTCCATTAAACCCGCGTGGAAGCCGAGAAACCTACTCCGACCATACGCCCGCTCATGAGCAGGCCGGCATAAACGTAGCGCCGGCCGGGCTCCTCCCGTCCTCCCTCTATTTATACGAGGCCTGATGCCAGGCAAGAATCGTACCCCTCTGCTACTCCCATCTCCTCCTTCACCATTTTCTCCACTCTTCCGATGGTTTCCGAAGAGCAGCTCTCCGGCATACAAGCCGGCTGGCTAACCCGCCGATCCCGCCGGATACAAGCGAGGCATCTCACTGCTCCACCTCCCGTGCCTGACCAGACGGAGCAAGTTGTCGCCCCAAGCCGTCGCGTGGTTCAGCAACTCACCGCTCCAGGCCAACTCGATGTGGAGTAGCGAGTTGCTCCACACCGGCACGGAGGCACGAGCATCACCGCATCCAATGCCTGCAAACGCGCCATCAGCCGTCGATGCATGCGTAGCCATGCCATGCACGCAGAGAAAGAAGCCTGTTGCGCGGACGTGGACGAGGTGGCAGCCCGCACGTCCGCGCCCGCTACCATCATCAAGGAGAAGTAGAACACGCGAGGCCGCCGCCGCTTGGGCCCCAGAAAGTCCACCGCCGGATACCCGGCCGGTTCTCCTTTATCGTAGACCATCTTGGGCACCCGCCTGAGCTCCACGGAAGCACCCTTCCCCTCCGGCTAAAGCACCCTCTTTGCCGCTTCGATGAGCGGCAAAGCCGGACATAGGGAAGATACGAGTGAAGAACATGCCTCCGGGGCTCCCCGCAGTTCGGTTATCCCGAGCTGCCGGACATGGGGAAGACAAGCCGCAGTCGGCCATAGACTAGTGTAGTGTATCCGTATCGCGGGAGTGGAGCTCCGCGCGAACGTACGTGCATATAGTTTTAGCTTTTAATTGAAAATATGTCCAAAATGTAACCGTTCTCGTCCGGTTTGTATGAAATCTGTCATGTTTGTACGAAATCCGGACATGTTTACATGAAGTTCATGCGGTTTGTTGAAATGGAGTTTGAAATGTACGCGGCTAGCGTTGGATGTCGACCTCCCGCATCCATGTCTGCGGACTGGTCCACCCGTGTCCGCGGACGAATGCGGGAGGATTTTTACGGGTTACCGTTGGAGATGCCCTTATAAGAGAAACTCTAGAAGACCCCGCATATGTCGCGAACCCGCATAATTCCGGCGAGTATACGGGCTCGGCCCAATTTTCTGCCCAGAACAGAGCCCGTATACTCGTCCGGCCCGTAAATTTTTTTACCTCGGCCCCGCAAACCGCCCTCCCTCCCGAAGCAGTATATCTATGGGTTTGCGGGGCAGATACGGGTCGAAACCCTATCCCCCCTTCGCCGCATTTCGCCGCAATTCCCCACTCCCTCCCTCACATTTCTCGCCGCCGGTGAGCCCCATTCCGCCTCCAGCTGCCATGTGGGGCCGCATGTGAAGCTCCGGCCGCAGCTCCGGCAGGGGCGGCGACCCCGAGCCCGAGCGGCGTGACCGCTCGGACGGCATGAGGAAGCGCGCGGCAAGGAAGTGGATGAACCACGACCTCGAGCCGCCGTCGAGGCTCCTCCGTCGCGAGACGGAGGAGTACGACCGCATGCACGGGCGGTCGCCCTCCTCGGCCGCGGCCTCTTCCTCCGCCGCGAGGGGCCCTTCCGGCGCGGCGCTGCTCCCCATGAAGAGGGAGTGGTCGGAGGAGCCGGAGGACCGCGAGCTCGTCGCCGTCAAGCAGGAGCCGGAGGAGATCGAGCGCCGAGGCGTCGTCGGTCCCGAAGATTTCGTGGCCGATGTCGACGTGGTCGCGGCCGCCATTGCCGAATGGAGCTTGCGCGAGGAGGCGGATCGCCGGCGCCACGAGGAGGAGCTCGAAGACCTGATGCTCAAGCAGGCGGTCGCGGCCAACCTTGCCGCGAAGGACAAGGACGTCGAGTGGCAGCGCATCCACGAGGAGCAGAGGCACAAGTTCATCGATCTCGTCAGCTCCGACGAGGACTGAGCTCCTCCACCGCGTCGTCCTCGGCCGCGAGCTCGTCCATTTTGGTACATCGACCTCGGCCTCGCTGCCACGAGATCCCTCACCCCCACTAGTAGTAGTAGTAGTAGTAGTAGAATGTAGTATGTATGATAATGTAGTATGTGATGATGAACTATGAATGATCATGTGGTATGTGATGAACTAGTGTGGCTGCAATTTCTCCCGCAAAAGTTCTTTTCAAATTATACAGTTTCATATACAGGGTCTAATCTGCCGCGCACGATATCGACCCGCAAAACAGTTCTTCGTCGAACTGTAAACGCTATATGCGGGTAGGCATTTTGCGGGGTCTGCTAGAGTTGCTCTAATCTCAGACCGCAAAAATCTGTTTGTGGCTCCTCCTAAAATGGGATTTCCAGCATCACCCGGCGTCGGGAGGAACGCATGCTGCAAACCCGTACCACAATTTTTTTGCGGTACGGGCTGTTCCACCCGATTCAGCGCAGTACCACAAATCCGTACTGCAAATCATGATGTTAAACAATGTAATTTGCATAAAAACAACAAAACATATCAAACTTATTAATGTTTTAACATCAAACTGATGAAAATATGCCCTAGAGGCAATAATAAAATGGTTATTATTATATTTCCTTAATCATGATATAGGTTTATTATTCATGATAGAATTGTATTGACCGGAAACTTAAATACATGTGTGGATACATAAACAAATATCGTGTCCCTAGTGAGCCTCTACTAGACTAGCTCGTTGATCAAAGATGCTAAAGGTTTCCTAACCATAGACATGAGTTGTCATTTGATAACAGGATCACATCATTAGGAGAATGATGTGATGGACAAGACCCATCCGTTAGCTTAGCATATGATCGTTCAGTTTATTGCTACTGCTTTCTTAATGCCAAATACATGTTTCTTCGACCATGAGATCATGCAACTCCCGGATACCGGAGGAATACCTTGTGTGCTATCAAACATCACAACGTAACTGGGTGATCATAAAGATGCTCTACAGGTATATCCGAAGGTGTCTGTTGAGTTGGCGTGAATCGAGATTGGGATTTGTCACTCCGTATGACGGAAAGGTATCTCTGGGCCCTCTCGGTAATACACATCACAAGAAGCTTGCAAGAAAAGTGACTAAGGAGTTAGTTGCAAGATGATGTATTACGGAACGAGTAAAGAGACTTGCCAGTAACGAGATTGAACTAGGTATAGAGATACCGAGGATCAAATCTCGGGCAAGTAACATACCGACAGACAAAGGGAATTACATATGTTGTCATAAAGGTTCAACCGATAAAAGATCTTCGTGGAATATGTAGGAATCAATATGGGCATCTAAGTCCCGCTATTGGTTATTGACCGGAGAGGTGTCTCGGTCTTGACTACATAATTCCCGAACCCGCAGGGTCGCATGCTTAATGTTCGTTGACGCTAGAGTACTATTGGGATATTTGATGAGTGGTAACCAAATTTTGTTCAGAGTCCCGGATGAGATCCCGGACGTCACGAGGAGTCTCAGAATGGTTGATTGGTAAAGATTTATACATGGGAAGTCATATTTTGGGTTCCGGAAAAAGGTGCAGTTTTTTCGGTATTGTACCGGGAAGCTTCCAGAAGGTTTCGGAGGATTCTGGAGGGGGTCCGAAAGGCCACAAGTGGGTCCACCATGACCCAAGGGCTAGCCTAGGCTATGGGAAGGCGCCCTGGCCTTATTGGGCTAGCTAGGCGCACCAAGTCCTCAAAAGCCCATGTGGCTAGGGAAGGCAAAAAAGGAAGGAGTCCTAGTAGGAATAGGATTGGACTTGGAGTCCAAGTCCTCTCCCCCTTAGCTGCGCCCTAGGGCTTGGAGGGGCTGTTTCCCACGCCCCTCCATCTATATATAGAGGGGAGAGGACACACCAAGCCCTTAGCGCCCCTCTCTCTCCCGTTACTCCGTAGTTCCACCGCCTCGTCCCAGCAACGCTTAGCGAAGCGCTGTCGGTGCTCCACCACCACCATCACGACCACGCCGTCGTGTTGGTTGTGATCCCATCTACTTCTCCTCTCCCGCTTGCTGGATCAAGAAGGAGGAGACATGTAGGATCGAAAGTAGGTCTAGAGGGGGGTGATTAGACTACTTGACCAAATAAAAATCTAACCTTTTCCCAATTTTAATTGTTGGCAGATTTTAGCAACTAGTACAAGTCAAGCAATCAACCTACACATGCAATTCTAAGAGTGTAGCAGCGGAAAGTAAAATATTGCATATGAAGGTAAAGGGAAGGGTTTCGAGAAGGCAAACGCAATATAGACACGGAGATTTTTGGCATTGTTTCGATAGGTGGTGCTATCGTACGTCCACGTTGATGGAGACTTCAACCCACGAAGGGTAATGGTTGGGCGAGTCCACGGAGAGATCCACCCATGAAGGGTCTACGAAGAAGCAACCTTGTCTATCCCACCATGGCCATCGCCCACGAAGGACTTGCCTCACTCGGGTAGATCTTCACGAAGTAGGCGATCTTCTTGCCCTTACAAACTTCTTGGTTCAACTCCACAATCTTGTCGGAGGCTCCCAAGCGACACCTAACTAATCTAGGAGACACCACTCTCCAAAAGGTAATAAATGGTGTGTTGATGATGAACTCCTTGCTCTTGTTCTTCAAATAATAGTCTCCCCAACACTCAACTCTCTGTCACAGATTTGGCTATGGTGGAAAGATGATTTGAGTGGAAAGCAACTTGGGGAAGGCTAGAGATCAAGATTCTAGTGGTAGGATTGGAATATGTTGGTCTCAACACATGAGTAGGTCGTTCTTTCTCAGAAAATGAGTAGTGGAAGTGTAGGCACATTCTGATGGCTCTCTCACAAATGGAGAAGGGGGTGAAGGGGTATATATAGCCTCCACACAAAATCCAACCGTTACACACATTTGACCCAACTCGGTCAGACCGAATAGAAGAACTCAGTGAGACCGATTCAGTTCAAAATGTGAACGTTAGGAATCTCGGTGGGACTGGAACAACTCGGTGGGACTGATGTGCTAGGACTAGGGCAAAACCTCATCTTGGTGAGACTGATTGCTTGAACTCGGTGAGACCGATTTCAGCAAAGAGCAAACAGAGAGTTGGTCAAGCAAACTCGGTGGGACCGATTGCATATTTCAGTGAGACCAAAATAATTGCAACAGGCAACAGAGAGTTTGCAAGGCCATCTCGGTGAGACCGAGATCCGTATCAGTGTGACTGAATTGTCTAAGGTTTCTGGCAGTGGCTATGTCAACTGAACTCGGTGGCACCGGATAGATCAAATCGGTGGGGCCGAGTTTGACTTTGAGTTTTGCTCATATTTAGAATGAGAGAGTGGCTAAGGGTTTTGGAGCAATATCACTAAGCACTTTGAGTAAGTAGACCATTAAGCAACACCTCATCCCCTTTTAATAGTATTGGCTTTCCTATGGACTCAATGTGATCTTGGATCACTAAAATATAAATGAAGAGTCTTGAGCTTTTGCCAATATGTGTCCTTAGCATTTTGAGGGGTCCACATCTCTAGTCCATGCCATGCCAATCATTGAACTTTCTGAAATATTTAACTTGAATGGATATTGGTTCAATGAGCTATATGTTGTTATGAATTACCAAAACCACCCGGGGATTAGTTGCACTTTCAATCTCCCCCTTTTTGGTAATTGATGAAAACATATAAATCAAAGCTTCGACAAATGATAATATGAATGAAATACATCGTCGCTTTGAAAAGTATGTGATAAGCAAGAGCTCCCCCTAAATTTGTGCATTATTTAAAAATTTGCTTTTGAATGCAAATGCACAATCGATTAGGATCATGGGTCACTCTTCCATGTCACATACATCTTGGTGCAGCGCTCAAAATGATAAGAGTTAAATAATGCACTCATCACCAAGGGTAAAAGTGATTGATCATATGCAAATTCATTGATATAAGCAAGCAACCACACATTAAGCATGGTATGATCAAACACATGATCATAAGTATCTCACGAGCATAACAAAAAAATAGCATAGGAATCAAACAACCAAATGATCAAAGTAGCAAGAGAAGCAAATAAAACCAGCACTCTCTCTCTCTCTTGAAGCTTAAGATCTATACAATTTCTCCCCCTTTGGCAACAAGTTACCAAAAAGCTTGAAAATGTACATTGCTATACGACACTCTAGGCACGATCTCCGGGAGCTCCTGAAGGGGTCTTCTGGCTTGTCGCTCCGATGTGCGTAGATGGCGTGGAGAGGAGGGCATCTGCAAATGCTTCTGAGGAAGTCTGTGGAGCTGGAGGGGTTGACACTGGAGGTACAGCCGTGGCAGTTGTTGCAGGTGCTGAAGTAGTAGTCCTGGAGTCTCTGACAACTAGCACTGATGATGACCTTTGTGCCCTTGGCACTCTCTGAAAAGTATCTGTAGTTGGTCTATCCTCCCTGTCCTCAGCATCTTCTTGGAGCTTCTCCACAATGGTCTGTATCTCAGTGACCTTCACATCTAAGTCATGAAATTTTGTCTCAATGATCCTCTCAAGACTTTCCTGATTTTGAGTCAGGGTGGCCAAGCCCTTCTCAATTCTCACTGTAGCCTCAAGCAGATAACTGAGTTGATCTTGCTTGGTCTTGAGCATCACTATGGAGGCATCTGGTGCACTTGCTTCCTTTGCTGCTTTTCCAGCCTTTGCTTTCTCTCTCTTCTCCTGGACTTCTGCACAAGTAGGATGGGATGCATCCATGACAACCTCATTGTCGTCAAAATCTAGCCTCAAGGGAAGATGCTCTCTGTCAATAAGATATGTCTCGGTTCCCATTTTGGAATTGATCAACATTTGAATGTGAGGGGCATATCCACAAGATCTCTTCTGATCAGCAGTTGTTCTCTTCACAGTTTCCACAATCATGCTCATCACCTTGAACTTCTGAGGAACATCAAACAAGTAAAGCAAGTTGATGGAGTGACCACGGATCATTCTATGATCTCCTGACTTGGGCAAAAGAGTATGCCTCAATATAGTTTTGATGGTGGTCAAACCAGCAAGCAGATAGTATATTGATCCAAACTTGTGAGTCTCCGAGGCTTCATCAGGAATTGGCTTGTACAAATTAGCCATGGAGTTTTGATCCTTCCTAGGCTTAGCATATACATCAATGTCATTTTCTTCCTCCTCTGCGGCATTGATCCGCTTGGCCCATTATGAGATAGTAGATTGATATCTTGTTCCCTCAGTCATCCATACAATCTTTCCATCAGGGTAGAAGTGAGCAGTGGAATAGAATTGCATGATCATCTCATCGTTCCACTTACTTCTGACCAACAAACTTGTCAACACCATTCAATCTAAAGCTCTCATGCACACTTGGGAAGTAGTCTTCATTATCATCAATGTGTTTCCAATCAACCCATTTCATATCACAAACAATGGGCTTCTTGTCCAAAAGGACAGTCTCATAGAAATCTTGTTGTTCCTTGGTGTGAAAGCGGTAGTCTACAGCAGATCTTCTTTTGGTGGCATAGGGATTAGTCCGGCTCCAAAGTCTCAGACCTGCATCCTTTCTTAGCTTCATATTCTCTGCCACAGGATGATCATCACTATGATCTGGAATCTTGGGCTTCAGCTTTCTGAGCACTTGTAACTCTTCTTCTTCTTGAGCTTCAGGCACTGGGGCCTTGTTCTTTTCAGCAGCAAGAATGTTCCTTGCTGATCTCATTGGTGCAGTTGTCTTGGGAGCTTGAGCTTGAGCTGAAGGCTTGAGGGAAGACTTGGGCTTAGATGGAGCAGCCCCAGTCCTTATGGCATCCCCCATAAGCTTCTGAGTCTTTGCAGGAGGTGCAACAGGCTCTTCCTCTTCCTCATCTTCTTCATCAGAAGAATGCTTTTCAAAGTCAGCCATTGGATCTACAAGTTTGCACCATCTTCCTCTTTTCCTTTCTTTCTTCTCTTTTCCAGCACCACTTGCTGGATGTGCTTGCTCTTGAGTTGAGGCTCTGGCTTTTGACATTGGAGCTCTCTTAGCAGGAGCCTTCTTTTGCATTCCAGGCTTGGTTGCAGCAGCAGCATACTCTTTCTTGAGCACCTTCTTCTATGAGGTCACCTCCTCCTCAACAACAAAATCTTCATCCTCAGATTCAGATGTTCTCTTCTTCCTAGTCCTGGTAGCTGCCTTAGGCTAATTGCTGGGAGTGCTCCTACTCCCCTCATCATAGCTGCTAGAGGGACTAGTGCCCTCACTGAGGTTGAGCTGCTCTTCAGACTTGTTTTGACTATCACTGCCCTCTGACATAGCTGAAACTGACCCTGTGAATAGTTGGGTATAGATAGAGTGGATGAGCATCACAAAGTGCAGCTTATTTTGCAAAATATTGAGTCAAAAACTTAACTTTAGTTTTCTACAGAAAACATTTTGGAGCTACCGATTTGACAAACTCAGTGACACCGAAGCACTAACAGAGTCTAAACACACAGTTTCGGTCAGACCGAAACACTGTTCGGTGACTCCGAGATGCTAGGGTTTCACAGAGAAAGTGATTTCGGTCGCACCGATCAGTACACTTCGGTCAGACCGAGTTGTACTTGTGCAATGGCCAGGGCCAATCGGTGTGACCGAGATCCTCAGATCGGTTGGTCCGAGATGGGTTCGGCGGAAACCTAACCCTAAGTTTTTGCATCAAATCTATTCTAAGGAGTTCTTTTGGTGGATAGATCAATCTCATACGTGGGAAGAACATGGGCATTATACTTTGTGCAAGAGTCGGAGTTATGGAAAGCACAAAGGGTCAAATCCGTACCCTAACTTGGCGACGGACTTTCTACGGCGGCAACGGCGGTGAGGATTCCATTGACGGCAGCGGAGACCAGCGGCAGGAGGTCACTGGCGATGACGGCGACGATCCGGAGACCAGGGCGGCAGTGCTGGGGCGCGGTCTCGTGTGGTTGAAGTGATTTTCAACCGTACGGGTACGCAGAGTATAAATACCCAGGCACTGTCGGTGTGACCAAGTGGAACTACTCGGTGGCACCGAGATGCAAAACCGCGAGCAGTTGCTGCAACTCGGTGTGACCGAATGGTTCTAATCAGTTGCACCGAGATTGAAAACCTAGATCAACTTAATGAGTTCGACAAGATCGAGTAGGAGTGAGTTGGTCTGACCGAAAGGCATTAAGAGGTTTTGGAAGTTAAGACCTTGACAGATCGGTGGCTCCGAGTGCTCCTCACCCAGAGGGTCCGAATTCGACTTTGTTCAAACTTTGTGATGTAGCATGAATAGAGTTTGAGATGAGAAAAAGCATAGATAGCTAGAGGGAGTACTTAGGCATTCTTGTCCATCCATTTCGCAAAAAGAAAAACCAAACAATCAAAGCAACAAATGGATGTCCTCGAATGGAGAAAATTATGCAACCAACATGCTCACACAATAAGATGGCAAATAAAACATGTGGCAAAGCATGCACAAACACTCTAGCATCTATCAAGCAATTGGCGATGACTAGGTCATATATATATGAGTATATTGACTTAGGAGTCAAATGAGAGCATTTGATCATAGGTCATACTCATCGTTTAAGCACAAGTGGGGTTACCACTTTTACATAAAGCATTGTTGTGTTCACATCATTAGAGTTGTTTTAGCTCAATTCTTAGAGCAAAGCTCCCCCTAGATGTGATATCCCCCCTTAGAGGGATGAACTAACCTTGGGTTTTGTCGATGATGACTTCATGTAGGTGTTGAAGATGTGGATGCTCAATGTCGATCTAAATCATTTGGAGCAATCCATTGGAGTGAGTTGCACTTTCAATACCTACATGGGTTAGTCCCACAAGGAACACACAAGGATATCCATAGACATAGAGTGAAAGACACATATGATGATGTCCATGAAAGCATTAGGTTACCTTGTCCCTTGTCTTACCAACATGAGGGTTTGTGACTCCTTGAACTAGTGCAAGATATGGAAGTTGATTGCACTTGTTCTTGCCAAAATGAATATGAGTGATGTATGTTAGCGGAGTCACCCTCAAGAACTCTCTAGTTCTTCTTCTTTGGGATCCATATCAACTTGATGGGAATCTTTGGAGTTGTAGTCGTACTTGATGAAGTAGAACTTGATGTAGTATTGGGAACCCACTTTACCATGGCCTTAGGAGCTTCTTCAAATGGATCAATCTCTTCTTGAAGCTTGTCCTTGCCTTTTAGCTTGTGGTCTTGTGGTGGAAGATCATCTTGAGCTTGTGTTCCCTTGAAAGAAGTGGGGTCATACTTCTCTTGTTGAGGAACAAACATCATCTTGGGATATTAATCTTCTTCCCACTAAAATCCATTGGCATTGAACTTCCGTTCAAAACCAACACCTTGATTCTTCCGTTGCCTTCCTTGCTTGCGTACAATTTCCTTAAATTGCTTACTTCCGGCAAGGCTCTTGTAAACACCTTTCTCTATAATTCCCTTCAATAAACTATTTTCTTCCTCAAGTGTAACTTGGCTAAGAGAATCATTAGTGGAATCAAGAGAACTACTAGAAGCAACAATATTGGATTTAACATGATTATTGTTACTACTAGAAGAAGAATCTTTCTTGCTCTTGTTGCTAGATTTTACTTGTGGCATATAAGTAGACAAGAGTAAACGCTTGGCAATCTAAGAAGAACTCTTCTTTCGAAGATCATCATTGATTGCTTTTAGAAACCCAGGCTCTTGCTCTAAATTTAGCTTCTCAGAGCGTAGCTTCTCATGAGTTCTTAGGATCTCCCTATGATCCTTTAGAGTTGTTTCATGAGCTAACTTAAGAGTGTTTAGTTCTTTAGTTAGACGCACAATCTCCTTCTTATCATTGTCATTCGTTTCATCTTGATTAGCATGATTAATAGCAATTTCATCATAGTTTTCATCACTAGTGCTGTCAACAAGTAAATCATCATCACCTAGCAAATCATTTCATCACTATTGAAATCAACATACTCGGGGTGTGATACCTTAGGGCCTTTAGCCATGAAGCATCTTCCAATTCCTTCATTTGATGAGTCAAATATGTCGTAGGACTTGGATGACACAAGTGCAAGACCGGCAACACCTTCATCTTGAGTATATTCGGAGTCGGAGTGATAACTTCTCTCGGAGTAGTTGTCGGAGTCGGAACCGGATACCCATTCACCAACGTGAGCTTGATGTCTTCGTCTTGTGTAGCTCTTTGATGACTTGTCCTTCCTTTCTGAATCCTTACTTCCACTAGAGGGTATTCGTTCATAACGATCATCTCTACTCCTTCTCTCTCTTGGTGGTGATTCATCTCTTTTACTTCTCCTCTTGGGTGAATCTTATCTTTTCTTGTAGGGAGCCATACACTCATTGGATTAGTGTCCGGGTCTTCCACAATTGTAGCAATTGCGATCACGACTAGAAGATCTTTTGTCATTATAGGACCTTGACTTGGAACTTCTCTCTTTGCTTCTATTCTTGTAGAATTTTTTGAAGTTCTTCATCATTAAGCTCAATTCTTCATTGAAGACTTGTTTCTCACTTGATGTTGTAGGAGCATCACATGAAGCTTTATAAGTACCACTAGACTTGTTGTGGTGCTCTTCCTTATCCTTGAGTGACATCTCATGAGCAGCAATTCTACCAATGACTTCTGTTGGCTTGAGATCTTTGTAGTTGGGCATCATTTGGATCAAGGTGCACACGGTATCATATTTTTCATCCAAGGCTCTTAGGATCTTCTTGATGATGAACTTGTCGGTCATCTCTTCGCTTCCTAAGCGGGCAATCTCATTTGTGATGAGAGCAAGACTAGAGTACATTTCGGCGACTCCTTCACCATCCTTCATTTTGAACTTGTCAAATTGACTTTGAAGCACATCCAATTTGGATTCCTTGACGGACTCGGTACCTTTGTGCATATCAACCAAAGTATCCCAAATTTCCTTTGCATTCTCAAGGCGCCTAATTTTGTTGAATTCTTTGGGGCACAATCCGTTGAAGAGAATATCGCAAGCTTGAGCATTGTATTGCAACATCTTAAATTCTTCCGCGAACGCTTCACGATCCGGTTCTCTTCCATCCTCGAAGTATTCACCTTGCAAGCCAATTCGCACAATAGCCCAAACAGCGGGGTTATGACCAAGAATATGCATCTTCATCTTATGCTTCCAACTAGCAAAATTAGTACCATCAAAGTAAGGACCTCTACGGTGGTAATTTCTCTCGCTAGACGCCATACTCTCCTAGGTTGTGAAACCAAGGCTATGGAAATCAAGGCAAATGGAGACCCCAACTCTGATACCCACTTGTAGGATCGAAAGTCGGTCTAGAGGGGGTGATTAGACTACTTGACCAAATAAAAATCTAACATTTTCTCAATTTTAATTGTTGGCAGATTTTAGCAACTAGTACAAGTCAAGCAATCAACCTACACATGCAATTCTAAGAGTGTAGCAGCGGAAAGTAAAACATTGCATATGAAGGTAAAGGGAAGGGTTTGGAGAAGGCAAATGCAATGTAGACACGGAGATTATTGGCGTGATTCCGATAGGTGATGCTATCGTACGTCCACGTTGATGAAGATTTCAACCCACAAAGGGTAACGGTTGCACGAGTCCACGGAGGGCTCCACCCACGAAGGGTCCATGAAGAAGTAACCATGTCTATCCCACCATGGCCATCGCCCACGAAGGACTTGCCTCACCCGAGTAGATCTTCACGAAGTAGGCGATCTCCTTGCCTTGACAAACTTTTTGGTTCAACTCCACAATCTTGTCGGAGGCTCCCAAGCAACACCTAACCAATCTAGGAAACACCATTATCCAAAAGGTAATAAATGGTGTGTTGATGATAAACTCCTTGCTCTTGTGCTTCAAATGATAGTCTCCCCAACACTCAACTCTCTATCATAGATTTGGCTATGATGGAAAGATGATTTGAGTGGAAAGCAACTTGGGGAAGGCTAGAGATCAAGATTCTAGTGGTAGGATTGGAATATCTTGGTCTCAACACATGAGTAGGTGGTTCTTTCTCAGAAAATGAGTAATGGAAGTGTAGGCACGTTCTGATGGCTCTCTCACAAATGGAGAAGGGGGTGGAGGGGTATATATAGCCTTCACACAAAATCCAACCATTACACACATTTGACACAACTCGGTCAGACCGAATAGAAGAACTCGATGAGACCGATTCAGTACAAAATGTGAACGTTAGGAATCTCGGTGAGACTGACCGGAACAACTCGGTGGGACCGATGTGCTAGGGCTAGGGCAAAACCTCATCTCGGTGAGACCGATTGCTTGAACTCGGTGAGACCGATTTCAGCAAAGATCAAACAGAGAGTTGGTCAAGCAAACTCGGTGGGACCGATTGCACATTTCGGTGAGACCGAAATAATTGCAACAGGCAACAGAGAGTTTGCAAGGCCATCTCGGTGAGACCGAGATACGTATCGGTGTGACCGAATTGTCTAGGGTTTCTAGCAGTGGCTATGTCAACTGAACTCGGCGGCGCCGTATAGATCAAATCGGTGGGGCCGAGTTTGACTTTGAGTTTTGGACATATTTGAAATAAGAGAGTGGCTGAGGGTTTTGGAGCAATATCACTAAGTACTTTGAGCAAGTAGACCATTAAGCAACACCTCATCCCCTTTTAATAGTATTGGCTTTCCTATGGACTCAATGTGATCTTGGATCACTAAAATATAAATGAAGAGTCTTGAGCTTTTGCCAATATGTGTACTTAGCATTTTGAGGGGTCCACATCTCTAGTCCATGCCATGCCAATCATTGAACTTTCTGAAATATTTAACTTGAATGGATATTGGTTCAATGAGCTATATGTTGTTATGACTTACCAAAACCACTCGGGGATTAGTTGCACTTTCAAGACTTCACCGAGCCGCACGTGCGCTAAACTCGGAGGTGCCGTCCGTTCGGCACTAGATCGGTTGGATCGTGATCGGATCGCAGAGAGTACGACTACATCAACCGCTTGATAAACGCTTCCGCTTAGCGATCTTCAAGGGTATGTAGATGCTCTCCCCCTCTCGTAGCTATGCATCTCCATAAATAGATCTTGCGTGTGCGTAGAATTTTTTTTGTTTTCCATGCAACGTTCGCCAGCACAAACAATACAATAATTCTCTCAAATACAACAAATGTTTAAATGCGAATAACAAATGATCCGAAATTATTACAATATAAATGGTCCGAAATTAAAACGGTTGTTCAAATCACACATGAATACAAATAGATCAAATTAATATAATGGGAGTCTATTTCCCATATAGTTGCCCACTGGTGCTCGATGAGATCATTGCGAAGCTTCTGGTGTGTGTCACAATCTTCAATCTGCCGATAGGTCTCAAGAAATGCAGTGATCTCATCTAGGTTCCTGGCCGGCTTGACACGGCTACGAATATTGTCATAGAAAAAAAATCTAAATTAAAATCCCTCTGATCCTCGATGATCATGTTGTGTAGTATTACACATACAGTCATGATATTTGAGAAGGATTTTTTATCCCATAAGGGAGCAGGGTCTCGAACAATGTCAAACCGAGCTTGCAACACACCAAATGCCCTTTCAATATCTTTCCAGCATGCTTCTTGTGTTTGGGCAAAAAAAGTTTATTATCGGCCTACTAGCTTACTAATTGTCTTCACAAATGTTGCCCACGCAGAATAAATACCGTCAGCAAAATAATACCCCATGGTATAATCACGTCCATTGATGGTGTAGTTGCAAGTCGGAGCTCTTCCACTAGCTAGCTGCGCAAAAAGATGTGTCTATGCAATACATTGTTATCATTGAAAGACCCCGGAAATCCAAAGAAGCAATGCGAAATCCACAAGTCATGTGAAGCCATGGCTTCAAGCACAATAGTGGGTTTGTGGTATGGACGGTGTACTGTCCGGCTCAATCCATTGGCCAGTTCTTCCAGTTTCAATGCAGGCAATCCACACTCCCAAGCATACTCGGCCATCATCTTGCTTCGTTCATCACTATCTTGCCCGGCCATCATGAGCAAATTGTGGCCGAGAGCTCGGTTGCGAGGAATGCAAAGGCAGACGCCCATCGATCCACAACGCTTCTTCTTCTTCTTGCCGGCTTCACATTTATCGACGAGATGCAACATGAGGTACGGTGCTCGGCATCGTCGTCAAAAAGCATCTCCTCTATGTTAAAATCATCTGACTCCGACGAGAAAGACGAACTTGAAACATACATCTACAAAAATAAATTTGTGACTTCATCAATAATCGCCCTTTGGTGGAAAAGCTACAAATCTTACCTTTGGTTGGAATCAAATCTGGCGCAAGTAAAACCGAAGCACCGCATGCCCCTTCTCCCACAACGCCGGCCGAAAGCAAAGCCGCAACCGCCGCAACCCCCTTCTTCTCCACCACCGGCTGAATCGAACTCTGCAGCCAACACTGCCCCTACTTTGCCTTGGCCCCCTCGAGATTGTGCGGATGGTGGCTGCTCAGTCGTGGTCAGAGCAGCCAGACCGCCGCCGCCGCCTACCGTTCTTTCATGACATGTGGGTATTTCCTCATATTGAGGTTATGTAATTTCCAAAGTTGACCACACATTAAACAGATTGTATTAGTACATTAATGCTTAACACTTTTTTGCGGAAACATTAGTACGTAACTTTGTTTGTTGAATCTTGCAACTTTGTTTCTCGAAAAATGTTGTTTCAACCAAAGATTCACGTAGCATTAGGTTTGGCCTCGGATGTGGATTCCTTAGCTTTTCGTATGGAAGCTACTCGAGTTCTTAAAAGTGTATGTCTGCCTGCCTGTACGGTGGTACTCGAGTTCTTTTGCTATGGAGTAAACTGTATTATGCATGAGAGGGTAAAAGAAGTCACAACTTGAGACAGCGCCTTTGTTACTCTCTCTGTAAACTAATATAAGAGCGTTTAGATCACTATTTTAGTATTCTAAACGTTCTTATATTAGTTTACGGAGGGAGTACTTTACGGTGGGATTGTGGTTTGGAGGTGGCATCCGTGGGACCGAGATAAAGCGGTTGCCCTTTTGTTGTCAAGCCTGGCAAGTAGTACTTCCTATCCTATCCTATACAAACAGGAGATCCTTCTTCTCTCCTTGTTCGTGGGAAGATCGAGATGTTACTATAATTTTATTCTCTCCACTAGATCATTGATGGCGCGCGTTGTTGCGCACATCTATTTTGTCAGTTATTTGGGTTATAAAGTAATCTGTATAATTTGTTTCGAATGCTTTTAGGTATCGTGCTTTCTTGTAGCTTGTGCTTGATTGCTCCATTTTAAAAATGCTATGTAGTTGAATAAGAATCTGATAACTTATCAAGAAAGTTGTGTGATGAGCTTTCTTATTTCTTATTAAGTCAAGTAGACTTGGTTCGAGCTTGGGTTTCAAGTTTATGAGCTTTGAATTAGGATGGTTGATGCATGTTTTGTGATAGATCATGGTCTCTTTTGCCTCAAGATGTCTCATGTGTACTGTTTTGAATAAGTGGACACATGTTTTTGATAAAGCATGGACTCTTCTGGCTCGAGATGACGAGCGTTACCATGACCCTCTATTCTTTCAATGGAATGGTAGAATTGAACGTGTATGATGGTATGAAACATGAAAGGTTGATGAAATACTGATAAAGTTGTTTGTCCAGTAACAATATTGAGTTTAACTTTCTATATCAACAAAGCATTGCCCATTACTTTTTGGGGGATAATATGACGCTTGTTCTTTGGAGGATAATGCGACAGAACATATAGCATGATAAATAAGTCAAAATAACAAATAATTACAAGTATAAGATGAAATGTGTGCAGCTTCCAAAGGCAGCTAATAAAAACGGGTGTATGCTAGCAAGGTTAAGACTTAAGAGGTAGCATTACAACTGTGCGATGTCATTCTCAACACGTAGGCTGGAGATCTTGCTGCATACCACACTCCGACACCTCTACTAAACTAGAATGTGTGCAACTTCATTACCTTTTCTGTTAATCTCCACCACTCTTAGCCTAGTAGCTGCCTGAGTCGTCTTGTTTTCTTGTTTTTCTAACACCCTTGCAGTTGAAGATGTTGGTCTATACATTTTCAGATCCTCAACAAAAACAGCTCAATCGCTGTCGGCAATCACCGGAAGGCTCAATACACAACGACACCAGACTCCTTCCATGCAAACTACAGCTTCCGTAGACTGCATCTTTGCAGCTCTGAATGAGGTAACATGCACATACCACAGAACTGAACCCGTGGCATGTCGCTACCCATGAACATTGGCATGTTTCATTAATAGAACTGGCATCAATGTTCAGCTTCGGTCAGAGTTTGTCAGGTTTCATCCTGCAAATTCTAGCTATATAGAGCCAAATTGAACAAACTATGCATCTTGACAAAAAAAACTTTCCACGCCCTTGAATAGGTGAAGCACAACAACTTGAATGCAAAAAACTGGATAGGAGTCAAGGCATTGTTCTAGACTAAAATGTAACTGTGAGAAGACACTACAAATTGGGTGCATAGATTACTAAGGTGAAGAAGCTACTTAATTAGCATACCCACAACTTTAATAGAAGACTACATGGCAGCAACCAAACTGCTACAGCAACTCACAGCAATCCTTGGAGTGTTCTCACAATTCTTCATGGGGTATAGACGTATATGCCACTGAGATAGCTTTGCATGAGGCCCTTTCAATGTGCACTTGTCAAAGAGGGTTTAGTTTTTCCGAGTCTCCCGAAAAAACAATGATTACATACGACTCTCTGTATTGATCATGGCCTCAAAATCTAAGACATATGACATTAATAAACCAATAGAAGTTGTGTTAGTTATAACATTAAGAATACACATCATAATGTCAATACAAGATGCTATACATCAACTATCTAATTTACAGGGTAAGGGTGCAGTCAATCTTCAAAGGCGGGGTGGAATACACAAGAGTATCATGATTTCAAAACTTTATAAGTTCTACTGTCCTGAATTGTACTTGAAAGTAAAAGTACAAATAGAAACCTAAATATTAGTTGGGAGATCAAATGAACGGGTCTGAAATAATTGCCAAGCTAAGATCCTATAGTTAGTACTATTAAGTTTATGAACAATACCTTTTTCAGCGGATTTTTTGGGTTACACTAACAGAGCAGTGCAAGATGTATGAAGAGCAGCCACTTAAAATGGAAAATATTTTCAACAGTTAAACCAATTTCTTGACATGGTAGTAGAGTAGTTTAGCAATCGTAGCAACTCATTTTTTCACAAGTACTCCCTCCGTTTAGCCCTATGGTACTTTCATCTCTGGAGGTTCGTGTCTTGGCTTGCTGCCAGATCCGGAGTAGATGGAGATTGGTGGTACAGGTTGAGGACCGGAGGAAACTTTGGTCGGCTAGATCGGCCCGGCTTCGGCGACGGCTTCGACGTCGTTACCCTTCTTGAAGGCGAAGCCGAGGTCCCTCCTGTCCACCTCCGACCCCCTCCCAGACGAAAGTCCAAAATCCGTCTTGGATTGGACGGTGACGGCGCCATGCGCGTCGTACCCTCCATGGAGGCGCCGTCTTGGGAGGCTTGGTGGTCGGGGGAGAGTTGATGTGGGTGAAGGGCTCCACATGTCAGTTCCAGCAGCGGCAATGGTGTAGAGGTTGGCAGGAGGAGCGGCGTTCTATCTACCGCGACAGATGCGTCTGGTAAGAGATATCAAGTCATGCCTGGTCGACAGGTGCTACGCTGTGTCATGCCTGGTCGGCAGGTGCTACGCAGGACAGATCTTCCAGAGTCTCCGCGGCGGGATGGACGAGCGCAAGGCGGTGGAGTCGTTGGGCGCCGTGGTGGCGTCGACGGATGGCCAGACTGGCAAGGAAGATACAGATCTCTCTCTTGAAGATGGGACAGTGGTTCGATGAGGATGGCGGCTTCTAAAACGTGTGCATGTGGTGTACGCTTTAGGTCTGCTGCACCGGTTGTTTGTCCCGATACGTTAGATGGATGGATCGGATACGACATCGGTTATAGATATGGGGAGTGAGAGCACTCCACATTATCAAGTTTGTAGGTGTGAGTGGTGGCTTCGGGCGGCTTGATGTATGTTCTTGTCAGTCCCTCGTGGAATAATTAATAAAGATGGCTGCATGCATCGATTGATGCAAAGGCCGGAGGTTTAACCTCTTTTTCAAAAAAAAAAAGTCTGCATATTAGCTTTGGTCAAAGTCAAGCATTGTAAACTTTGACAAAGTTTATAAACAAAAATATTAACATATACAATAACAAATCAATACCATTAGATTCATTGTTGAATTTACTTTCACATCATATACATTTGTTATGGTAAATGTTTATATTTTTTTTATAAACTTGGTCAAACCTTACGAAGTTTGACTTCAATCAAATCTAATATGCAGACTAAATAAAAACAGAGGGAGTAATATATATCGCCAGCTACTTGAGAACAGAGATAGATCCGACCAACAAACCCTTGCAAAGGATTCCATTTGAAAGAGATTTCTTGTGAACTGATGCATCAATAGTGCCAGCTTGGTCTGATTATGAACAACCAATTATCAATTTATCATATAAATAAAAACAGTACGAATTCTCTTCTAGTCTTCTGCAAATAAATTGTGTGCAAAGTTATGCAGAAATGTCCTACAACAGAAGGTAGCACCATGATATGAAAAACATATAATCTCCTGTGGCGTAAAAACATGGAAGGATAAGATCTGACAGTACAATTGAAGTAATTATCCATCCAGAAGCCACTGGATATTATAAGCTGAAGAATTTTCCAAGTAAAAAACGAGTACCAATTTCCAAGATCTGCGCAAATCAATTGACAAAAGCCAATATGAACAACACCTATTTTGTATTGAGAGGATATGAGGAGGAAGAAATAAAGGGGAACCTAGCGGAGCACCATGCTTATGGATATTGCGCCTGTATGGAGGCAGAGGAAAGGACGGACACATCATCAGCAATAAAAGCCTGAGAAACTGATTGCATCCTTCCCATAAAAAAACACTGATTGCATCCTAGAAATCTGCGTGGAGCAGTTTCAATCGAACGAGCAGCCATGGTCGGTTGCTTCCCTCGCGGCGGCAGATCGATAGACCGATCCCCACCCTTCTATCTCGCAGCGGCTGACCCATCCCCTTCACCTTCTCTCGCGTCGAGCGATTTTGTTTGGGAGGGATAGCGATCGATCGACTGAATTAAGGTTGAGTGGAGCAGTTTCCAGGACATACTGCATCCGGCGGTTCCGCTCGATCCCCTCGCGCGAGTTTCTTTTATTTTACGGAACAGGAGCGCTTGCATGAGAGGGCCTTAACTGCCTTGGGCCGAGCAGGCAAAACTGGTCCAATTAACCACAAAAGTACAAAATAGCTACGGGGAGTAGCTGCCCTTGCACCGGCCGGCCCAGTTCGCGGCAAACACAGCGCTAACTTCAGATCGGACGGCCATGAACATTTAGCAAATTAAATCAAATGGTCAGAAATGCCTGATTCATGAGAGGGCAGGGATTAGGTGCCGTTTTACTGTTCTTAATGGGACTTGTACAGCAGTATTTTCTTTCTTGCAGGGAAACAATATATAAGTTTGTGGTATAATATTTTTTCAGTGCCATCTTCTGCCTTTTTTCTCTCATATGGGACACAGGAGTGGGCTACTGCATGCATGCTCGTACTGTAGTACGTACTCTACACCATAGTACGTACAGCAGATGAGCGAGCAGTCTTCGGTCGACAGCTGTGCGTGCTCTGGAATTGTGCAGGTGCGGACTCCTTTGATCTCGTTTTCCTTTCCCACGTCCCAATAATCGTTGGACGCTTCGCATCTGATTCGTAGATACATATGAACATCGATTCATCCAACAGATTCGATGAAAATAAGAGTGATGATCAAAGGTACATCTATTTTCCCTTGCCTTGCTGGGTTATCAACTCTGCAAAGTCCGGTGATCACATATCACATGTTGTATTAGTGCTCCCATTGTCAACCATTTTTCTCAAAGAGATATCCTGGCTGCCAGTGCAAGTTCTGTAAAATAGGGTCTAGTTTGCATATATTGTATTTGTACGTGTATACGTATGTAATCTGATCATCTATATATTGAGACGTGAGGTGGATGTAACCCCACGCAAAACTCTAAACCTATCTGTCTTAACTTGGTATCAGATAGCCTCCCGGGCCGCCGCGCGAAACCCTCCGCCGCCGCCCCGATCCATCCGCCGCCGCCGCGCGCCGCCTCTTTCCGTGCCGCGCGCCGCCTCTTTCCGCGCCGCCGCCGCGAGTCCCCCTCTCCGCCGCCGTGCGCCGCTCTCCTCCGCGCCGCCGCGATGTCATCCGCTGCCTTGTCGCTCTTCAACTACGTCGGCGCCATCACCTCGCCCGCGGCCGCCTCGATTCCCGCCGCGCTCGCCGTTCCGACGATCTCCGTCTGCCTCGGCCGCCACAACTTCATGCTGTGGGGGGGCATCGCCGGCACCGTCCTCGCCGGTGCCACCCTCCATGGCTACCTTGATGGCACCACGGCGGCACCGGACAAAACCATCGCTGTGGGCACAGGCGATGCCGCGACGACCGCCGCCAACCAAGCGTACCACCATTGGTGGACTCAAGGTCAAGGGCCTTCTCCTCACCTCCATGGATGAGGATATTGCCTGCCAGCTCATTAGCTGCAAGACGGCGCAGGTCGGTGCCATGTTCGGCGCACAGAGCCGCGCCAACGTTCGTCATATCCGGCGTCAACTCCAGACGCTGAGGAAGGAGGAGCTGTCCGCGGCTGAGTACATGCACAAGATGAAGGCCCTCGCCGACACCATGGCAGCCGCCGGCTCCCTGATCCGTGATGATGAGCTCATTGATCACATCCTCACAGGACTCGGCTCCGCCTACAACTCCATCACCGCCTCCCTGGGTGTGAGTAACGCACCTATGCCCTACTCCAGTTTCTACTCGCTCGTTTTGTCGTTCGAAGCACTGCAGGCCCAGAAGAGTGCGGCGGAGGGGTGGTCTCCCTCTGCCAACGCCGTGACCCGCTCGGGCTCATATGGCACTGGCGGACGTGCGCCCTACTCGGAGCCCTACCCCTCGCATGGCGGGGGTCCCCCGGCTGATGGGAACGGCCAGTCGGGGCAAGGCCGCCAAGGTGGCAATGGCGGCACCAACGGCGGCCGCGACCGCAACCCTAGCTACGCCGGCAATGGTCGGCAAGGTGCCGGGGGCAACGCCGGCAACAACGGCGGTGGTGGCCGCCGCAATAATCGTTGGCGCCCCAGGTGTCAAATTTGCAAGAACTGGGGACATGAGGCCGATGAGTGCCGCAAGCGCCATGACCAAGACCACAACACTCGCTCCGCCAACTCGGCGTCCACCAACACCGTCGACTACCCTTGGGTGCTGGATATGGGGCTACGGATCACCTGGCGAGTGATCTTGATCGTCTCCAGGTTCACGAGCGCTATGATGGCAAGGATCAGGTTCAGGTGGCCAATGGTGCAGGTTTGCCTATTTCCCACATTGGTCATTCCCGCTTACCCGGTTCATCCCTAAAACTGCACAACATCCTTCATGTTCCACACATCAGACAGCATCTTCTTTTCGTCTATCGCCTTGTTTGTGATAATGACGTGTTTGTTGAGTTTCACCGTCGTCTTTTCTTTGTTAAGGACAAAGCAACCAGGCGCGTCATTCTTCAAGGTAGAAGTCAGGGGGGTCTACCCAATTCCCTTTGCTCATGCATCGTCCTCATCATCTCGCCATGCATCCTCCGGTGTCAAAGTTTCGTCATCGCAATGGCATCAGCGTCTAGGTCACCCTACAAATAATGTGGTCACCTCCATTGTTCGGAGCCATGATCTCCCGTGTTCTAGTTCAAATAATTCACCATTAGTGTGTGATGCCTGTCAGCGTGCTAAGAGTCATCAACTACCGTATTCTACGTCTTATCATGTCACTACTGTACCTCTTGAATTAATACATTCAGACGTTTGGGGTCCAGCCATTGCTTCTTCGGGGGGGGGGGGGTACAAGTATTATGTTAGTTTTGTTGATGACTACACGCGTTTCACTTGGATTTATTTGTTTAAATACAAGTCTGATGTTGAGCAAGTCTTCTATAATTTTCAGGCTCATGTTGAACGCCTTTTGGATTGTAAAATCAAGGCCATTCAGTCCGATTCGGGTGGTGAATACCACAAATTCGCTACTTTCAACACACGGGCATCTCCCATCGTGTGTCGTGTCCACATACATCTCAGCAGAACGGTATTGCCGAGCACAAACACCGTCATTTGGTCGAGACCGGCCTTGCTTTACTTGCGCACTCGTCTCTCCCACTCCGGTTTTGGGATGAGGCGTTTCTTACGGCATGTTACCTCATCAACCGTATGCCCACTCCGGTTCTCAACAAGGACACACCCTTGTTCCGCCTGTTTCATGTTCAGCCCAATTATTCCTCACTTTGGATTTTTGGGTGTGCTTGCTGGCCTAGTCTTCGCAAGTACAATGCTCGCAAGCTTGAGTTCCGTTCCAAGATGTGCATATTCCTTGGCTATAGCCCTCTGCATAAGGGCTATAAGTGTCTTGATCGCACCTCGGGGAGGATATATATTTCTCGTGACGTTGTTTTCGACGAGACAGTTTTCCTTATTCCAACCCAGGTGTTTCGGTTGACATTGCTTCTCTTGAACATGCCCTCACTTTTCCATCTAATGAACCGGTTTCGAATGTCCATGTGCGAAAATATGACCTGCCCTATTTGTCATCTGACTTGTTACCTGCAGGCGATGTTGCTTTGTTTTCTTCCCAGGAAACCGTCGCTGCTCCTGCGCCCGACGTTGTGATCGACGTGCATGCATCGGACGTGCATGCCACGCCTCCCGATGCTGACCCGCCTGCATCGCCTGCTGGTGAGTCCGCGGCCTCGGCTGGGTTGCCGGCTGCGTCCCCCGGGCTACCACCCTCGCCCGGTTCCCCCACGTCACCTGGTTCGGCCCAGCCCACCGTTTCGGCATTGGCTGGGTCGCCGGCCGCGTCTCCCGGGCTATCATCCTCGTCCGGCTCTCCCGCGTCACCTGGACCGGCCCAGCCCATCGCTTCGCCCCGGTCCGTGTCGCCTGTCGCTGAGGAGTCCTCAGCCGCGACACCACTGGTCGGGTCTCCGTTGCCGCCGCCACCTTCTATCGGCGATGCAGCTCAAGGGCATGCCATGGTCACACGTCACCGTGATCATACGCGCAAGGACAAGACTTACACCGATGGCACGGTTCGGTATGACTCTCGCCGGCGTGCATTTTTCGCAGCGCCGGTTTCTCATCGTGATGTTCTTGGTGAACCCGCTTGGCGTGTCGCCATGTCTGAGGAATTTGCTGCTCTTCGTCACACGAACACCTGGGTGTTGGTGCCTCGGCCTCCTGGTGTTAATGTTGTGGGCTGCAAGTGGGTTTTCAAGACCAAGCATCGTTCGGATGGTTCTGTCGACAAGCACAAAGCTCGCCTTGTTGCTCGCGGTTTTACTCAACAGAAAGGGATAGACTATGGAGATACTTTCAGCCCAGTGGTGGAGCCTGCCACGGTTCGCCTGGTCCTCTCTCTCGCTGTGTCTCGTGGGTGGAGCCTTCGACAGATTGATGTAAGTAATGCTTTTCTACACGGTTACTTGGCCGAAGAAGTCTACATGCAGCAGCCCCCCGGATTTGAGGATGCTATGTATCCCTCTCATGTCTGCAAACTTCAGAGGTCCATCTACGGGCTCAAGCAGTCGCCTCGTGCCTGGTATGCTCGGTTGAGTAAGCGTCTCTCACAGCTTGGTTTTGTTGCCTCCAAAGCAGACACGTCCTTGTTCATCTTTTCACATGGTGCTATTCAGATATACATGTTGGTGTATGTTGATGACATTGTGATTGCTGGCTCTACACCCGCTGTGTTTGATCGCCTTGTGCAGTCCTTGTCTGCTAGTTTTTCCATCAAAGACTTGGGTCGGCTTGTTGGGGAACGTAGCAGAATTTTAAAATTTTCTACGCATCACCAAGATCAATCTATGGAGTCATCTAGCAACGAGTGAGAGGGGAGTGTATCTACATACCCTTGTAGATCGCGAGCGGAAGCGTTCAAGAGAACGGGGTTGATGGAGTCGTACTCGTCGTGATCCAAATCACCGATGACCGAGCGCCGAACGGACGGCACCTCCGCGTTCAACACACGTACGGAGCAGAGACGTCTCCTCCTTCTTGATCCAGCAAGGGGGGAGGAGAGGTTGATGGAGATCCAGCAGCACGACGGTGTGGTGGTGGAAGCAGCGGGATTTCAGCAGGGCTTCGCCAAGCGCTACTGGAGGAGGAAGAGGTGTCACGGGAGGGAGAGGGAGGCGCCAGGGGCTGAGCTGTTTCTCCCATGCACCTCCCCACCATATATAGGGGTGGAGGGGGCTGGTTTCTTGCCCTCCAAGTCCATTGGGGCGTTGGCAAAGGTGGAAGGAAAGAAATCCCATCCTTTCCCTTCCCCACCGATTGTTATCCCCCTTTTTTAGGGATCTTGATCTTATCCCTTCGGGATATGATCTTATTCCTTCTAAGGGGGAATCTTGGTGCGCCTTGACTAGGGGTGTGGGGCCTTGCCCCCACTACCCACGTTCATGTGGGTCCCCCCATGCAGGTGGGCCCCACTCCGGAACCTTCTAGAACCTTCTCGGTACAATACCGAAAAATCCCGAACATTTTCCGGTGGCCAAAATAGGACTTCCCATATATAAATCTTTACCTCCGGACCATTCCGGAACTCCTCGTGACGTCCAGGATCTCATCCAAGACTCCGAACAACCTTCGGGTTACCGCATACTAATATCTCTATAACCCTAGCGTCACCGAATTTTAAGTGTGTAGACCCTACGGGTTCGGGAGACACGCAGACATGACCGAGACGACTCTCCGGTCAATAACCAACAGCGGGATCTGGATACCCATGTTGGCTCCCACATGCTCCTCGATGAGCTCATCGGATGAACCACGATGTCGAGGATTCAATCAATCCCGTACGCAATTCCCTTTGTCTATCGGTACGATACTTGCCCGAGATTCGATCGTCGGTATCTCGATACCTTGTTCAATCTCGTTACCGGCAAGTCTCTTTACTCGTTTCCGTAACACATCATCCCGTGAACAACTCCTTGATCACATTGAGCTCATTATGATGATGTCCTACCGAGTGGGCCCAGAGGTACCTCTCCGTTACATGGAGTGACAAATCCCAGTCTCGATTCGTGCCAACCCAACAGATACTTTCGGAGATACCCGTAGTGCACCTTTATAGCCACCCAGTTACGTTGTTACGTTTGGTGCACCCAAAGCACTCCTACGGTATCCGGGAGTTGCACAATCTCATGGTCTAAGGAAAAGTTACTTGACATTGGAAAAGCTTTAGCAAACGAACTACACGATCTAGTGCTAGGCTTAGGATTGGGTCTTGTCCATCACATCATTCTCCTAATGATGTGATCCCGTTATCAATGACATCCAATGTCCATGGTCAGGAAACCGTAACCATCTATTGATCAACGAGCTAGTCAACTAGAGGCTTACTAGGGACATGTTGTGGTCTATGTATTCACACATGTATTACGATTTCCGGATAACACAATTATAGCATGAATAACAGACAATTATCATGAACAAGGAAATATAATAATAACCATTTTATTATTGCCTCTAGGGCATATTTCCAACAGTCTCCCACTTGCACTAGAGTCAATAATCTAGTTACATTGTGATGAATCGAACACCCATAGAGTACTGGTGTTGATCATGTTTTGCTCGTGAAAGAGGTTTAGTCAACGGATCTGCTACTTTCAAATCCGTGTGCACTTTACAAATATCTATGTCTCCATCTTGAACATGTTCACGTATGGAGTTGAAGCGACGCTTGATATGCCTGGTCCTTTTGTGAAACCTGGGCTCCTTGGCAAGGGCAATAGCTCCAGTGTTGTCACAGAAGAGAGCCATTGGACCCGACGCATTTGGAATGACTCCTAGGTCGGTGATGAACTCCTTCATCCATACTGCTTCGTGTGCTGCCTCCGAGGCTGCTATGTACTCCGCTTCGCATGTAGAACCCGCCACGACGCTTTGCTTGCAACTGCACCAGCTTACCGCTCCACCATTCAAAATATACACGTATCCGGTTTGTGACTTGGAGTCATCCGGATCTGTGTCGAAGCTAGCGTCGACGTAACCCTTTACGACGAGCTCTTCGTCACCTCCATATACGAGAAACATATCCTTAGTCCTTTTCAGGTACTTCAGGATGTTCTTGACCGCTGTCCAGTGTTCCTTGCCGGGATTACTTTGGTACCTACCTACCAAACTTACAGCAAGGTTTACATCAGGTCTGGTACACAGCATGGCATACATAATAGACCCTATGGCTGAGGCATAGGGGATGACACTCATCTCTTCTATATCTTTTGCCGTGGTCGGGCATTGAGCCGAGCCCAATTTCACACCTTGCAATACAGGCAAGAACCCCTTCTTGGACTGATCCATATTGAACTTCTTCAATATCTTATCAAGGTATGTGCTTTGCGAAAGACCTATGAGGCGTCTCGATCTATCTCTATAGATCTTGATGCCTAATATATAAGCATCTTCTCCAAGGTCCTTCATTGAAAAACACTTATTCAAGTAGGCCTTTATACTTTCCAAGAATTCTATATCATTTCCCATCAGCAGTATGTCATCCACATATAATATGAGAAATGCTACAGAGCTCCCACTCACTTTCTTGTAAACACAGGCTTCTCCATAAGTCTGTGTGAACCCAAACGCTTTGATCATCTCGTCAAAGCGAATGTTCCAACTCCGAGATGCTTGCACCAGCCCATAGATTGAGCGCTGGAGCTTGCATACCTTGTCAGCATTCTCAGGGTCGACAAAACCTTCCGGTTGTATCATATACAACTCTTCCTTAAGAAAACCATTAAGGAATGCCGTTTTGACGTCCATTTGCCATATCTCATAATCATAGTATGCGGCAATTGCTAACATGATTCTGACGGATTTCAGCTTCGCTACGGGTGAGAAAGTCTCATCGTAGTCAACCCCTTGAACTTGTCGATAACCCTTAGTGACAAGCTGAGCCTTATAGATGGTCACATTACCATCCGCGTCAGTCTTCTTCTTAAAGATCCATTTATTTTCTATGGCTTGCCGATCATCGGGCAAGTCAGTCAAAGTCCATACTTCGTTTTCATACATGGATCCTATCTCGGATTTCATGGCTTCAAGCCATTTGTCGGAATCCGGGCCCGCCATCGCTTCTTCATAGTTCGAAGGTTCACTGTTGTCTAACAACATGATTTCCAGGACAGGATTGCCATACCACTCTGGTGCGGAACGTGTCCTCGTGGACCTTCGAAGTTCAGTGGTAGCTTGATCATGATCATTATCAATAACTTCCTCTCTAGCCGGTGTAGGCTCCACAGAAACATTTTCCTGTGCTGCGCTACTCTCCGGTTCGAGGGTCATCTCATCAAGCTCCACTTTCCTCCCACTTACTTCTTTCGAGAGAAACTCTTTCTCTAGAAATGATCCATTCCTGGCAACAAAGATCTTGCCCTCGGATCTTAGGTAGAAGGTATACCCAATAGTTTCCTTAGGGTATCCTATGAATACGCATTTTTCCGACTTGGGTTCGAGCTTCTCTGGTTGAAGTTTCTTCACATAAGCATCGCATCCCCAAACTTTCAGAAACGACAGCTTAGGTTTCTTCCCAAACCATAATTCATACGGTGTCGTCTCAACGGATTTTGACGGTGCCCTAGTTAAAGTGAATGCGGCAGTCTCTAAAGCATAACCCCAAAAGGATAGCGGTAAATCGGTAAGAGACATCATAGATCGCACCATATCCAATAGAGTGCGATTACGACGTTCGGACACACCATTACGCTGAGGTGTTCCAGGCGGCGTGAGTTGTGAAACAATTCCACATTTCCTTAAGTGCGTGCCAAATTCATGACTCAAATATTCTCCTCCACGATCTGATCGTAAGAACTTTATTTTCTTGTCACGTTGATTCTCAACCTCACTCTGAAATTCCTTGAACTTTTCAAAGGTCTCAGACTTGTGCTTCATCAAGTAGACATACCCATATCTACTCAAATCATCGGTGAGGGTGAGAACATAACGATAACCACCGCGAGCCTCAACACTCATTGGACCACACACATCAGTATGTATGATCTCCAATAAGTTGGTTGCTCGCTCCATTGTTCCGAAGAACAGAGTCTTGGTCATCTTGCCCAAGAGGCATGGTTCGCATCTGTCAAATGATTCATAATCAAGAGACTCCAAAAGTCCATCTGCATGGAGTTTCTTCATGCGTTTAACACCGATATGACCAAGGCGGCAGTGCCACAAGTATGTGGGACTATCGTTATCAACCTTGCATTTCTTGGCATTCACACTATAAACATGTGTAACATCACGTTCGAGATTCAATAAAAATAAACCATTCACCAGCGGGGCATGACCATAAAACATATCTCTCATATAAATAGAACAACCATTATTCTCAGATTTAAATGAGTAGCCATCTCGCATTAAGCGAGATCCAGATACAATGTTCATGCTCAAAGCTGGTACTAAATAACAATTATTGAGGTTTAAAACTAATCCCGTAGGTAGATGCAGAGGTAGCGTGCCGACGGCGATCACATCGACCTTGGAACCATTCCCGACGCGCATCGTCACCTCGTCCTTTGCCAGTCTACGCTGATTCCGCAGTTCCTGCTTTGAGTTACAAATATGAGCAACCGCACCGGTATCAAATACCCAGGAACTACTACGAGTGCTGGTAAGGTACACATCAATTACATGTATATCATATATACCTTTGGTATTGCTGGCCTTCTTGTCCGCCAAGTACTTGGGGCAGTTTCGCTTCCAGTGACCGTTTCCCTTGCAATAAAAGCACTCAGTCTCAGGCTTGGGTCCATTCTTCGACTTCTTCCCGGCAGCTGGCTTACCGGGCGCGGCAACTCCCTTGCCGTCCTTCTTGAAGTTCTTCTTACCCTTGCCCTTCTTGAACTTAGTGGTTTTATTCACCATCAACACTTAATGTTCCTTTCTGATCTCTGCCTCCGCTGACTTCAGCATCGCATATACCTCAGGAATGGTCTTTTCCATCCCCTGCATGTTGAAGTTCATCACGAAGCTCTTGTAGCTAGGTGGAAGCGACTGAAGGATTCTGTCAACGACCGCGTCATCCGGGAGATTAACTCCCAGCTGAGACAAGCGGCTGTGCAACCCAGACATTTTGAGTATGTGCTCGCTGACAGAACTATTTTCCTCCATCTTACAGCTGTAGAACTTATCGGAGACTTCATATCTCTCGATCCGGGCATGAGCTTGGAAAACCATTTTCTGCTCTTCGAACATCTCATATGCTCCGTGATGCTCAAAACGCTTTTGGAGCCCCGGTTCTAAGCTGAAGAGCATGCCGCACTGAACGAAGGAGTAATCATCGGTGCGTGTCTGCCAAACGTTCAAATCGTCTGGCAGTGCTGGGAGAGCAGGTGGGTCACCTAACGGTGCTTCAAGGACATATGATTTCTTGGCAGCTATGAGGATAATCCTCAGGTTACGGACCCAGTCCGCATAGTTGCTACCATCGTCTTTAAGCTTGTTTTTCTCTAGGAACGCGTTGAAGTTGAGGGTAACATTAGCGTTGGCCATTTGATCTACAAGATAGATATGTAACATTTAGACTAAGTTCATGACAATTAAGTTCATCTAATCAAATTATGTAATGAACTCCCACTCAGATAGACATCCCTCTCGTCATCTAAGTGATTACATGATCCGAATCGACTAGGCCGTGTCCGATCATCACGTGAGACAGACTAGTCATCAACGGTGAACATCCCCATGTTGATCGTATCTTCTATACGACTCATGCTCGACCTTTCGGTCTCTTGTGTTCCGAGGCCATGTCTGTACATGCTAGGCTCGTCAAGTCAACCTAAGTGTATTGCTGTGTAAATCTGGCTTACACCCGTTGTATTCGAACGTTAGAATCTATCACACCCGATCAACACGTAGTGCTTCGAAACAACGAACCTTCGCAACGGTGCACAGTTAGGGGGAACACTTTCTTGAAATTTTAGTAAGGGATCATCTTATATATGCTACCGTCGTTCTAAGCAAATAAGATGCAAAAACATGATAAACATCTCATGCAATCAAAATAGTGACATGATATGGCCATCTTCGGGGCTCCATGATCATCATCGTCACCGGCATGACACCATGATCTCCATCATCATGATCTCCATCATCATGTCTTCATGAAGTTGTCTCGCCAACTATTACTTCTACTACTACGGCTAACGGTTAGCAATAAAGTAAAGTAATTACATGGCGAATTTCAATGACACGCAGGTCATATAATAAATTAAGACAACTCCTATGGCTCCTGCCGGTTGTCATACTCATCGACATGCAAGTCGTGATTCCTATTACAAGAACATGATCATCTCATACATCACATATATCATTCATCACATCCTTTGGCCATATCACATCACAAAGCACTTGCTGCAAAAACAAGTTAGACGTCCTCTAATTGTTGTTGCAAGTTTTTACGTGGCTGCTATAGGTTTCTAGCAAGAACGTTTCTTACCTACGTCAAAACCACAACGTGATATGCCAATTTCTATTTACCCTTCATAAGGACCCTGTTCATCGAATCCGATCCGACTAAAGTGGGAGAGACAGACACCCGCTAGCCACCTTATGCAACTAGTGCATGTCAGTCGGTGGAACCTGTCTCACGTAAGCGTACGTGTAAGGTCGGTCCGGGCCGCTTCATCCCACAGTGCCGCCGAATCAAGATAAGACTAGTAACGGCAAGAAGATTGACAAATCGACGCCCACAACTACTTTGTGTTCTACTCGTGCAAGATACTACGCATAGACCTAGCTCATGATGCCACTGTTGGGGAACGTAGCAGAATTTTAAAATTTTCTACGCATCACCAAGATCAATCTATGGAGTCATCTAGCAACGAGTGAGAAGGGAGTGTATCTACATACCCTTGTAGATCGCGAGCGGAAGCGTTCAAGAGAACGGGGTTGATGGAGTCGTACTCGTCGTGATCCAAATCACCGATGACCGAGCGCCGAACGGACGGCACCTCCGCGTTCAACACACGTACGGAGCAGAGACGTCTCCTCCTTCTTGATCCAGCAAGGGGGGAGGAGAGGTTGATGGAGATCCAGCAGCACGACGGTGTGGTGGTGGAAGCAGCGGGATTTCAGCAGGGCTTCGCCAAGCGCTACTGGAGGAGGAAGAGGTGTCACGGGAGGGAGAGGGAGGCGCCAGGGGCTGAGCTGTTTCTCCCATGCACCTCCCCACTATATATAGGGGTGGAGGGGGCTGGTTTCTTGCCCTCCACGTCCATTGGGGCGTTGGCAAAGGTGGAAGGAAAGAAATCCCATCCTTTCCCTTCCCCACCGATTGTTATCCCCCTTTTTTAGGGATCTTGATCTTATCCCTTCGGGATATGATCTTATTCCTTCTAAGGGGGAATCTTGGTGCGCCTTGACTAGGGGTGTGGGGCCTTGCCCCCACTACCCACGTTCATGTGGGTCCCCCCATGCAGGTGGGCCCCACTCCGGAACCTTCTAGAACCTTCTCGGTACAATACCGAAAAATCCCGAACATTTTCCAGTGGCCAAAATAGGACTTCCCATATATAAATCTTTACCTCCGGACCATTCCGGAACTCCTCGTGACGTCCAGGATCTCATCCGAGACTCCGAACAACCTTCGGGTTACCGCATACTAATATCTCTATAACCCTAGCGTCACCGAACCTTAAGTGTGTAGACCCTACGGGTTCGGGAGACACGCAGACATGACCGAGACGACTCTCCGGTCAATAACCAACAGCGGGATCTGGATACCCATGTTGGCTCCCACATGCTCCTCGATGATCTCATCGGATGAACCACGCTGTCGAGGATTCAATCAATCCCGTACGCAATTCCCTTTGTCTATCGGTACGATACTTGCCCGAGATTCGATCGTCGGTATCTCGATACCTTGTTCAATCTCGTTACCGGCAAGTCTCTTTACTCGTTTCCGTAACACATCATCCCGTGAACAACTCCTTGATCACATTGAGCTCATTATGATGATGTCCTACCGAGTGGGCCCAGAGGTACCTCTCCGTTACATGGAGTGACAAATCCCAGTCTCGAGTCGTGCCAACCCAACAGATACTTTCGGAGATACCCGTAGTGCACCTTTATAGCCACCCAGTTACGTTGTGACGTTTGGTGCACCCAAAGCACTCCTACGGTATCCGGGAGTTGCACAATCTCATGGTCTAAGGAAAAGTTACTTGACATTGGAAAAGCTTTAGCAAACGAACTACACGATCTAGTGCTAGGCTTAGGATTGGGTCTTGTCCATCACATCATTCTCCTAATGATGTGATCCCGTTATCAATGACATCCAATGTCCATGGTCAGGAAACCGTAACCATCTATTGATCAACGAGCTAGTCAACTAGAGGCTTACTAGGGACATGTTGTGGTCTATGTATTCACACATGTATTACGATTTCCGGATAACACAATTATAGCATGAATAACAGACAATTATCATGAACAAGGAAATATAATAATAACCATTTTATTATTGCCTCTAGGGCATATTTCCAACACGGCTGGAGTACTTCCTGGGATTGGAAGCGTCCTTTCATTCAGGGGGCATGACATTGATGCAGAAAAAGTATGCGCTTGATCTTCTTCATCGCATCAACATGGAGAACTGCAAGTCCACTTCCACTCCACTTGCTACATCCGAGAGCCTCTCACGTCACAGTGGTGCACTACTGGGTACTGATGATTCTTTCAGGTATCGCAGTGTAGTTGGAGCACTTCAGTATTTGACACTCACTCGTCCCGATATCTCCTTTGCTGTGAACAAAGTGTGTCAGTTTCTGTCTCAGCCTACGGAGATTCAATGGGAAGCAGTCAAGAGTATTCTGAGGTATGTCAAAGGTACGCTAGACACAGGACTACGGATTCGTAAGTCCCGATTTACTGGAGTCAGTATATTCACCGATGCAGACTGGGCAGGCTGTGTTGATGACAGGCGTTCCACGGGTGGCTTTGCTGTGTTTGTTGGACCCAATCTTATAGCTTGGAGTTCAAAGAAACAACCTACAGTCTCAAGATCTAGCACCGAGGCAGAGTATAAGGCCTTGGCCAATGGGGCGGCTGAGGCCATTTGAATAGACTCAGTTCTCATAGAACTTGGAGTTACACAGCAGCGCACACCTATATTGTGGTGTGATAATTTAGGGGCAACTTACCTGACGGCGAATCCAGTGTTTCATGCTCGGACCAAACACATGGAGATTGATTTCCATTTTATGAGGGAACGAGTAGCTGCCGGTGCATTGGAAGTCAGGTTCATTTCAACAGATGATCAGCTAGCGGATGTATTTACTAAACCCACTACCCGTCAGATGCTAGACCGCTTCAGAACCAATCTGAATCTTGTATGTAGTTCAGATTGAGGGGGCATGTAAAATAGGGTCTAGTTTGCATATATTGTATTTGTACATGTATACGTATGCAATCTGATCATTTATATATTGAGACGTGAGGTGGATATAACCCCCATGTAAAACCCTAAACCTATCTGTCTTAACTAGTTCACGTGCCATGAGGTTTGGCCTCGGAGTCGGATGTGCATGTGGGTTCCTTGGCCATTCATATATATGGAAACTACCAAGTAGTACCGTGTGCGTGCGTGGTGCATGGTGCTGCTACAGTGTTTTACACGACAGAGGGACAGGACAGGACAGAGCGCACAGCTCTACCGTTCCGTGGTCCTTGAGGGTCGAAGAGCAGGTGCTTGAGGCTTGTGGGGACGGGGGAAAGCAGTTTCCCTTTTGTTTGTTTTTTGTTTTTTTTTTAGCATCTGTAACCTTTATTAAATCTGGACGTTTATAGGGATACAGATGATATCGGGCGTAGTAACAAGTCACAGGTGACGCCCGGTAGACAAAGAAACGGCTGCTTTTGCTAGAGCATGAGCTTCGGCATTATACTTCCTATTCTCATGTACAAAATGAATATCATGAAAGTTACTAGATCGATGGTTTATCTCACTCAAAACCGATGTGAAGTGGCAAGGAACTTCCGAACCAATCATGGAGATCACGGCAGCACAATCCGAAGCCACCCAGATAGAATTGAGATTAAGGTCTGCCGCCAAAGCAAGGGGCTTCATTGCATGCTGGTGCTTCCAACGAGGGCGGCAGTTTCGGCAGGTAGTGGTTACTCCTTCTCCAACAAGACACGCCCCTCCTTTTGCCAGCATAGATGGCTCCGCATCAAGTAATTTTTTAAAAAAAAAATCATGAGGTAAAAATTTGATATTATTGCAATTTGAGATGGACCATAAACAGGCATTGCTTCACACACCATGGCTCCAGTTTCAGATGAACATTTTTAGTTTGAAAAATTGTGTAAGGACATCTTCAACAACTGACAAAAAATGACTACCTAATCCAGTTTTCGATGAGGAGAAACAGGTCTTAGTCAGCAAAGAAAAACTGCTTTTGCAGCAGACCTAAAACTGGACACCTATAAAATGAGTGAGTATGTTAGTTTTACCTCATATTCATGGCAAATTAAAATTTAATGTAAAATTGTCCATTTTAGCTAGTATCACATACCACAACCACATCCTATTCAATCAAGAAATGAATAACAACTAGATTTTCTTTGCCGCATTTCGGCGAACATGTTGTTGCGACGGCCTCACTTCCGGCCAGTGGAGTTCAACGGCAATAGGAGGGAGGCATCAGGCTAAGGGGAGCCAGGTGACGGCCAATTACGAAGGCGGGAATTCGAGCTCTGTAGGCGGGCCCTAAGGAGAGCTTGGCTCGGGGCACGACAGTGCGCTGGCTGTTATCGCGTGTCAGCCGGCTCCTATTCGAGCGGTATGACGCAGGGGCGATGACAGTTGGAAAACGGTAGGAATCGACGGGACAGGGCAGGCGAGGCGAGGCGAGGCGGCAACCACCATCTTGGTGTGGCGCAAGGGCGCCGATAGCTGGAAAACGGTCGGAATTGATGGGACAGGGCGGCGGACCGTGCTATAGGGCGGCGGTTCTGAGGGTGGCTGGTGGAGTGGCGGTCACGGTGGCGGCGACCGGCGCTGAGGCGGGGTGGCACGGTAAGGAGACCAGGAAATTTTACGGCGCGGTGGTTAAATTTGACGCCACCGTTTTTGGTTTTTGGTCCTGTGGTTATTTTTTATTTTTTTTTAGGGAACCCTGCGCTATCATTAACACAAACCACAGATTACAAGCTCACACGCAGACAGATCCAGAGAGAACGAGAGAGAACACACGTCCAGGGAAACTTGCAGAGAACACCCCAGAAGAACAGAAATCACAGAGAAGGGCCTGGGAGACCCCGCAACCACCACCATCATTCGATGCCGGAGCCGAGGCAGCACCATCGCCATCGCCGGCTTTGTGAGTCGATGGAGAGGCCCGCCGTTCGCGACGAAGCCATTGACGCTGTGGCACGTCGACCGGGGATCTTCCCCGTGCAGAACCTCGGATCCCAGAACCGGCCGTCCGCTCCGACGAAGTCGCAGAGGAAGAGCCGGACTGCCACCAGCAAACCATCCAGCCGCTCCTGGACCGCCATCCTCACCCGTAAGCCAGCGCCGCCAGCCACCTGCATCACTCCTCCTGTATAGGGTCTCACAGACTCCGCGGCGACACCGGAGGACGCGCCGACACGACGACGGAGTCGGAGAGCAAAAAGCTGCTGTGTGGGTGACGCTGCCGCCGCGACACCCACACCCAGCAAACCTGATCCCGCTCCCTCCAAGAGGAAGCGCGAAGACGCTGCCATCAGCTCCTCGACGCAGCCGTCGAAGTGGGGTTGGAGCCGCGGCGGATTATTCCCCACTGTCGCCGTCGCCACCACTCCAACAACGACGGGCAGAACCCTACCCCTAACACTATCTACACGCCGGAAACGTAGATCCGCGGTCCCCCCACTCTCCCGCCGCCGGAGCGGCCGGCGGAGAGGGAGGGGACCGGCGGTCTGGCCGGCGGCGACGCGGGGAAAGAAGAGCTCCTCCCTTTCGCCTCTCTCTCTCACTGTAGCAGAGAAGGGGAAGGGGAAAGCCGGCCCGTGAGCGACTTGGGGATGGAGACCATTTTGGTCCTGTGGTTGTGGACGTGCGGGCGGTATGAACATTTATTTCTTGTTTTTTTTTGAAGTACCACGTGCCATTCAACGAGCAAACAGAGACAGAACACCACACGCAGCACCAGGAACAGCCCAGAACATCCAGCTGTCCGGACACTTTGCACAAAGGACCTCCAACAAAATAAAATTACAACCAACCCCCTGGAGACCCCTGAGCAGAACACCAAAGAACATCGCCTGCATCCACCATCGCCGGAGACGCCAACAGAGAAGGAGACGACACACCACCAGGCCCAGATCTGGGAAGGCTTCCTCGCAGCCAAGCTGCTTTGTGGACCTCTTGTGCTCCCCGCCACCACCGACAGGGCCCATGTCTCTGTGGCACACCGGCCGGGGATGAACCCCGAGCCTCCCAGACCGCAGCACCACCGCTTCCGATCGATCTCGTCGACGAAAAACCACGGCACCGCCCATCAGCACCCTCAAGCCCAGTGCCAGGACAGCCAGCATCTGGAAACTGCCATCGTCGACGCCATAGGAGACGCCACCCGCCGGCCAAGCTCCAACACGACATCTCACAGTCCCTGTAGCAGCACCGGAGCGACCACCGCTACGACGGCGGAACTGGAGACCAAAATCCACCACAGGGTCACCGCCGCCGCCGCGCTGACCCCGCACAGGAAACCTCTCGCCCAGGTCCGCCATCCGCCGCGTCGTGGACCATCGTGGCAGAGAGAGGACCGGAGCAGCTTTATTAGACCCAGCCGCCATCCTCGCAGAGACGAGATGCTAGCCGGCCAACCCTAGCTATGAAGACTAACTAAGCCTACAGCTATACAGATCTGTGCAGCGGCTCCGGCGACTCCCCCCACCGACGAGCACAAGGCCCCCGGGGAGAAGAGTCACCGGCGCCGAAGCCAGAAAACGAAGTCGCCGCTCAGTCGCCTTTTCTCTCTACTGTAGAAAGAGGGGAACGAGAGGAGAAAGGAGCTTAGTGGCTAGCTCGGCTATGCCACCTTATTTATTTCTTGTTCGGAGCGAATGATTAGCAGATTCACACTTGACTTGGAGGTGGGGGTGCATTGCATCCCATTCCCTTGCTTTCGTGGGGCCACAGCAAAACGGCCAGAAGCACTTGTCCAGGCCAGCAGACACGAGGGGGGAGATCAACCTTGGAAGAAAAGGCTGCTGCCCCCCGCGACAAGAACCAGATACACAGAGCCGCACCCTGCTCTGGCCTCTCCCCTTTCCTCTTCTCTCTCCCCACTCCGTGCAGCTGCCAAGCTCCCAGTACCGAGCCGACCAGAGCTTTGCTCCAAACAATACTTGACGCGCTAGCTACACATTCACTTCTTTATTTACCAACGGTAAATCCAGGGTTCTCTATAAATTTGGAACCTCGAACGACAGAGTAACTCCCATGTAATACCATCTCTTTCTTTCTTTTCTTTTTTTGAAAATAACTAGACTTTATTTCTCAAATGATGGTCATATCGTTTACAAGGAGATGAGAAATAAAATCAGGGATAACATCATCCCAAGCGCCCGGAGATCTAGAATTATAGGGATGCTTTGCTAACTTATCGGCCGCCTGGTTTGCTTCTCTATAACAATGATTGAAGGTTAACTTTGAGAAATCAAGTGATAGCTGCTTGCATTCGGTCACCACTGCAGCATCTGGTCCCAGATATTCATTCGACGATTGTACCGATGCAATGGCGAAGGAGCAATCAGATTCTACCTCTGCCCTGTTGCATCCCATGCTTGAGAGGAGATACAAACCATTCCTTATAGCTAACAATTCAGCAGTGTCTGCGTCCCTAACATGCGGGAAGAACCACGATGCCGCGGCAATATAATCACCACGATCATCCTGAAGTATTGCACCACTGGACCCTGGCAGTGTCTCCGCGTGGAAAGATGCATCCACATTAACCTTCACCATCCCATGAAAGGGTTTCTTCCACATTTGTGCGTTGGTCCTTGCTGGTACTTTCGGTGTCAAAGATCTGATATAATTTGTAGCCAGTACGTTGATGGACGTTGCAGTTTTTCAGGGCTCTGAATCTCCACTCCTTTCACTAGTTGGCGGCGCAGCCACCATAAGAACCAAGCCGCTACAGTTGACAATTCTGCCACCGGGATACCATCGACAGTAAACTTTTGTTTAATCAGTATTTCCAAATTAATAGAGCCAGACCTGTCTTCAGTTACTGATCGTTGAACTGTATCCAAGAGCCCCAGTTTCGACCCGACTTCCTTCACACCCTTGCACGCAAATAATGTGTGATGTATATCCTCAGCTCCGATCAAGCATCAGGGGCATTGGGGCGATAGGGGAATGTGCCGGCTAGCCAGAACCCCATAACATGGTAGGACTCCATGGAGCACTTTCCATGCAAAGTGTTTTACTTTCCCCGGTACCTTTAGGTTCCATGCATCTTTCCATATGTTGTTGATTTGAACGTTGCCCTGCCCATCAGTTCTTGTCACACGTGAACCGATTTGGTGTTCTAACTCCTTGTAATATGCCGAGCGTACAGAAAAGGTGCCAGACCTTGTGTAGTTCCATGCAACAAAGTCCTCAGTCATGTGTGGGTGTAGCGGAATTTGTAGTATTCTTTGCACATCAACGGGAGAGAATCTCTCAAGAGCACCTTATCCCACATTCCGGTGTAAGGATCAATTAGTTCTTCCACCTTGGATAACATCATCGTCCCTCTTGGTGTGATTACTTTTCGAGACACACTGATTGGAATCCAAGGGTCCTACCAAATGTTGATTTGGGACCCCGAGCCAACCCTCCAAATGCAACCCCTCTGGAAAGTTTGAATGCCAGCCATGATGCTTTGCCAAGTATAGGAGGATCCCTTCTTTGGTCCAGCCTTCAGTAAATTGCCATCTGGGTAATACTTAGCACTGAGAACTTGCGCACACAGAGAGTCTGGGTTCTGGAGAAGTCGCCAACGCTGTTTTGCTAACATAGCAAGATTAAAACTACAGCTCCCTAAACTCCAATCCCCCTATCTTCTTCTGCACACACAACTTCCACCATGCGAACCAATGCATTTTCTTCTGGTCTTAACTATCACCTCACCAATCACCAGCTATCTCATCTATAATTGCCTTGCAAATATTTATGGTTATCTTATCAAGAATGTAACATTATGAAAGAAATTATTTAAAAAATGCAATGCGGCCTTGCTATGAGAGCCTGACAAAACAGCACTTTATATTACAAACAAACAAAAGGAAAATTGACGAGTAATCAGTTCAATCACCACACGAGACAAGCCAAATTCAGTAGCCAGGGACAACAATAGCTTTTGTTTTAGATGCCTGGTAGAAAAAAAAAGGACACGACCCGCACTAATACACACTATGTCTGATGACACAGGGTACCACAGAAGTGCCAAAAATAGAAATAAGTAGGACCATCAGCATAAATCATGAAAAGTAGTTCATGCAATGTAGGCTAAATCATATTTGAAGGCGGATCACAACAATACAGGGGGAGGGGTAGAAACTAGAAAGTAGTGTGGGTTTAAAAGTAGAAATGAATGCTCCCAGGTTGAACATAATTAAAGTAATCTTGACATCATCAAACTTCAAGGCAAAGGAGCAGGGCTTAGTGCTCATGGCAATTGAAGCTGCAATATTTCAAGGAATAACATATGACAACATAGAAGGAGATCATATGAACATATCCATGCGATGTCGTACTATTGGTGGGGCGGAGAAGACCAGCGCAAAATGCATTGGATCGCTTGGCGAAAGATGCGTGTTCTAAAAAATAGGGGTGGCAAAGGGTTTCCGTGATATTAGTAGCTTCAGTTTGGCCATGCTTGTCAAACAGTGCTAGAGACTGGTTGAGAATTATGGCTCTTTATGTGCCAGAGTACTTCGTTCCGAATATTATCCAAGTGGTGATTTAGTCAACTGTGAACTGAAGAAAGGCTCATTGTATCTATGGTAGAGTATTTGGGCAGGAGTTCAAACATTCAAAAAAAAAAAGGTTGCATTTGTAGAGTGGGGAAAGGTTCGAAAATCAACATATGGGAAGACTGCTGGATTCGTAATAGTTCTTCTAGGAAGATCATAACACCCTGAGGAAAATATTATTTTTTTACATAGTTAATGAGCTCATCGATCCCATAGCTGGTTCGTGGAATGAAAGTTTAATAATGGATTTTTTTGGCACATTAATTAATGTCGAACGCATCCTGCAAATCCTTATTTTTCGGCATGAGACCCATGGTTTTGTGGCATGGCACTTAACAAGAACTGGTACGTTTAGTGTGCATTCGCCTATTATAAACAATGGGAGGATTGTTACATGTCAAATAATGCTGACAGATCGACCAGTGGAGGCTGTGCTTCTGGTCTGGGACAAAGTTTGGAACATGAGAAAGTACCAGGAAAGATCAAAATTTTCCTATGGAGATGTCTCCATAACGCAATCCCGTGCGCATGTGCGTGTGCATGGGCGTGCGTGCGTGTGTGTGTGTGACATGGCACACATGTTGTTCGGGTGTGACCGTGCAAAACAAATCTTGCTACGCCTGGGGCTAAATACTTCATGCAGTAATGGAATATCGGGAGCCAAAACACTGGAGATTGTGTTGTGTGATCCTTTGCATCAGATGTACATGGATGTTGTTGATGTGCCGGTATATTTGGTGGCAACGCCATATGATCGTTCGAGACGAGGATGTGCAGCCACCTGCCCATACTTCTGCTGTTGTCCAGGCTCTTGCTCTTAATTTCGTTAGGGCGGCGGCGAAACCTGGGGCTGTGCCGAGGCTCAACCGATGGAGAAAGCCGTTGTCTAGTCAACTGGCTCTGAACGTTGATGCTTCTTTTCATCAAGGATGACCACACTGGATCCTGTGGCATGATTATCCGGGACTGCGGAGGTATGTTTGTCATGGTGTCCACGTCAAAACTTGAACATGTTGCGGACATAATTTCGTCTGAATCTGCTGCTCTTGTGGAAGGACTAAACCTGGCTCTTAATATTGGATGCAAATGCCATCTCTATACAAATAGATAATCTGGTTGTTGTCGACGAAGCCCTGAAAGTCAACACCGGATGTTCCTGAAAGTCGTAGTTTGATGGATGGGTTCATGAAGGTTTTTATTGAGCATTGTAATACATAATAAAAAAGTTTTTCTTTGGTTTTTTTTCGTTTTCTTCTGATTTTCACTGGTTTTCTTCATCTTTTCCTCTGTTTTCATAGATTTTTTTATTTTCTTCCCTTTTCCATTTCTTTTTATTTGGTTTATTTGTTTTTATCTGGTTTCCTTTCTTTCTGTTTCTTTTTCTTTTCTGCACTGGTTTTTCTTCGGTTTTCTTTTTTTCCATTTCTCTTCGGTTTTCTTTGTTTTTCCATTTTACTTTTCTTTCTAAACTCATATCTAAATTTTTCTTACACACTGTACTTTTTTCTTGTAAGTCAAGACAATTTTTTAATACATGTTTAACATTTTTCAGATACATGGTTAACATTTTCTTCAAACATATGCTTTGATGTCTATTGTTATTGTACATGAGGTACTTTTTTGGTATATATCTCATATTTTTTTATACAGGTTTAACATTTTTCATACACATGATTAACATATTTTCAAAATATATGTTTTGGTGTCTATTTTCTTCGTACACATCGTATATTTTTCTTATACATCCGATAAATATTTGTATACATATTTTAACATTTTTAATACATGTTTAACATTTTTCAAGTACATGATTGAATGTTTAGACAAAATATATATATTCATGTCTATTGTTTTCATACACATTGTACATTTTTTCTATACATCTAAAACATTTTTATATAGGTCTAAAAATTTATATATACATGATTAAAAACATCAAATATATGTTTTGATGTATAATTTTATATATACATGTTTAACATTTTACTTATACATGTGAAACATTTTTGTATACATGTTCAACACTTTTAAAATGCATGTTTAACTTTATTTTCTAAATTTTATGTAATGTGTTTTTTGTAATACATATTTATAATTTTTTGAAGTAAGTAAAAGAAAAAAAAACAAAAATGTAAGAAAAAAATGAGTGCTTTAAGGCATGCGTTCTTCCGCGAGCTGGGCCAGCCCATTTTCTTAGCCGCTAGAGGCGATGGGTCACTATGTCTCGCTTCAAGTGAGATAGAGTCGCTGCCTCAAAAAAAAGTGAGATAGAGTCGCACCCCAACTCCAAATGGAACTCCGCGAGACTTGTGCAGGCGGATCCTATTTAGCTCATTGGTCGGGAGATAGCAGGACCTCTATTTCGCGCGTAGGGCAGCGCGGGTGTTGCGGTGCGTATCCGGGAGGTTGCTGGTTCTGGTCGGGCAGCTGGATCCAGGCTGCCGGTGTTGGTTGGCGGTGAGAAAGAGGTTGTCGTGGCTGTCGCGGGTAGTCGTGTAGGGTAACGCAGCAGAAAACAAAAAATTTCCGACCTACGCACCAACCCAGGACCACTATGCAGACTGCATACAAGGTTTGATCATATTTGTTACCGACTCGTAGCGCAGCGGAAGTAGAGTCGATGACGATCGGCGGTGCAGATCCCCGCAGCTAGGATTTACAACCTCCCAACCACGAAGATGTATACCCTCATCCGCCACTCGGACAGCCCTCCGGGAGGCGGTCGGACAGTCCCCCGGATGGTGTCGCGGACAGCCCTTCGGGAGGACTCACAGAACTCGGACCGTCACTTGGACAGCCCTTCGGGAGGCACTCACGAACAGCCCCTCGGGCACTAAGATCGAAACTACGACCTCTCTACAGAGTTGCACACATACGGTGTCATCTATCCGGCAGGGCTTCGCCGTCCAGAACTAGTTCCCACCGGAACCCAGACAGCCTTTCGGCTCTACGAAACTATTTCGCGGGAAGGGAAAGAGAAGCCAGATCATTGCATGGCACTTGTATGTGAGAAGGGATGAAGGATTGAGCAGCCCCCTCTCCTCCTTATATAGGAAAACCAAGGGGTAGGATGGGCATTCAAGAAATACCAAAATACCCATGAAGGAAACTCTTTCCAAGGTCATAAGAGAGAAACCAAAGGACATGTGGAGCTCCAAGGTGGCCGGCCACCCCCTAGGGGTCCCCCCCCAAGGGGGCTCTCATCCATCCACATCACCTTCTAGAAGCCTTTAGCAAAAAGCCCTAAAAGGTGGCTTTCCAAAAAAATTCAAAAAGCACTTTCACTATTCATGACGACATTTTTCAGCGTCCGTTCGAACTGAAAATATTTATGTGGGCTAAGAACATTTCCAGTACCCACTAAAATAATTTTCAACGCGTTTTGGAACAATTCCAGTTTAGTGATTTCATCTGCGAAAAGCATCTGAAGCGGTTCCGGCAGCCCCGGAACATTTCCGGTTTTTTCTTCCAGAAAATTCCCAGAAGTTTCCAGAATGATTCTGGCATCCTCCAAGAATTATCAGGCATGTGCCGAAACCATTTTGACTTAATGGTATCCCCTGAAACAACTTTTCAGTTTCACCGGAACTCATCCGGTGACCTCTCTCTGCGGAACTTTTCCGCTGTCCGAAACTTTTTCGGTGATTTTCTCTCAGACTCCCTGTCTAGTATTCAGCAGATAGATGACCCTTAAGCGTGTGACCCTATAGGTTCGGTGAAGTATAGACATGACACGGAACCCCTTCCGATCAATGATCAACATCGGAGCCGTGGACACCCATATTGACCCCTATACCCACACGAATGAATATTCGAGTGAACCTCCAGTTGCCGTGTGCTATTCCTATTGCTTCGCGATATGTTACAAATACCTGAGGTGAGACATGTTGGCATTCCCGTGGATCAACAACTTGTCCACTATGCTAGTTACCTCGTTACCGGTATTGTTCTCTTTTCTCGTTACCGTGTTCCGGCATCCCCGTGATCAAATCACAAAGTGTCTGGCCAGACGATGATGGATACCGTAACACCGAGAGGGCCCAGAGATATCTCTCCATCGTCGGAGGAGCAAATCCCAATCTTGAGCTATCAAGTTACTTGACATACTTTCCCATGAACCCGTAAGCCGCCGTAATAGCTATCCAGTTACGGATGACGTTTAACAAACCCCAAAGTTCATGAATCAAGCATGAAGAAACTCGATACTCTCATGGTCTGAGGAATCATGCAAACATTAACCATCTCTGTGTTATTAACCATTAACTCATGACGAATGTATCTCATAGCATAACATCAATTCGGGTCGATTCAACACAAATGTCCTTCCTGACATTGTGCCCTCAAAGTTGCTGGCATAGACATGCCCATGATTGGAAAAACATAATCATCATGCAACACTTGAGCTAGTCTTAGAGGCACGACTACGAATACATTTTACCGTTTATTATACCACACGTGCACATGGGTTTTCCCCAGAGCCTTTATGGATATACGGGCTCGGGAACCATAGCAGTTATAGCATGGAACATAAACCTAATTATGAACACGGAGATAAATAATAACATTTATTATTGCCTCTAGGGCATATCTCCTACAGATCGAAACAACGACCTCTCTACAGAGTTGCACACATACGGTGTCATCTATCCGGCAGGGCTTCGCCGTCCAGAACTAGTTCCTGCCGGAACCCAAACAGCCTTTCGGCTCTACGAAACTCTTTTCGTGGGAGGGAGAGAGAAGCCAGATAACATCTTGGCATGTGTATGAGAGCAAGGGATGGGGAAATGGCTGCCAAGATCACTCCTATATATAGGCTAGCCAAGGGGTAAAATTGTCACACAAAAACCCCAAAGTGCCCTTGGAATATCCCTTTCCAAAAGGGAATATGCCCTATGGGAGTGCCATGTGGAGCACCATGGTGCTCCACCTCCTTGGCCGGCCACCCTTGGGGGGGGACCCCCCCCCATGAGGTGCCATGCCCTCCTTCCCCTTCTAGAAGGCCCTTTTTGGAATTTCCAAAAAGGTGCTTTCCATAAAATTCCCAAAAAGCACTTTCACTATTCACGACGACATTTTTCAGCGTCCGTTCGAACTGAAAATATTTATGTGGGCTTAGAACATTTCCAGTACCCACTAAAATAATTTTCAATGCGTTCTGGAACAATTCCAGTTTAGTGATTTCATCTGCGAAAAGCATCTGAAGCGGTTCCGGCAGCCCCGGAACATTTCCGGTTTTTCTTCCAGAAAATTCCCAGAAGTTTCCAGAATGATTCTGGTATCCTCCAAGAATTATCAGGCATGTGCCGAAACCATTTTGACTTAATGGTATCCCCTGAAACAACTTTTCAGTTTCACCGTAACTCATCCGGTGACCTCTCTCTGCGGAACTTTTCCGCTGTCCGAAACTTTTCGGTGTCCGAAACTTTTTCGGTGATTTTCTCTCAGACTCCCTGTCTAGTATTCAGCAGATAGATGACCCTTAAGCGTGTGACCCTATAGGTTCGGTGAAGTATAGACATGACACGGAACCCCTTCCGATCAATGATCAACATCGGAGCCGTGGACACCCATATTGACCCCTATACCCACACGAATGAATATTCGAGTGAACCTCCAGTTGCCGTGTGCTATTCCTGTTGCTTCGCGATATGTTACAAATACCCGAGGCGAGACATGTTGGCATTCCCGTTGATCAACAACTTGTCCACTATGCTAGTTACCTCGTTACCGGTATTGTTCTCTTTTCTCGTTACCGTGTTCCGGCATCCCCGTGATCAAATCACAAAGTGTCTGGCCAGACGATGATGGATACCTTAACACCGAGAGGGCCCAGAGATATCTCTCCATCGTCGGAGGAGCAAATCCCAATCTTGAGCTATCAAGTTACTTAACATACTTTCCCATGAACCCGTAAGCCGCCGTAATAGCCATCCAGTTACGGATGACGTTTAACAAACCCCAAAGTTCATGAATCAAGCATGAAGAAACTCGATACTCTCATGGTCTAAGGAATCATGCAAACGTTAACCATCTCTGTGTTATTAACCATTAACTTGTGACGAAAGAATCTCATAGCATAACATCAATTTGGGTCGATTCAACACAAATGTTCTTCTAACATTGTGCCCTCAAAATTGCTGGCATAGACATGCCCATGATCAGGAAAACAGGATCATCATGCAACACTTGAGCTAGTCTTAGAGGCTAGACTAGGAATACATTTTACCGTTTATTATTCCACACGTGCATATGAGTCTTCCTCCAAGCCTCGTTTTATTTGTAGACTCGAGAACCATAGCAGTTATAGCATGGAACATAAACCTAATTATGAACAGGGAGATAATCAATAACATTTATTATTGCCTCTAGGGCATATCTCCTACAGACTCCCACTTGCACTAGAGTCAATAATCTAGTTAATGCTAATGCACTTTACACCTGTGGCACACCTGTGTAAATATGCTTCGCATGTGGTATAGCCTGATGTCCAACGGATCTGACGACTTCAGCTCTGTGTGTCTCTTTGCATATCCTTCGCATTTTCATGCTTTCACAAAATTCATATTTTGTGTGGACTTGACTTTGTATGTATGTGAATCACAGGTCGAACCTGGATTCCTCAGACTGAGGTATGGAGCAACTACCTGCAGTAGTGTCCCATTGACAAAAGTAATCTTGGAACCATACTAAGTTCATGAATGAACTATATGATTCAACATCTTCTTTGTCGCTTAAAAAGCGGCAACATACTTCGCCTTTGTTATAGAATTCACCACAGTATCTTGTTTGGAACAATTTCCAACTACCGTGCCACCATATTATGTATTACACAAAACTCTTTATTTAAATCAAAAATCGCTTGGAGCAATGATGAAGACTGTATCGATGTAACATTTTACAACGAACTCTTCATGATCTCCACTTGCGAGAAAACATGTCATCAGTGCTACTCTAGCATTCAATGACACTTTTCACTGTTGTCCTATGATCAGTACTTTTGATCACTTTGGTATCTATACTCGCCACACCTTGGGAGTATCGGACAAAACTGGTTGTTTTACATACCATGGAATACATGATTAATCCAAACAAAAAGGTGTGAGGAATCACCATCATGTATTTTGCTCATCAGTGTTTTTGGGACACCGAGTCTTGCAAAACTCTTTCCATGTGACTTCGGCAAGAATCACTCCTTGGCGTTTTAAATGCTAAAAAGTTTTAGCATCTTGTCAATATATATTTATTGCTTAGCCCCATTAGGTAAATCTATCTCCATAGATCATTATGCCTAATATTGAGGCTATTTAGCCCAAGCACTTCATCGAAAAACTCTTTTCAAATGAAGTCCTAATTCGTGTCAAGAATTTTATTTCCAATTAACAATGTGTCAAGCACACAAGGTTTTTAGAAATATTATTAGGCTCCCACTTATTTTCATGAATTACAAGCATCTTCGTTACCCATTGATGAAGTCAAACTCCTTTGACCATTTCATCAAAACACGAAGATTCCGACTCCACTTTGCTCTCTTCTGTCCATCGCTGGAACTCTGAAGTTTGCACCCTTACTAGCATCCTCTGGACTCACAAAATACCTTGGACTGTAACACATGCAAGTCCTTGGATTCATTTCCATCAGATGGAAATCCTTTTGTCATCCCTTGTTTCATATCTCATGATATGAAATTTGTATTAATTGCTAGTTCAACCCGAACTGACTTTAAGCATCGCTACGATGAAACAACCTCATCGTAGTCAACTCCTTGAACTTGTTATTTCAACAAGTCGAGCTTTATGGATAAAACATTTTATCCATATCAGTTTATAGTTCCATAAAAGTTCGTTAGACTCTAATTCTTCTGAAGGGGTCATCAAGATATGATCTTGAATCATTTATATGGAAACTATCTCGGATTATATTGGCATTTAGCCAATCCCGGAGTCAGGGCCCATCAACGCTTCCTTGTGTATCGTAGGTATACTGTTGTCTAACAACAATATCTCGTCTGCGCACCTGAGAGGTTTGCACGAGCCTTGCCTACGTGGTTCAGTTGCAAGTTCGACCGAAGTCCATACATTTTATTGTAGAGACTTCCATATCAGTCGCAGTAGGAAACTCCGGAATCACTTCCAAGGTTCCTTTCCTTTGACCTGATGACGAAGATACTGGTTATCTCGTCGAGTTGCACTGTCCTTCCACTCACCTTTTGCAAGAACAATTCTCTTTAAAAGCATACCATTTTGTGGCAAAAACTTTTGCCTCGGTATAGTGGTGGGGGAATACCCAATGACTTGGGATAACCTACAAAGTAGCACTTGTCTGATTTGGAATAGGTTTGTAACCTTTTACACAAGCCCCATATTCCAAATGTTAAGAAAAGATATAACATGGTTGGGCGTACCATACCATGGTGTCATTTCAACAGACCCGATGGAACTCTTTTCAGTGTAAAAGCCGCAGTCTCTAAAGCATCACTCTTTAAAAGGGATAATGGCAAATTTATTTATGCCATCTTTGATCTTACCATGTCATAAATGGTTCAATTACATCTTCACGGACTTTCCACTTGCAGTGGTGTTCCGGGAGGTGCAAGTTATGAAACCCCTTTCACAACTCATCAGACATTCGCTAAACTTGTAACTCAAATATTCTTTTCTGCAATCGAATTGTAGAAACATAATCTTCTTGTTACAATAACTTCTACTTCATATTTGAAAACCTTTTGAATGAATTCAAAAAATTCAGACTTACGTCTCATCAAGTAAATATCCATATATCTACTTGAGTCATTTCTGAAGATAGATAAATTCACTACTTGCAAAAACATTTATCGGACTACATACATCAAAATGTATGATCACCAATAAATTCTTTGCTCGTTCCTTATGGCCTGTGAACGGTATTTCAGTCACTTCACTTTTCGAAGGAAAGTTGCAAGTGTCAGATGATTCAAAAATCAAACGACTTCAAAATCCATCATAATGGAATCTTTCATGCGGGTTTCTCCAATGTGACCAAATGCAGTGCCACACTTGTGTGGTATTATTTTAGTCTTGTGACATTTAGCGTCAGTGTTATGGATGTATCATTTTACCATCAATATTCATAACATACATCCCATCTTGGATGGAAGTATGGCCCTTCATGTTATTCATAATACTGAACAACAATTGTTCTTTTATGAACAACTCTTTTGCAACAAACATTGTGCAATGGGCTAGAGTGTGTAAAACTCTAAAATGAATTATGAAAATAAATCCAGAGGTAATATATTATTATCATTATTCATAACATGCATCTCATTCTCAATGAAAGTATGGCCCTTATGTTATTCATAACATCAAACATAAAAAGTTCTCTTATGAACAACCTTCTTGCAAGATTACTTTATGCAAAGGCTAGAGTTTGTAAAACTCTAAATGAATTATGAAAATAAATACAGACGGTAATACACCGGTGGAAGGTATAGTAACATTTACTATGTTCCCTGTGTATACCTAAACCTCATTCCTGGCTAGTCTTTCAGGCCATAGTAGTTCTTACATCGAGTTGCAACAGAATGCAATCGAGCGGGTATCTCTATGATTAACTCACAATACCCAAGAATCAGTGATTAACAAATTAATCATAATTCCCAAGAACTATATCTTTGACTAGTCTTCTATACATCAAAAAGTTGTATGACATTCATACATGAGCTGGATATTCCAGTCTTCTTTCTTTCTGCCATTATACTTCTAACAGTTTAACTTTTAGTATTTCTCCTACTCTCAGAAGAAGCACCCAACTTAAGAGTGGCGTTAGCCCCGGACTTCCTAGGCGTGAAAGTTTCACTAACACCCTTCGGACACTTCCTTTCTCTTTAAGTTGTTGTTTTATTCACCTTTCATCATATGACAGGCGTTCTTCTGGATCCCTCTCTTATCAGTCTAATGCATAGTAAACTCTTTTACTAACAGTTTGCAAACAAACATTGCTTTGGATATCTCATATCTTTTAGCCTTTGTTTGTCTCTGAAAATGATTTTCAGATTCCATGAATATCACATAACTATCCAAACTTTCGAAGTTCGGGTCTCATGGAAGCAAACATATTGCACTTGACTGAAACGGAATTCTAGCTTTTGGATCGAAGGACGAGAGTCACATGATCCATAGCATAAGCAAGAGAATATCGAAAGTATGCGATAGGACAAAGTCCTTCTCGGCACTCTTGAGGACAATCCTCACATTACGTTACCAACCGTAAAGTTTTAACCAGATATTTAACAGCTATTCAATTTTAATAGGGAAGGTGGAAACGCGAGCCATAATTCTACAACTATTATGCAAATAACACTTAGACAGTGTCCATAATTAATTGCACTAAGAATTAAAACAAGTTAATTCTACAGTGCGCTCCCACTCAAATCAATATCTCTCATAATTGATTGTGAGCGATTCAAGATCCGTATTTCAATTCAACGCCATTGATGGTGAGCATCACTGATGACGAAAATCTCAATCGGAAGGCAAACTTGCCAATCACATCTCTATGTGACTCTTGTTCATCTTTCGATGCGTGTGTTCCGAGCTCATGACTTTCATGCCTGAACATCAAGACAACCAAGTGATCTCGCTGCGAGGTCTTAACTCACCCGCCTCACACATCCCTAATCGTTCGTACCCATGTTAGCATGGCGCACCCCGAAAAGTTAGGTGCCGTGACGGTGCTACACTTGGGAGAACACTAACTACTTGATATTTTTGTGAGAGATCACCCTAATAAAAGCGACTACCGCGCAATCAAGAAGGGTGCATCATAAGGGATAAACATTCTCAGGCAATTCATAATAGCATGATATGGTATAGCCCTTTCTGACGGAGAAGTCTTGTATTTCTTCGTCTTCGGCATTCGCATCGGTGTTCACCTTCGCGAAGATTGCCACCACCTTGTCGATGCACCAGATAATATTGCTATCTCTATAGCTAATAAAATAATGCATTACAACAAGGTTGACACGCAGGTCATTAAAGTGCAATCATATGGCTCCAGCCATCATGCCGAATCATGACACGCAGGTCATGTAAATAAATTTACATTATATAGTCATCTCATACATAATCAAATTATTATGAGCACTGCTATACCACATCACATGCACATGCAAACCCTCCTGCAAAACCAAGTTAGACGCCTCTAATCGGTTCAGCAAAAACTTGTTTTTCGTGGCTTCTAAGGTTTCGAAACAAACCGAAGCTACCAACGTCCATCATCAAGTATGATTATTCAAGTCGCTAGATTAACTTTCCAGGGTGTATGAAAACCGAGATAATAAAATCTCGAGCCCCATACTAAACTTCGTCATACGCATGACCCCCGTGCAGATCATACCTGCATTGCCCTTTCGTCTGTGAAATTTCATCTTTCTTTTTAACTATGATGGAATTCAATGAACTGTTAGCACTTCGTTGATCAATCAGGATCGCGGATTGCCAGAACATTGAAACTCCACCATGCTGTTATCAAGATCAGAAATATGCAAATTCCAGGGAACCAACAAGAATATCGGGTAACAGATTTCATCTGCTACCCGCACAAATAATTTTTAGTAATAGAACTCACCTACTACCTAATTATATTGTGCAACACCCATACATCTCATGTATTCTAGATCGCAACCTGCATCTACGCATAGCACGGCTCATGATGCCACTGTAGGGTAACGCAGCAGAAAACAAAAATTTTGCGACCTACGCACCAACCCAAGACCACTATGGAGACTGCATACAAGGTTTGATCATATTCGTTACCGACTCGTAGCGCAGTGGAAGTAGAGTCGATGACGATCGGCGGTGCAGATCCCCGCAGCTAGGATTTACAACCTCCCAACCGCGAGGATGTATACCCTCATCCGCCACTCGGACAGCCCTCCGGGAGGCGGTCGGACAGTCCCCCGGATGGTGTCGCGGACAGCCCTTCGGGATGACTCACAGAACTCGGACCGTCACTTGGACAGCCCTTCGGGAGGCACTCACGAACAGCCCCTCGGGCACTAAGATCGAAACTACGACCTCTCTACAGAGTTGCACACATACGGTGTCATCTATCCGGCAGGGCTTCGCCGTCCAGAACTAGTTCCCACCGGAACCCAGACAGCCTTTCGGGTCTACGAAACTATTTCGCGGGAAGGGAGAGAGAAGCCAGATCATTGCATGGCACTTGTATGTGAGAAGGGATGAAGGATTGAGCAGCCCCCTCTCCTCCTTATATAGGAAAACCAAGGGGTAGGATGGGCATTCAAGAAATACCAAAATACCCATGAAGGAAACTCTTTCCAAGGGCATAAGAGAGAAACCAAAGGACATGTGGAGCTCCAAGGAGGAGCTCCACATGTGGCCGGCCACCCCCTAGGGGTTCCCCCCCAAGGGGGCTCTCATCCATCCACATCACCTTCTAGAAGCCTTTAGCAAAAAGCCCTAAAAGGTGGCTTTCCAAAAAATTCCAAAAAGCACTTTCACTATTCATGACGACATTTTTCAGCGTCCGTTCGAACTGAAAATATTTATGTGGCTAAAAACATTTCCAGTACCCACTAAAATAATTTTCAACGCGTTTTGGAACAATTCCAGTTTAGTGATTTCATCTGCGAAAAGCATCTGAAGCGGTTCCGGCAGCCCCGGAACATTTCCGGTTTTTTCTTCCAGAAAATTCCCAGAAGTTTCCAGAATGATTCTGGCATCCTCCAAGAATTATCAGGCATGTGCCGAAACCATTTTGACTTAATGGTATCCCCTGAAACAACTTTTCAGTTTCACCGGAACTCATCCGGTGACCTCTCTCTGCGGAACTTTTCCGCTGTCTGAAACTTTTTCGGTGATTTTCTCTCAGACTCCCTGTCTAGTATTCAGCAGATAGATGACCCTTAAGCATGTGACCCTATAGGTTCGGTGAAGTATAGACATGACACGGAACCCCTTCCGATCAATGATCAACATCGGAGCCGTGGACACCCATATTGACCCCTATACCCACACGAATGAATATTCGAGTGAACCTCCAGTTGCCGTGTGCTATTCCTGTTGCTTCGTGATATGTTACAAATACCCGAGGCGAGACATGTTGGCATTCCCGTGGATCAACAACTTGTCCACTATGCTAGTTACCTCGTTACCGGTATTGTTCTCTTTTCTCGTTACCGTGTTCCGGCATCCCCGTGATCAAATCACAAAGTGTCTGGCTAGACGATGATGGATACCTTAACACCGAGAGGGCCCAGAGATATCTCTCCATCGTCGGAGGAGCAAATCCCAATCTTGAGCTATCAAGTTACTTAACATACTTTCCCATGAACCCGTAAGCCGCCATAATAGCCATCCAGTTACGGATGACGTTTAACACACCCCAAAGTTCATGAATCAAGCATGAAGAAACTCGATACTCTCATGGTCTGAGGAATCATGCAAACGTTAACCATCTCTGTGTTATTAACCATTAACTTGTGACGAAAGAATCTCATAGCATAACATCAATTTGGGTCGATTCAACACAAATGTTCTTCTAACATTGTGCCTTCAAAATTGCTGGCATAGACATGCCCATGATCAGGAAAACAGGATCATCATGCAACACTTGAGCTAGTCTTAGAGGCTAGACTAGGAATACATTTTACCGTTTATTATTCCACACGTGCATATGAGTCTTCCTCCAAGCCTCGTTTTATTTGTAGACTCGAGAACCATAGCAGTTATAGTATGGAACATAAACCTAATTATGAACAGGGAGATAATCAATAACATTTATTATTGCCTCTAGGGCATATCTCCTACAAGTCGGCGCGACGGCTTAGCGGGAGGTGTGCGGGCTAGAGGAGGCATGGTGCGTGGGGGTGTGGTGTTGGACGGTGCTCCGGGCGAAAGCTTGCCGGCCTCTTGTCGGCCGACGGTGGCGGCAGCCACAGACGCCGTTGCACCTTCTTGGGGGCATCGTCGTGGAGTTCACCCTTGCACACTCTCGGATTCAGTTATTCGGGTGAAAGTTTGTGGCTCGGTCGGGTCGGGCGACGGCGTCGGCAACATCGCTTCCCTCTTTGGGGCGTCTTCTGGAGGACCTTTGAATCTCGTTCGTGCTCTCCATGTGCTAGACCCTCACGACGTTGTGGTCTGCAGGTGCCCAACCGGCAATGTCGTGGTGTGAGGTCCAGTTTGGCACCGATGATGACGGCCAGCGTGCAGGGCCGTGGCAGGGCTTCGGTTGTCGATTCTTCCCTGACGTGCTCGACGGGTCTCTTCTACGTCTCGCCATGCCGTCACGAAGTCGGAGCTGCCCTGGAGTGCTAGATGGTGACGATGACAAGTAGCTGGTGATCTTCGTGGAGGTGTTGGTTGGCGCCAACTCTACCCATTTCTCCTGTCTTTTGGTGGTCTTCCTAGTCGGAGTTGTCTGGCGCCCGGACCGGCGGTCGACTGTTTGGCATGGGCTAGCATGGGTTTCGGTGTTTGTGGCGACGATGGCTTCGTTGGTGGAAGTCGATGGTGAAGTCGGAGTCGCTGGCTCGTGGAGGAGTGATGACGATAACGCTTCGTGACGACCTTGACTTTGTGGTTCTTTTCTCCGGCGTTTGTGTATCTCCGTATGGGTGCCAGATCGGCCTGTTTTGCCCTGTGTGAGCAGTTGTAACTCTTTTAGCCTGGTTTTCCGTTAATTAGCCATGCAGCCCTCTTCTTTTTTTAATGTAATCGAGATCCTTAGGGGCACATTAAAAAAAGGAATACTTGAGATAAATAATTCCTTTTTCAACATCTAGTAGTGTTCTCTTACAGCTAGCTTGGAGGGAAGATCCATGTTGACCCTCGGGAATCGATGCTTCTTTCTACTTGTCGGCTTTGAGTTTGGGATTTTATGTTGAACACCTCATCCGTAAATTTGACATAACAACATTTAGGATATTGCAATTGACACTTCACCATGATTAGCTTCCCACACGACTCAAGGAAGTACCAAAATGTGGCTAGGTGATCATTGGGTGGGTAAGGCATCTCGTCACACAGGATGCCATCACTGATCATGTTGTCTCCAATTGTCCTCAATTCATACAATTTGCGCTGACGCCGGTCCTCTTCATTCTCACCATAACGCTCTGGGTCTCTACGCCGCTCTCCACACTGGAATCAGCATCGCCCGATCTAATGTGATGCTTGATATTGATGACCGCGGGTATGCCATCAGCATTAAAGCTTATATTCAAGGACAGGAGGTCCTCTGCCTGGGTGATCCCGTAGAGTTTGTTTCCAAGGAGCACGATGTCAATAATGTCGGTGAAGGGTGCTGTTTGTGGCCTCGGTAACCACGCACCCTTCCCCCCTCGGATTAAGATGATCGGATAGTTCCAATTGTTGGTCATGATGACGGCTAGCTGGTCATCAGGGGTGAACCGGATGAGCACCTTGTGGATCTGAAATAACTCAGAACTATTGTCGACGATGGCATCCAGCTCCGGGAGAGCCACGACTTCCTTGGAGAAAGGATTGTGCAAGAAGTAGGTATGAATTTTGTTCTTATCATCTGCGTAGTCGAAGGTGAGCCAGGTGGAGCCAATGCATCGCAAGTTGTCACGGAAGGAGCTGTTGATGTTGGAGCGTTTGAACGGAGTGTACTCCTGATTGCCAGTGGCGTTGGACCTGGGAGGAGAATTATCCATACATTAGATTACGAAAGTAAATTTTACATATGTGAGGATGTATAACTATGGAGATACAAAAAATTACCCGTGTCCTGTGCACTCTTTAATGTAAGTGTAGATACTGTCGTGATTGTAGAAGCCGCCGGGTAGCACGATCTAAGGCCACTACGGCAGGGATGAGGGGACGGACGAACGGCGGCGCACGACGTGGATCCAATTCCATGGCCGCTGCTGCCACGATGCGGAGAGGAAACCACTTGCCAAGAACGCAGTACCGTCTGCATCCATGGTATTTGCGGCAGAGAGGGCACGGAGGAGCGCCGGGAACGACACACCACCTGGAAGCGGGCGCGATGTGCCAGGTCAGGGAGCCGGGCCAACACGACGCCAAGGATATCCTCTGGGAGTTCCGACCACAGCGAAGTAGACGGCCGAGAAGCAACGGAGCGCCGGCTGGGACTTCTATATCTCGCTTGTAGCGAGTATAATCCGTCTCGCCGGAAGCATGCACGAATATATGGCCTGGCCCATTAGCTATACTCGGTCGTGTGGCTCTAGTTCGCTCTAGTCTCTACTCAGGTTTTCTATAGTTTTTTTTCTTCTTTTTCACAGGTTTTCTTTCTTTTTGCTAGATTTTAACTGGGTTTTTTATTCCCTTTTTCCTTCCCTTCTTTGGTTGATTTGTTTCTTTCTTTGGTTTTCTTGTTTTCTTTGTTATTTTTTCTTTTTTGCACTAGTTTTCCTCTGGTTTTCTTTTGTTTTTCATTTACTCTTTGGTTTTATTTATTTATTTATATTATTTATAAAATACATGTCTACATTTTTCTTGTATATTGTACGCTTTCTAAGTGAATAACATTTGTCTAATACGCATTTAACATTTTTCATATAGGTTATTAACATCTTTTTCAAATATAGATTTTTATGTCTATTATTTTCGTACATGAGATTTATTTTTCTTATATATCTAAATAAATTTAGGTTTAACAATTTTATTTTTCTTAGTTTAACATGCATTGAGTCTAGTTAATGTTGGATGTGAGCATGACTGGATCTGTTCTACCCTTGATTACAATGTTTAGTCGCTGCTTAAACAGGTGCTCTGCATTTACATTTTGCGGTCTCAGAAAGGGCTACCGAGATACCATGTTATCATCTTATATCATGCACGAATATATGGCCTGGCCCATTAGCTATACTCGGTCGTGTGGCTCTAGTTCGCTCTAGTCTCTACTCAGGTTTTCTATAGTTTTTTCTTCGTTTTCACTGGTTTTTCTTTGTTTTTTCTAGATTTTAACTCGGGTTTCTATTCCCTTTTTCCTTCCCTTCTTCGGTTGATTTGTTTCTTTCTTTCTTTTTTCTTTGGTTTTCTTGTTTTCTTTGTTACTTTTTCTTTTTTACACTAGTTTTCCTCTGGTTTTCTTTTTTTTTTCATTTACTATTTGGTTTTATTTAGTTATTTATATTAATTATAAAACACAGGTCTACATTTTTCTTACATATTGTACACTTTCTAAGTGAAAAACATTTTTTAATACATGTTTAACATTTTTCATATAGGATATTAATCTTTTTCAATATAGATTTTTATATCTATTATTTTGGTACATGAGGTATATTTTTCTTATATATTTACAAAAATATAGGTTTAACATTTTCAGATACATGATTAACATATTTTCAAAATATATGTTTTGATGTCTACTTTTTCTACATGTTTAAAAAACATTAATACATGATGTCCATTGTTTTCTTACACATTGTACATTTTCTGTATACATCTAGAAAACGTATAAATGTTTTACATTTTTTATATCATGATTACCATTTTTTCAAATATATGTTTGAAGTCTACTTTTTTTCATACACATCATACATTTTTCTTATAGATGTAAAACATTTTTCTATACAGGTCAACTATTTTCAAATGGATGTTTGCCTTTTTTCTAAATATTATGTAAATTAGTTTTTATATTTTATATTTATAAGTTTCGAAGTATGACTTGTTCACCATGACTAGTTGCATAGAATTTTCTTAACTTACCTTCATTTTGTCAATTTGCCACATAGGACTAGATGGCAACCACATATAGTAAACTTAATACCCCCAACAAAACCTGTATTCGAAGATTAATTATATAATAGTATATAGTTTTATGACTCTTGAGAATTGCACTAGCTACCGCATGGTAACTCGTCGTTTATGAAATGTTCAATCTTTCACCATCTCATATGCCTAAAACATTTTTCGATGCTACTTACACGACTTGTTTATTTACCATACATTAAAACTTAAGCCAAGATTTGTCTATCAAGAATAAAAGACGAAGACAATTTTTTGGTGGATAGTATCATTCGGAGTTATGGGATATATTTGGTTCGAGATTATGTGGTTTGATAGACACTTCTACAACGGTATTTTCAAGCATTTTGCTAAAATAAAATAAAATGCGAGAATCTTTTTAGGCTAGGATGCATTTGGTACACCACACAAAATACCGGTGCATACAATTAATCTCAGAAAATGAAGGCCAACTTTCATGTCACTCATGTGTTCATTCAAATATTGTAAATCTTTTGTTGGCCATATTTAAGCATTTGATACAAAGCATACGGAACATATTACACAATAACACTAAACAAAACGCTGCGGATTTTAGGAATAATCGACTACCCCATGATAGAAATCCACATTATTTTAAATACAACAACACCAGTGACAACAACCTCACGACATAGTTCTTGTCACATCTACCCACGCAGGGCACCGAACATCACGCCCTTAAGCAAATTACTGGACAGAAATAGCTGCATTAACCTATAGAAAATGAAGAAAGTCAATAGTAAGATTAGCATAATTAGCGCACCTCTAGTACAAAATGATAACATACATCTCCAAAATTTTATAAAACCAATCATGGGCTACTTCACCCATTACCTTTTAGTATGAAACATACGTGATTAATTAGTATAAAATAACTATCATTTTGTGTCACTTTTACCATTACCACTTACATTGCTACTTTGGTGATTACCACTTATATGCTACACAATATGACAGAACCATTTGCACCTAATGTACGATAACGTAACCATTAGGTGCAAATGGCGTTAGATTTTGTTCTTTGTTTGTTTGTGTGACAAAAATTATGTTATCTCAAATATGGCGGGTTTTCTTGCCATATGTTCTGCTTACCGCTGGAGGAGTGTAAAATGCTTTAATATCAAGCTGCCTATAGTTCTCGAATCCAGCCGCCAAGACTATCTTGTGATCAATGGTGCCATCTGCCCTTGCAAATTCATTGGTCCCACCAACAATAGCCCACTGACCAACTGCGCCGGTGATCCCCATGACTTGAAAGGTCGACCCATTGAACCTATTCCATGTGGGCAACAATATTATCACATATGACAGAAGGGTTTGGCAAATATGTACTCCCTCGGTCTCATACGTATCTAGGGCAACAATATTATCACATATGACAGAAAGGTTTGGCAAATATGTACTCCCTCGGTCTCATACGTATCTAGCATATATATAATCTTGATTTCTGTAGAAACAAAAATGCTTTATTTATAATCGAGCTATGCACACACCAAACATAATTAATATTTTGCCAAATAAGAGAGAGAGAGAGAGAGAGAGAGAGAGAGAGAGAGAGAGAGAATATAGCTAAGGGTTCAATACCTGCCTCCCTCAAACACTATGCTGAGAGAAGTGAACCAGCCGCCAGCATGGGTGTGCGTGCCTCTTGCATGAGCAACTCTGGTTGCGTCGGGTCGGGGTGCGTCGAGCACTTCCCAGTTGTTGACGACGATGGCGCCAAACTGCGTGGCCGGGTGGGAGGAAGGAACCACCAACTCTTGGTTCGCGTTTGGCGCGTTCCCTCCAATCTGGCGCACGTACAGTGTCCATTCTAGCTCCTTTTCACAGCGGGCAGGGCATGAAAAGGTTGTGCCCATCATGGCGCTCAGGATGAAGCTGGAGACTAGCATCAGGGACAGAGCATTTTTAGGAGTAATGGCCATGGCTCTACGAGGAATACGGACAGATTGAGCGAGGGGCAAATTCCTGCTCGCTCTGTCTTTCTTGCGTGCTGCGTGTGAGAGGTACGTGAAGATGAGGGTTCCATTTATAGACCACGAGGACTACTAGCTAGTGTCAGTGTGTAACCGTTAATTATATTTGATGACCGTCGCGGGCGGTCGTCGTTTTCTTTTCTGTTCTATTCTGGCCAGACGGCCCTTCGAGGAAAGAAAGCGTAGCAAGTTTTCCATGTAATGTATTGGTAGAGTACGTGGGAGGATAAGAACGAATACTATTGATCCACCTGCGACCTAGTACCCTTGTTGTCTTCTAGGAAAGATGATTTAACATCATTGCAAGACCTCGTCATTTATCTGTTATGACCAGCAAGGAGCTACATTCGTCATTTGTTATTCTTCTTCTCAGCTGGCCCCTATTGAATTTTAGTGCCAACGCATGCAGGATATACATTTTTAGTCATTAATACAGGCTGTGTGAAAGAACAGTCCTACCAAACGCACGGGTCAACATATGCGTGTGGTATATGCTGAGATTTTATGCCGTTTCCTTCTTGTGTGACGTGAGACATATGAGAGCTATTTGGGCATTATATGTAGGAGCTGCACATCGAAACAGAAACCCTAATTAACCCTCGACCCTACCTCATTTTCTCCTTTCACATTTTCTAACGAGGCTGGCCATGCTCCGGTGACTTCTTGCCTCCCCTTATTCCTTGATGACACCTCCCTTCCTCCCGTGCCGGTCAGTGACTACGCTTGCCTCGATGAGGGCTGGTGTGCCCCCCCCCCCCCCCCAACCTCACTGCACATATCTCTACACCTCCTTCCCAACGTTAACTCGCGCAATGTCATCTTTCTCCGATGTGTCATGCGTACATTCAGCCACCTACAACCCTCCGGTGGTTATATGTCAGGGGAAGAGCTACAACAGCAGTCGAACAACACAACATAGCCGAGGTTGCACCTCCACGACACCTTCGAAGAGCAACACTAGCCAAGACTACCTTGAGAGACCACACTGTTAAACATATATATTGTCACGTATAACAGGAGGCGCATAGGAGTTGTAGGAGAGTTGTTTTCATGTGATCTTTCCTTTTAATATCTCTATCTCTTCTCCCTATTATCTCCTGTAACTCCCTCCTGTAAGGGAATTTCTAACCATCCCCTAAAACTTAGTGGAGTATCCGGCCGGGTAAAGTTAGTGGAGTAAACTTTTACTCCACTAAAGGTGACCGCACCTAGCCGATCCCCTATAGTTAGTGGAGTAAAAATAAAAATTGGTAGATTTTGTGTCCTAGCCGCACGAACTTCGAACACTACACAATACATATCTTAAAAACATTTAAATTAAAACATGCATAGCATAAGCGTCATAACATAAAGTTTCATCATTGCGTTTTTCAAATTAAAACATACGAAGTTCACCCAAAAGACATCACTTCAAACACAATGTTTCATCCAAAATCACAACAAACATAGCATGTATATGTTGTGGATGGAGCCAACCAATGGCATGCACCATCACCCCCTCGGGCACCACCACTCAAACGATGTCGTCGGCGAAGAAATCAACTCCACCATCCGCTCGGCCACCATCGCCACCGCCATCCTCTCGACCACCACAATCAACACCATCAACCCCTCGGCCACCACCATCACCGTCACCACCCCCTCGGCCACCACCATCAACACCCCCCCCCCCCCCATCTTTCCCCCCCCCCTCCCTCTCGTCCCACCGCCAACATTCCAAGGAGAGGCTTCCAAGATCTCTCCACGAGTGAGCTCCCAATATTTTCTTGCGGTTTCATCCATTGTGTTTGGATTCATGAATATGATAGCGCGTTCTTCGGCCTTCTTGGCATCACGAATCCCCTCCTCCTCAAGTGCAAGGCTACGCTCCTTCGCCTTCAACTTTCTCTCTTCGGCCGCCGACTTGGCCTTCCATTTCTCATCCTCCAACGCCTTGAGCTCATTCCACCTCTCCATCTTCTCCTCTTTGTGTTCGGCTGCCAACATCTTCTTGGTCTCGATCATTGCCACAAGTTCTTCTTTGTAAGTGCCACCGAATGCATTTCTCTTGTTTCTTTCTTTCTTTTGAAATCTTCTTTCCTTCCGGTCTATTATTGGCATCTTCATCAACCTCGTCGCCCTCCTCAACGTATATGCTCAACCTTGATCTCTTTGGAGTGGTCCACAATTATTTGGATCCACTTCTTGTTCTTGCATAGCTCTTTGTAGCAATGATGCAACGTGGAGGGCTTGTGGCCGAACTTGGTGTTCCGATGCTTGAATAACTCTCGGATGTAGGGGCCATACTCCGCCACTTGCTCAACCCGACCCCCTTGCCCGGGTGAAAACCCTCGATCCGCTATGGTGGTAGTGGCGCCTTGCGCTTCGTGACCTTCCTGAAGACGTCGTCATGGGGTGACGGGACTCGGATGGGAGGCTTTGCAGGTGAGGAGTTGTGCTTGATTGCGATTCGAGCTTGTGCAACTGTGTTATGAGTGATAGGCACCAACATTTCCTCAGGTTGGTGCTCTCAGGTGGCGGTGGACGTCAGTCGGTTCCAGTGGTGCGACGTCTTTGATCTTGACGGTAGGAGATAGGGTTCCCCTCCCAGTGGCAGTGGCGTGACGAAAGCCAGAGGCACCTGGGATTGCATGCCAGTGGTTCTCTATTCCCCTGCCTCTTCGTCTCTGCTCAATTCCATGTTGCCTCTTCTTTTGCGCCTGGTTCCCTGAAGCTTTCCTTCTCCTACTAGTTGGGCTGGACTGTAGCAGTGTTGTTGAAAAGGAATATCTTGAATCTAGGTGGTCGCCCTATGCCCATTACGCAATGCGAGGGCGGCATTCTTCTATCTCTTGGGTGATCATCTCTGAACCGTGACGGGCTTTTCGATCCAAGGCGAGGGGTTAGGGTCATCCTTTGGTGCCAAGAAGGAAGATGTCATCTTCCCTCCTTCCGTAAGTGTAACCTAGAGTAATGTCCACCTACGTCAGTCGGCTATGTCATGCTCTATTGCTCCGGCCTTGATTTCAATGATCCTAGTGTGGAGGGCTTCTTCTCCTTTAGCAATCTTTAATCTCTATTTTCCTTTCCTTAGTTGCTTATGGAGGTTGTAGTTCTGTTTGGTTTCCGGTGTTCCCCATTGTATAGTTTGGCCCTTGTAATTTGTGCCATAAGTTGTAACTCCTGGCCGGTTGACGGCTTTGTTAATTCAAAGTTGGGCTTTTCACGAACCTTCTAAAAAAAATTGTTTCCAAGGAGAACGATGTCAATAATGTCGACGAATGGGGTTGTTTGTGGCCTCGGCAACCACACACCCTTCGCCGGTCGGATTAAAATGATCAGATAGTTCGAATTGTTGGTCATTATAATGATGAATTGGTCATAAGGGTCAACCAGATGAGCACCTTGCGGATCTGAAATAACTTGGGACTATTACCAATGGTGGCATCCAGCTCTAGGAGAGCCACAACTTCCTTTGGAAAGGATTGTGCAAGAAGTAGATATGATTTATTTTTCTTATCATCAGTGTAGTCAAGGGCGAGTGAGCTGTCCATGGAGCCGATGCATCGCAAGTTGTCGGGGAAGGAGCTGTTGATGTAGGAGCCTTTGAATAGGTTGCCCTCCTGATTGCCAATAGTGGACCTAGGAGGAGAATCATCCATGCATTAGATCAAAAAATTACATACACCATGTCTCCTCAGAGATCCGGTGGCAACCGAAGAGATGAAAACCTGCAGTAAGATGAGGTTAAAATGATATCATTCATATACCAACCTGCAGTAAGAAGCTACACCTTCCCATAATACATTTGGTGACTTCCACCACTGGATACTGCATAGGTTCCTATTTTACAACAAGATCTGCATAGTGGATGTCATGATCCTGATCACCTCAGCTTGCTAGTAAGATCTGTCTCATTGTGTTCAACAGTTGTTTCTTCTTTAAGCATGCATGTTTTGCAGTTATCTAACTTTGCAGCCTCACAGTATGCTCTCAAAGTTCAATCGTTTACTGGAGAAAAACAGCTGCCCTTACATGTGCTGCCGCTTCATGGATTTTCTGTCAGAGATCATATGCCATGACATACAGTTCTTCAGTTTGAGAAGAGCATCTATAGACAGGTAGACTGGAAAATAAAATTAGCCAATTTTGAAGGATGCGTGTACTAGGGAAGACTATAAAACTCATAGTTTTGAGGGTGCATTTCCATTATATTCACAAAAAATAACCAATTTAAAGTAGCCAACAAGCATGTAAGTGATTTGAAACTAGGTAGGTAGCAGTTCAATTGTGTGAAAGCTCATATCTTTACTTTCATAAGAATGCCAACTTTCAGGAGAGGGAGGATAACTAAGGAAGGTAGCACACATAAAGTCAAGTAAAGTGACTGTAAAAGCAAATGGAAATTATTTCAGAAACTGTATCTTTCTCTTATGCAAGGGTTACATTACATATAGCTCCTGTCACAACCTCTCCCTGTTTAAAATGCTGGTGTGACATATGGAGCGTTACTTGCCTACTACTCTGTCTTCCGTTAAAGTTAGCAAATCTCAAGAGAACAAGGGCCACGAGTACGCACCATATCTCCAGTAATGCACAATAGGAGAAAGCATGAGAGTGATACTTAAGGTCAATGAAATTATCTGCAATTCGATGAAAGCAAAATGAAAATCATCGTGTCTACCTCACCGCGGGAAGTGCAAACCTGTTTGATAATAACGCCTATTATTGCAGCATCGCCAAACAAAAATGTATCCCATTGCTGCATTGATGACATGCATATGGCGGAACTGTTAACTATTGTATCATTCAATGCAAGCTTGTAAAGATTTGTCTTCGAGTTTGTTGATGTAATATCATCTGTAACCGTGTTTTTCAAGGCTGTAACCATGTTGAGGGATCAACACAGGAACAACTAACGCTTTTGTAAGAACATGACAAAAGAAAATCCAAAAATACTCACATGGGTTGTCGGGTCTCCATATTTATACAGTTGAAAATTTATTGAAAATAATTTTACATATACAGTGCATACATATGTGAATGGTATTATTATTTTTGTTTCCAAATTCGCTCATTTGTAATCTGGGCACAAAAGGCTGGACACCCAACACTGTCACAATTCTACATTTCTAATAGTAAAAATGTACACCCTTTATCTTGGTGTTGGTGGATGGTGAATCTGCTTTATGAATAATGTGAAAGTAAAAGCTGCACACCGCCCAGAGCAAACATGTATTAAGGAGCATTTGCAATGATCATCCTATGCAAACATGCATTGTAGTGTGGAAAAATCGACATAAAGGCATCTTAGACTTGAGTGTATTGACTATTGAAAGTGATGAAAAATGTAATGGATAAGGAAAACTTAAGATAAACAATTCCTTTTTCAACATCTAGTAGTTTACTCTTACAGCTAGCTTGGAGGGAAGATCCATGTTGACCCACGGGAATCGACACTTCTTTCTACTGGCCGGCTTTGAGTTTGGGATTTTATATTGAACACCTCACCCGTATCAATAAAATAAATAGCATCATCATCTCTCTCTCCAAAAGCAGCAACAGATTTGCTGAAGCGTTTGCTTATGAAAAGTGATTGGCCACCTAGCCCACCTGACGTCGGCAACCACGTGCGTGCGCTGAAATCTGCCTCAAAAACATCCACCTTACGAGTGAATTTGACATAACAACATTTAGGAAATTGCAATTGACGCTTCACCATGATTAGCTTCCCACACGACTCAAGGAAGTACCAAAATGTGGCTAGGTGATCATTGGGTGCGTAAGGTATCTCGTCACACAGGATGCCATCACTGATCATGTTGTCTCCAATTGTCCTCAATTCATACAATTTACGCTGACGCCGATCCTCTTCATTCTCACCATAATGCTCTGGGTCCTCATCTAAGTCGCTCTCCACACTGGAATCAGGATCACCCGATCTGATGTGGTGCTTGATATTGGTGATTGCCGGTATGCCATCAGCATTAAAGCTTATATTCAAGGAGAAGAGGTCCTCTGCCTGGGTGATCCCGTAGAGTTTGTTTCCAAGGAGCATGATGTCAATAATGTCGATGAAGGGGGCTATTTGTGGCCTCGGTAACCACGCACCCTTCCCCGTCCGGATTAATATGATCGGATAGTTCCAATTGTTGGTCATGATGACGACGAGCTGGTTGTCCAAAGTTGACCGGACGAGCACCTTGTGGATCTGAAATAACTTGGAACTATTACCGACGATGGCATCTAGCTCCGGGAGAGCCACAATTTCCTTGGAGAAAGGATTGTGCAAGAAGTAGTTATGAATTTTGTTCTTATCATCAGCGTAGTCGAAGGCGAGCCAGCTGTCAGTGGAGCCAATGCATCACAAGTTGTCGGGGAAGGAGCTGTTGATGTTGGAGCGTTTGAACGGGGTGTACTCCTGCTTGCCAAAAGCGGACCTAGGAGGAGAATCATACATACATTAGTAGATCAAGAAGAAGAAATTTTTACATATGCGAGGATGTATAGCTATGGAGATAAAGACAAGTTACCCATGTCCTGTGCACTCTCTAATGTAAGTGTACATACCGTCGTGATTGTAGAAGCCGCCGGGCAGAACGATCCAAGGCCGCTGCGGCAGATGTGAGTGGACGGACGAACGGCGCCACACGGAGTGGATCCAATTCCACGGAGGCGGAGAGGAAACTGCTTGCCAGGAACGCAGTACCGTCTGCATCCATGGTAGTTGCGGCGGAGGGGCGGCGGAGGAGCGCCAGGAACGACACACCGCCTGGAAGCGGGCGCGATCTGCCAGGTTAGGGAGGCCGGCCATCACCAGATTTAGGATCTCGTCTGGGACTTCCGACCACAGCGAAGAAGACGGCTGAGAAGCAACGGAGCGCCGGCTGGGACTGCACACAGCATGGAGGCCGGCGATGAAGAGATCCAGGAGGTCGTCGGACCACGGCGGCGGCGATGCCATTGACGCGCTGCTTGATTTGGATCGTACGTAAAAGTTGCAGCGGAGCGGAGAAGGCGACGGACTCGTGGTGTCGTGGTTCTGTTGTTCCGCGCCCATGCCCGCACATGTAGCGAAGGAAACGTGATACTTGGCCGTGGAAGCATATGCTGCCGAGGTGTTCTATTGGAATTTTTTAAGCATGCGCGCATAGCAAACGAAACGTGATACTGGGCCTGTTAGCTATATACTCGGTCGTGCCCTCAAAAAAAAAAAATACTCAGATTTTCTTCGGGGTTTTTTTTTCACTGGTTTTCTTAGTGTTTTCTCGGTTTTCACTGATGATACGAACATGCAAATATCAAGTGCATCAAGAAATGACTATGTGGCCGTGACGAAGGACAAGATGACAGACATAGCCAAAGGACAACTTAGTTGTGGAAAGGATGGCAAGGTACATGTGCTTTGTGGTCCGAGGATTGCTAAAATAACCGGTTATATACCTAGCTATGTTACATCTGCGAGACAACCAGAACAGAAGCAAAACTACTGTCAAGTAAATAATAGAAGGAAGATCTTGTACAGAGACCGACCTACACAACTGTCTAAGAAGATGCCACTAATACGGAGCAAGAAGCTAACACGTACAAGCATAGAAGAACCAAAGCCAAAAGAAATAACGCCCACGTTTCGTACACACCTCCATGCAGAATATTTATTGGGTCCTTTCCAATATGGATAGATTTAGGTAGGTAAATTGAGTCTAATATTTTATGAGTCCAGACCTGTGCGTTTAGTTTGGTTGGTAAAAGCATCTACAGCCACATATGACAAATATGGCCTCTCAAACGCCCGCGGACGTGCCCGGGTGTGTCCGTGGGCAGTGACCGGGCACGCCTCAAATTTCACTTGTTGCATCCGGAAATCTCATACTAGATTCTTAAACCCATACAAAGACATGCAAAAGGAAGTAGAACCTATGTACTACGTCGATCCTATCTACTCCTCGTCGGAGACGATCTCCGTGCCCGGCTCCGACAGCATGGGCGGCAGCTGCAGCTCCAGCTCCTTCGACGCCTCCAGCTGCTTTGCTCCGGCCTCCTCCGCCTCTATCTCCGCGTCGAGTTCAGCGAAGAGCGCGTCGGACTCCGCCTGCTCCCGCCGGAGGAACGCCCGGTTGGCCTCCACATAGGCCTCATTCTGGATGGACTTCAGGATGGCCTGCTGCTCCGCCATTTCCTCTGACTGGGCGATAGCGAACTCCGCCTCCGCCTGCTCCATGTTGAAGCCCGCCAGCTGCTGCTCCGGCTGCTCCGCCTCCTCCACCTCCATCGGAGTCATCTCCTCCTCCTCCTCTTCCCCCGGCTGCTCCTCCTCCTCCTCCGGCTCCGGTGAGTCCGGAGGCAGCCCGGCAGCGATGCGGGCGGAGCGTGCGGCTTGCCTCGCCCGGATCTCCTACTGGGTCTCGTAGCGGCACTCCAGCGTCAGCATGGCGTAATAGGTGATCTTGCACTGGACCATGGCGGAGTGCCGGAGAGTGGGCGGAGCGTCGGACCGTGGGCAGAGCGCCGGAGCGGGAGAGGGAGGAGGTGGATGGGCTCGGACTGGCGAGGCAGAGAGGGGGGAGGGCGATGGGTTAGTGTTGAGGGATGCCGGCCGGCTTAAATACCCGAATTTTGTCTTGGGCGGCGAGCCGGAGCGGCACCACGCGTCGTTCACACCGCGGCAGCGGACGCGACGTCCGTCGGACCGCCGGGTTTCCGGGCGTTTCCGCGTGGGACCCCACCGTCAGACCGACGTGGCGGGCGTGCCCGGGCGCCCCCATATCCGCCCCATATTTGGGCTGGATATTGGGGGGTGCAGGTCAGCCCAAGCGTTTGAGGGCCGTTTGAGGGGTCCGTCTGAGTCAAAAAATAGTGACCGGACAGTGATCGGGCGGCCCGCCCGGGCGTATGAGGCGGGTTTGAGAGGTCCGGCTGTAGATGCTCCAAGAGGATCTTGCCAGATCATTAATTAGAAAAAAATCCTTAATTAGTTGAGATAAGGTACGAGAGTTTGTTTAAATCTTGGTTGGTTACGTAGGGGTGTGTGTCGCCTATATAATAGGCTGGCTCCGGCCATGTACGAAGGATCAGTTCTTGTTTATTTGTTAGTTATGAGATATATACAGAAAAATGCCCGAGTTTCGGGCGACCATATCTTGTGTAGCATCTGTGATTTTTCCATCGTGGAAACTTACTAGCGACGGAGAGTTGATCATCACATGGACACCTACGTGCTGCTCCAAGGGGATCATTATTTTTATTCGTGTATTTCGTACGCGGGTGAAAATTATTTTTGGAGGTTGCGTGGAGGAACAGGGAGACGAACTGCTGATCAGGCATCGCCGGGAAAGATCGGACTGCCTACACGCACGAATTAGCGTTTGGCTATTTTGTGCTTCATCAACTGGTTTTTCTATTTTCTTCCATTTTGCCTTCCTTTTTCATCAGTTGATTTGTTCCTTTCTTTGTTTTTCTCTGGTCTGCTTTTTTTTTCTTCTTTTTTTTTTCGGACTGGTTTTCTCCTGTTTTCTTTTTTCTATTTTTCTTTTCTCTATGGTTTTCTTCTTTTTCCTTTTTCTTCTTCAAACAAATATCTATATTTTTCTTACAAATTGTACATTTTTAGTATAAGTGAAGAAATTTTTTTAATAGATGTTTAACATTTTTCAAATACATGATTAACATTTTCTTCAAATATATGTTTGATGTCCACTTTTTCGCACACGAGGTACTTTTTTGGTATATATCTAAAATATTTTTATACAGGTTTAACATTTTTCATATACATGATTTGCAAATGTTCAAACTATATGTTTTTATGTTTATTGTTTTCATACACATTGTACATTTCTAAATACATCTAAACATTTTTTAAATATGTATATACATGTTTTTATATCTACTTTTCTTCATACACATCATACAATTTTCTTATACATGTCAAACATTTTTCTATACACGTTCAACACTTTTCAAATGCATGTTTAACATTGTTTTCTAAATTTGATGTAATGAGTTTTTTGTAATATATATTTATATTTTTTTGAAGTAAATAAAAGTAAAAAAAAGAAAGGAAAAAAACCAAAAATGCAAAAAAAAGAGAAAAAATGAGCGCCTTAAGGCATGCATCCTTGCGCGAGCTAGGCCGGCCCATTTTCTTAGCTGCTAGAGGCGAGGGGTTGTTGTGTCTCATGTCAAGCGAGATAGATCGCGTCCCAACTCCAATGCGATGGAACTCCACGAGACTTATGTTGGTGGATCTTATTTAACTCATAGGTCAAATGTCATACATCATTCTTGACCTCACAACTGTCCAGAATAAGCTTCTCACTTTATTCTCTGCATCAAGCTCAAACGAGTAGCAAAACCTAGGATTTTCTGTTTGCTTCTTGTTGAACATGTGCACCACTTCCATCATGTCTGAGTTTGTGATATCTTTGTTTACTGTTGGTGCATAGTTAGTCACATGCTTCTTTGTGTAGGGAAGATGAGCCATTCCTCCTCTAAAGTAAGCTAGGACAGCAACAACCCTTCTTGTTTCTAGGTTTGTATGCTTCAAAACCCTTATCAAGCACTTCTCTTCATCCGACATGTACTTATGTGACCTGAAGAATCTACTGTTTGGCGTTAACTCATGGTTGTGTTCTAGTTGTTGTCTTGTATTTTCTCAAATGCCTCCTTTCTCTGATATGACCATCACGACTTTACAATCACTTTTAGCAATGACTGTAGTTTTCCTCATGGGTACAATGCATTCTGTGTCTTTTTCCTTTGTCTTGCCCCACTTGTTGCACTTCATAGTGATCCTTGTCACCTCATTGTTCCTTTTTTTGCTTGTTGTTCTTGAGATTGTTGCTGTAGCCACTGAAAAGCCTGCTAGTTTTGAGTAGAAATTGAAATATTCCTGGGCTTCTTCCTTTGTTTTGAACTGCATGCCTACATGTGGCTTGAAATTACTGCTTGTGTTCATCAGATTGCCTTCTGATGCAGCATCTTGTTCATTTTGCAGGAATCTCTCAACGTTTTCTTCATCAAGGAATTCATCATCTCCCTCTTTTTCAAGTGAGTCTTCTGGTTCTTTTCTTTCTCCTTCTCCATTGCTATGGCATGTGCTTGAGTTTGTTCTAGCTGGTTCTCTATTGAGGTCAACATCTTCAGTCTCCTGCAACTTTAGGGTTTTGTTTTAGTTTTTTTCTTATGTAATGCCTGGCATCTTCTTATATGTTCGTCGTTTGTATTATCTGGATTTTGTAGTGCGTACCTGTTGCAGGTTCATGTTGTAGAACAGGTTTGTGTCCCATGGATTAGATTCTCCTCCACCATCTTCGCTTGCTGCCACTTCATGATGCAAGCCTCCCTCCAATGTCTGCAAAGTAAGTATAATGAATGTTAGTGCGTTTCCTTTGGCATTTTCTGTAATAGTTATTCAGCATTTTGTCTTGCTTACATTGTTATCTATTGATGTGTTGAATCCATCATCTGCTTTGCTCCTTCATAGATGCATCTCCTGAATGTACCTTCACGGTTCATCACAAGTTTTAATTTAGACCTTTTGGGTTTTTTTTGCAGTAGTTGATTTGTGGTTTTTTGATATTTTACCTTGTATATAATGTCTGATTGGAGGAGCGCAGTGAATGAAAATGTTTCCTGCAGCATAATTTTTGTTAGCTTTTTTCCTTTTTATGTATTTTAAACATCTTCGCAAAGTTTAGCTACTATATCTCACATTTAGTATCAGTTCTTCTTCTGACAATCTCATTAGATCCTCTTCAGTCACCACCCTCATCATGCTCCTCTCCTGACACATTTGAAAAAGAGAAAATGTCAGTGTTAGCGTAATCATGAGCAACCAAGAGTTGATAGTGTTTCTGTAATGTTTGTCTCCTTTGTTTGTATTCTGAATGTTTATTTTTGCACTAGCTTAATGCTTTTTACCTCAGTTTTAATTACTCTAGTTTGAATTACAATTTTACAGTAGTTTTTTACACTGTTTTTACACAGGAAATTACAAGTTACTTACAGCAGTGTTTACATTGGAAAGTAGTAATGAAAACATTTATTTTACACTGGAATTTACAAGTTACTTACAACAGTATTTTTACACTGGAAACTAGTAATGAAACAATATTTTACACTGGAATTTACAAGTTACTTCCATTGGAATTTACTAGGGATTTACACTTACATATGGCTTTACATTGTATTTACCTTGGTTGTTACAGTGTATTTTACAATGAATTTTTCCCATGTTGATGTCACTGTAATTCATCCCAAACAAAGCATGATAACACTGAGATTTTACACTAGAAATTTTTGTTGTAAGTTTTCTGAATTTTTGCACTGGAACAACTTCAGAAAACTGACAGTGTACTTTTGCAATGTAATTTCCATGTTGTTGTCAATGTAATTGATCACAAAATGTCAGGAAACTCACATTTAGGTTGATATCTTCTGTTATTGTTCTTGTCAAGCTCCCAATCTGCATTTTTGGGAAAGAAATGTCAGTAATACTACAATTAGCAGTTGCATAGAAATGTCCTCTGTTATTTGTTCTTTGTCAAGCTTTCCAGTGTAAGTTGACTGCATTCTTACATTGATACATTGAAATTGCTATGGAATTTCCACTGTAATTTATACAACTATCCAAGTTCTGCCCATTTTTTTGCTACTGATGAATTATTTCCAGAGTATCTAGTTTTTGTCTAATGTTTTGTTTCTTAACCTGTCTCTAACGCATTTTGTTTTTGCAGATTTTCCCTGTAAGAGAGGTGAAGCGGGTGGAGATTTGGAGTACTTGGGGGGGGGGGGGGGGGGGGGGGGGGGGGGGGGGGGTAGGAGTTCCTTACCTGTTGATTTTCCTGGGATTCCCCCAATTGTCTGGCCGCTTCTCTTCCTTCTCCAGGTTCAGCCCTCTCTTCCATGGCTGGCTGCCTGATCTGATTTTGATCTGCTCTTTATTCTTCTCCCCACCCTTCTTCCATGGCCGTCAGCCTGATTTGTTTCTTTCTTTGTGGTGTGTGTTAGGTGAGATCTCTGCCGTTTTGTAGGAGGGGTTGGAGATTCCCCAAGGGGCTTGCCTTTTCCGTGGGTAGCAATTTGATGGCGAGCTGTTTGCTGTGGTCCAGCAAGGCTATGGCCCAGCGAGGTTTTTGTGGTGGTGCGGGTCAGTTGAAATCGGGTCAGGATTGTACCCGACCCGTTTTTGCCGAAATAAGAAAATATACAGCGGCCGGTGTGGGGGTTTTGGGACAAACAAGTGTCATCTGTTCATCGGTTGGGAAAATTGAATGTTGTTGAATTGAAAACAGTCAAATGTTGTTGAATGCTTTTATATTTCTTTACATAGGGAGTATATATGTTTGCCCGACAACAAAATCTAAGAATCCAAGCCCTCTACGGGAAGGAACAGCTGTGACGTGACCGCGTGCGCTAGTTTTGGGCAAATATGGAGCTGTGAGTGAAAATGAACAAAACTGGCCCTTTTTCAAAAGTTCAACATAAAATGGCCTCGATCTGAAAATATTTCACAAAATAGCCCTCTTTTGCATGACGCCCGGGGTTAGGGCGCCATGCTAAAGAGCATGACGCCCCGGGCTAAGATGTCATGGTCGTGACATGTAGCATGGCGCCCCGGGCTAGGGTGTCATGCCAAATAGCATGACGCCTAGGGCGTCATGCAAGAGGGCCATTTTGTGAAATATTTTTAGAATGAGGCCATTTTGTGTTGAACTTTCGAAAAAGGGCCAGTTTTGTCCATTTTCAGAAGCTGTGAGTTGAATGTAATGTTGGAGTGGTACGGTGTCAGAAAAATCCACCTTGTACTCCGCGTGCGCGTGCAGTAGTGATGCATTGTTTTCCGCTAATTTTTTTTAAATAATACATTTTTTTATTAATTTTCAAAAATATTACGCTGGATGAAAAATTTTCAAAAATAATACACCGTCGGCCCGCTGCAGGCCGACTGGGTCTAGTCGGCCCACAGCAGGCCGATAGGCCTCCAGTCGACCTGCAGCGGGCCGACTGGCCAGTCGGCCGCCCGGTCTGCAGCCTGTCGGCTCACTGTGGGCTGACTGAGTCCTATCGGCCCACTGTGGGCTGATTGGGTCGTTTCAGCCTCCTGTGGGCCGATTGGAGACCCTCGCCCGTTTCCCCCTTATTTCCCGGCTAATTTTTTTTCAGAACAGGCACGTTATTTTTCACGTTTTTCTTTGCCGCCAATATTATTTCGCACCTTTTTTTTGCCGCCAATATTTTTCCCGCCATTTAATTTTCCATATTTTTTCTTTGCGGCCAATATTATTTCGCGTCTTTTTTTTGCTGCCAAAATTCTTTCCGTCATTTTCGTTGCCGCCAATATTGTTCCCGCCATTTTATTTTTCACGTTTTTCTTTGCCACAAATAATTTTTCGCGCCTTTTTTTGCCGCCAATATTGTTCCCGTCATTTAATTTTCCACATTTTTTCTTTGCCGCCAATATTATTTCGCATCATTTTTTTTTCTGCCAAAATTCTTCCCGTCATTTTCGTTGCCGCCAATATTGTTCCCGCCTTTTTCTTTCCCGCAATTTTCGTTGCCGCCAATATTGTTCCCGCCTTTTTCTTTCCCGCCATTTTCGTTGCCGCCAATATTCTTCTCGCCTTTTTCTTTCCCGCCTTTTTCGTTGCCGCCAATATTGTTCCCGCCTTTTTCTTTCCCGCCATCTTCTCTTCTCAACCTATAAAACCCCCTCCACACTAAGGAGGGTAAGCAGGCCAGTGTAGTCTCGTCAAGATGTCCAGTTATCCTTTCGATCATAGTTCTTTTCACCCTAGTATGTCCGAATGTCTTCTTAACTTAGCCTTTGATTTCAAGATAGACAATAGGATAGTTCCATGGGACGAACTCCTCAGTAGTGACACCTTACTAAATGAGTTGGCTCACGCATTAAGTAGGTGCGGGTGGCCTGCAAGGACTTTTGAGGAGATACGAAAAGAACTTCTGAGGTTGCAAGGAAGGTGGAAGAAGCAACAACATAAGGGTGAAGTATTCCTAAATGTTGCAGCAGAACATACTTATTTATGGACCCAAGACAGCGAGGATGAAGACGATATTTTCATGTCGAGCACCAAGGGCAAGAGTACCGCATCGTCGAAGGCCAAGAGTGCCACATCGTCGAAGGCCAAGACTGCCGCATCGTCGAAGGCCAAGAGGGCCGCATCGTCGAAGGGCAAGAGTGCTGCATCGACGGAGGATGACGATGATGCCTTCATGTAGTTTGTAAGTTGTATTTTTTAATTCAGATGTACTTGTATCTTAATTGTAGGAGCATTATGTTGTATCTTGCTTGTTCCCGCCATATTTTCCCGCTCTGTACTTCCCGCCATATTTTCCCGCTTCGGTAGTTCCCGCCATATTTTCCCGCTTCGGTAGTTCCCGCCATATGTTCCCGCCACAATTTTCCCGCTTTCTTAGTTCCCGCCATTTTTCCCGCTATCAAGTTCCCGCCATATTTTCTCGCTCTCTACTTCCCGGCAGTGTCTCCCTCCCGCCTTTCTTTGTGCTCTCAACCTATAAAACACCCTCGGCAGTAACGTGGGTAAGCAGTCTAGTGTAGTCTCATTTCACCGTTGGATCGAAGGCATTTCCAAACGAGAAGGTAAATCAAATCCACCCCCCCCCATTATTTGGTTGGTTTAATGTATCATAGTTTTTTGCAAACCCTAGTTTTCTTTGTCCTAGTGGTTATGCTCAAGGGGTAAGTTAGGTGCTCAGTGGGATTTGAGTGGGATTTGTGTGTTGCAGATGGCTAAGGGTACTCAGTGGGTGCTTAGCCCTATTGTTCATGTCCAAGGCTTTCCTCAAAGTGTTGTGCAAGTTAGTGAAGTGGACATCACTTTTGATTGGTTAAAGACTAAATTCATGTTGAAGCAAGGGTTGAAGGAAGACGATTTTGTGTACTACGTCAGCAGCTTGCACTCAGATGGCCCTGGGGAAAGAAAATTGATTGAAATAACTGATGATGATACAATTCATGAAATGCTCAAAGAATGGGAATGGAAAAGGGTTGTTGACTTGCATTGCTACAGGAAACCGAGTTATATGTGATGTTTATGTCGTTTGAACTATCGTGGACCATCGTGGTCATGAACTATTTATGTCTTTCGAGACATTGTATGTGATGAACTTGTCATTCGAGACTCAGTAGATTTATGTTATTGTATCCTAAAATTCGCATTGCAGCAAGTTGTATCTTAAACAGCAAGTTGTATCTTAATTTGAACATGTTAATTTTTATGTATCTTATTTTATGCATGTTATTTTCGATGCATCTTAATTTCAAAAGTTTAATGTATCTTATTTCAGTCAGTGTGGAAATGTAACTCGAATAACAATGCGAATTAATAGTAATATGTATCCTCCAGTCATGCTTAGGACCAGCTCCCAACCAGCCGGTGTGTCCAACGGTCCTATGGCAAGACCTGCCAACGGTAGTCCCAGCAAAAGTGACATATCCTCTAGAGTAGGAGCCATCTCTCCCCACCGGAAGTGAAACGTGTGGGTCTCTGGCCTCCAACGGTCCACTAAGCAGCTCAACAAGGAGGACTCGATGGCGAGGCGTTTGCAGCCTGGGATAGACTCAACCAGACGCGCGAAAGGTAAAAGGCCGGCCCATTTCAACCTTCATGACAGAACATTTCAGTTAGTGTCTGTAGGGTAACGCAGCAGAAAACAAAAATTTTCCGACCTACGCACCAGCCCAGGACCACTATGGAGACTGCATACAAGGTTTGATCTGTTTCGTTACCGACTCGTAGCGCAGCGGAAGTAGAGTCGATGACGATCGGCGGTGCAAATCCCCGCAGCTAGGATTTACAACCTCCCAACCGCGAGGATGTATACCCTCGTCTTCCCTTCGGACAGCCCTCCGGGAGGCGGTCGAACAGTCCCCCGGACGGTGTCGCGGACAGCCCTTCGGGAGGACCTTCGAAACTCGAACGGTCACTCGGACAGCCCTTCGGGAGGACTCACAGAACTCGTCACTTGGACAGCCCTTCGGGAGGCACTCACGAACAGCCCCTCGGGCACTAAGATCGAAACTACGACCTCTCTACAGAGTTGCACACATACGGTGTCATCTATCCGGCAGGGCTTCGCCGTCCAGAACTAGTTCCCACCGGAACCCAGACAGTCTTTCGGCTCTACGAAACTCTTTTCGTGGGAGGGAGAGAGAAGCCAGATAATTGCATGGCATGAGTATGAGAGCAAGGGGATGAAGGAGATGGCAGCCCCAACTCCTCCTTTTATATGCCAAGGCAAGGGGTGGGGTGGGATGTTGAAATACCAAAATACCCAAGCTTCATGTCACACATGAAAGGGCATAATGGTAACACAAGGGGGGCACCAAGGGGACACCACCATGGCAGCCCTTGGGCCGGCCCATATCTTGTCCCCCCGCCCCCATGGGGGGGCCCCCCCAACAAGCCACCAACATGTCTCCATGAAACATACATGCTCCCTAGACAAAAAGCCACCAAACATGCAACCCCCGATTCGTGGGATCTTGTCCCCTCGCGCTGAGACAAGATGTTTTCCGCGAAACTTTTTCTGAAAAATTCCAGAAGGTCCCAGAACATTTCTAGCACCCTCTAAAATTATTCTGGGCACGATCCGAAACATTTTCGGTGCGGTGGTTTTTATCAGCGGAAAGCATCAACAGCGGTTACGGCAGTTTCGGAACATTTCCGGTTTTTCTCTCTGAAAATTCCCAGAAGTTCCCAGACCAATTCTGGCATCCTCTAAAAATTTCCAGGCGGTGCCGAAACCCTTTTTGACCAAATAATATATTCCGAAACAACTTTTCGGTTTTACCGAAACTCTTTCGGTGTTCTCTCTCTCGGAACTCTTCCGTTGTCTCCGAAACATTTTCGGTGACTTTCTCTCAGACTCCCTGTCTAGCGTTCAACAGATAGATGACCCTTAAGCGTGTGACCCTATAGGTTCGGTGAAGTATAGACATGACCGGAACTCTTTCCGATCAATGATCAACATCGGAGCCGTGGACACCTATATTGACCCCTATACCCACACGAATAAATATTCGAGTGAACCTCCAGTTGCCGTGTGCTATTCCTGTTGCTTGACGATATGTTACAAATACCCGAGGTGAGACATGTTGGCATTCCCGTGGATCAACAAATTGTCCACTATGCTAGTTACCTCGTTACCGGTATTGTTCTCTTTTCTCGTTACCGTGTTCCGGCATCCCCGTGATCAAATCACAAAGTGTCTGGCCAGACGATGATGGATACCATAACACCGAGAGGGCCCAAAGATATCTCTCCATCGTCGGAGGAGCAAATCCCAATCTCGAGCTATCAAGTTACTTGACACACTTTTCCATGAACCCATAAGCCGCCGTAATAGCCACCCATTTACGGATGACGTTTAACAAACCCCAAAGTTCATGAAGCAAGCATGAAGAAACCCGATACTCTCATGGTCTAAGGAATCATGCAAACGTTAACCATCTCTGTGTTATTAACCATTAACTTGTGACGAAAGTATCTCATAGCATAACATCAATTCGGGTCGATTCAACACAAATGTTCTTCTAACATTGTGCCCTCAAAGTTGCTGGCATAGACATGCCCATGATCAGGAAAACAGGACCATCATGCAACACTTGAGCTAGTCTTAGAGGCTAGACTAGGAATACATTTTACCGTTTATTATTCCACACGTGCATATGAGTCTTCCTCCGAGCCTCGTGGTTATTGTAGACTCGAGAACCATAGCAGTTATAGCATGGAACATAAACCTAATTATGAGCATGGAGATAAATAATAACATTTATTATTGCCTCTAGGGCATATCTCCTACAGACTCCCACTTGCACTAGAGTCAATAATCTAGTTAATGCTAATGCACTTCACACCTGTGGCATACCGGTGTAAATATGCTTCGCTTGTGGTATAGCCTGATGTCCAACGGATCTGACGATTTCAGCTCTGTGTGTATCTTTGCATATCCTCGCGTTTTCACGCTTTCACAAAATTCATATTTTGTGTGGACTTGGTTTTGTATGTATGTGAATCACAGGTCGAACCTGGATTCCTCAGACTGAGTTATGGAGCAACTACCTGCAGTAGTGTCCCATTGACAAAAGCCATCTTGGAGCCATACTAAGTTCATGAATGAACTATATGATTCAACATCTTCTTTGTCGCTTTTAAAAGCGGCAACATACTTCGCCTCTGTTATAGAATTCGCCACAGTAACTTGTTTGGAACAATTTCCAACTACCGTGCCACCATATTGTGTGTTACACAAAAACCCTCTATTTAAATCGAAAATCGCTTGGAGCATGGATGAAGACTGTATCGATGTATCCTTTTACAACGAACTCTTCATGATCTCCGCTTGCGAGAAAACATGTCATCAGTGCTACTATAGTACTCAATGACCTTTTTCACTGTTGTCCCATGATCAGTACTTTTGATCACTTTGGTATCTATACTCGCAACAACTTTGGGAGTATTGGACATATCTGGTTGTTTCACATACCATGGAATACATGATTAATCCAAACACAAAGGTGTGTGGAATCTCCATCATGTATTTTGCTCATCAGTGTTTTAGGGACACCGAGTCTTGCAAAAACTCTTTCCATGTGACTTTGGCAAGAACCACTCCTTGGCGTTTTAAATGCTAAAAAGTTTTAGCATCTTGTCAATATGTATCTTTGCTTAGCCCCATTAGGTAAATCTATCTCCATAGATTATCATGCCTAATATAAAGGCGATTTAGCCCAAGCACTTCATCGAAAAACTATTTTCAAATGAAGTCCTAATTCATGTCAAGAAATTTATTTCCAATTAACAATGTGTTAAGCACACAACGTTTTTAGAAATTTTATTATGCTCCCACTTACTTTCTTGAATCATAAGCATCTTCGTTACCCATTGATGAAGTCAAACCCCTTTGACCATTTCATCAAAACATGAAGATTCCAACTCCATTTTGCTCTCTTCTGTCCATTGCTGGAACTCTGAAGTTTGCATACTTACTAGCATCCTCTGGAATGACAAAATACCTTGGACTGTAACACATGCAAGTCCTTGGTTTCATTTCCATCATATGGAAATCCTATTGTCATCCATGTTTCATATCTCATGACTGAAATATGTATTAATTGCTAGTTCAACCCAAACCGACTTTAAGCACCGCTACGGTGAAACAACCTCATCGTAATCAACTCCTTGAACTTGTTATTGCAACAAGTCGAGCTTTATGGATAAAACATTTTTATCCGTATCAGTTTTAAGTTCCATAAAATTTGTTAGACTCTAAGTCTTCCGAAAGGTGTATCAAGATTTTAATCTTGAAACATTTATATGGAAACTATCTCGGATTGTATTGGCATTTAGCCAATTCCGGAGTCAGGGCCCATCAATGCTTCCTTGTGTATCGTAGGTATACTGTTGTCTAACAACAATATCTCGTCTGCGCACCTGAGAGGTTTGCACGAGCCTTGCCTACGTGGTTCAGCTGCAAGTTCGACCGAAGTCCATACATTTTATTGTAGAGACTTCCGTATCAGTCGCAGTAGGAAACTCTGGAATTTCTTCCAAGGTCTCTTTCCTTTGATCTGATGATGAAGATACTGTTTATCTCATCGAGTTGCACTATTCTCCCACTCACCTTTTTGAAAGAACCATTTTCTTCAAAAAGCATACCGTCTTTTGTGGCAAACCTATTTGCCTCGGTATAGTGAGGGAGGAATACCCAACATTTTGGGATAACCTACAAAGTAGCACTTGTCTGATTTGGAATAGGTTTGTAACCTTTTACACAAGCCCCATATTCCAAATGTTTAAGAAAAGATATAACATGGTTGGGCGTACCATACCATGGCATCATTTCAACAGACCCGATGGAGCTCTTTTCAGTGTAAAAGCTGCAGTCTCTAAAGCATCACTTTAAAAGGGATAATGGCAAATTTATTTATGTCATCTTTGATCTTACCATGTCATGAATGGTTCGATTACATCTCCACGGACTTTCCACTTGCAGTGGTGTTCCGGGAGGTGCAAGTTATGAAACCCCTTTCACAACTCATCAGACATTCGCTAAACTTGTAACTCAAATATTCCTTTCTGCAATCAAATTGTAGAAACATAATTTTCTTGTTACAGTAACTTCTACTTTATATTTGAAAACCTTTCGAATGATTTCAAAAGATCTAGACTTACGTCTCATCAAGTAAATATCCATATATCTACTTGAGTCATTTCTGAAGATAGATAAATCCACTACTTGCAGCAACATTTATTGAACTACACACATCAAAATGTATGATCACCAATAAGTTTGTTGCTCATTCCTTATGGCCTGTGAACGGTATTTCAGTCACTTCACTTTTCGGAGGAAATTTGCAAGTGTCAGATGATTCAAAATCAAACGACTTCAAAATCCATCATAATGGAATTTTCCATGCGGGTTTCTCCAATGTGACCAAATGCAGTGCCACACTTGTGTGGTATTCTTTTAGTCTTGCGACATTTAGCGTCAGTGTTATGGATGTATCATATTACCATCAATATTCATAACATACATCCCATCTTGGATGGAAGCATGGCCCTTCATGTTATTCATAATACTGAACAACAATTGTTGTTTTTATGAACAACTCTTTTGCAACAAACATTGTGCAATGGGCTAGAATGTATGAAACTCTAAAATGAATTATTAAAGTAAACCCAGAGGTAATGTATTATTATCAATATTCATAACATACATCTCATTCATAATGAAAGTATGGCCCTTATGTTATTCATAATACCGAACATTAAAAGTTCTCTTATGAACAACCTTCTTGCAAGATACCTTATGCAATGGGCTAGAGTTTGTGAAACTCTAAATGAATTATGAAAATAAATACAGACGGTAATACACCGATGGAAGGTATAGTAACATTTACTATGTTCCCTATGTATACCTAAACCTCATTCCTGGCTAGTCTTTCAGGCCATAGTAGTTCTTACATCGAGTTGCAACAGAAAGCAATCGAGCGGGTATCTTTGTGATTAACTCACAATACCCAAGAATTAGTGATTAACAATTTAATCATAATTCCCAAGAACTATATCTTTGACCAGCCTTCTATACATCAAAAACTTGTATGACATTCATACATGAGCTGGATATTCCAGTCTTCTTTCTTTTTGCCTTTATACTTCTAACAGTTTAACTTTTAGTATTTCTCGTACTTCCAGAAGAAGCACCCAACTTAAGAGTGGCGTTAGCCCCGGACTTCCTAGGCATGAAAGTTTCACTAACACCCTTCGGACACTTCCTTTCTCTTTAAGTTGTTGTTTTATTCACCTTTCATCATATGACAGGCGTTCTCCTGGATCCCTCTCTTATCAGTCTAATGCATAGTAAACTCCTTTACTAATAGTTTGCAAACAAACACTGCTTTGGATATCTCATATCTTTTAGCCTTTGTTTGTCCCTGAAAATGATTTTCAGATTCCATGAATATCACATAACTATCCAAACTTTCGAAGTTCGGGTCTCATGGAAGCAAACATATTGCACTTGACTGAAATGGAATTCTAGCTTTTGGATCGAAGGACGAGAGTCACATGATCCATAGCATAAGCGAGAGAATACCGAAAATATGCGATAGGACAAAGTCCTTCTCGGCACTCTTGAGGACAATCCTCACATTACGTTACCAACCGTAAAGTTTTAACCAGATATTTAACAGCTATTCAATTTTAACAGGGAAGGTGGAAACGCGAGCCATTATTCTACAACTATTTTGCAAACCACACTTAGACAGTGTTCATAATTAATTGCACTGAGAATTAAACAAGTTAATTCAACAGTGCGCTCCCACTCAAATCAATATCTCTCATAATTGATTGTGAGTGATTCAAGATCCGCATATCAATTCAACGCCATTGACGGGTTCATCACTGATGACGTGAATTTCAATCGGTAGGCCAACTTGCCAATCACATCTCTATGTGACTCTTGTCCATCTTTCGATGCGTGTGTTCCGAGCTCAGGACTGTCCTGCCTAAACGTCAAGACAACCAAGTGATCACGCAGTGAGGTCTGACCTTCACCCGCCTTACACCTCTCTAATCGTTCGTGCTCATGTGTACATGGCGCACCCCGAAAAGATACGTGTTGTAGACGGTGCTACACTTGGGAGAACACTAACTACTTGATATTTTTGTGAGAGATCACCCTAATAAAAGCGACTACCGCACAATCAAGAAGGGTGCATCATAAGGGATAAACATCTCAGGTAATTCATAATAGCATGATATGGTATAGCCCTTTCTGACGGAGAAGTCTATCATTTCTTCGTCTTCGGCATTTGCGTCGGTGTTCACCTTCGCGAAGATTGCCACCACCTTGTCGATGCACCAGATAATATTGCTATCTCTATAGCTAATAAAATAATGCATTACACAAGATTGACACGCAGGTCATTTAAAGTGCAATCATATGGCTCCAGCCATCATGCCAAATCATGACACGCAGGTCATGTTAATCAATTTACATCATATAGACATCTCATACATAATCAAATTATTATGAGCACTGCTATACCACATCACATGCACATGCAAACCCTCCTGCAAAACCAAGTTAGACGCCTCTAATCGGTTCATGCAAAAACTTGTTTTACGTGGCTTCTAAGGTTTCGAAACAAACCGAAGCTACCAACGTCCATCATCAAGTATGATTATTCAAATCGCTAGATTAACTTTTCAGGGTGTATGAAACACGAGATAATAAAATCTCAAGCCCCATACTAAACTTCGTCATACGCATGACCCCCGTGCAGATCATATCTGTATTGCCCTTTCGTCTGCGAAATTTCATCTTTCTTTTTAACTACGGTGGAATTCAATGAACTGTTAGCACTTCGTTGATCAATCAGGATCGCGGATTGCCAGAACATTGAAACTCCACCATGCTGTTATGAAGATCAGAAATATGCAAATTCCAGGGAAGCAACAAGAACATCGGGTAACAGATTTCATCTGCTACCCGCACAAATAATTTTCAGTAATAGATCTCATCTACTACCTAATTATATTGTGCAACACCCATACATCTCCATGTATTCTAGATCGCAACCTGCATCTACGCATAGCACGGCTCATGATGCCACTGTAGGGTAACGCAGCAGAAAACAAAAAATTTCTGACCTACGCACCAGCCCAGGACCACTATGGAGACTGCATACAAGGTTTGATCTGTTTCGTTACCGACTCGTAGCGCAGCGGAAGTAGAGTCGATGACGATCGGCGGTGCAGATCCCCGCAGCTAGGATTTACAACCTCCCAACCGCGAGGATGTATACCCTCGTCTTCCCTTCGGACAGCCCTCCGGGAGGCGGTCGAACAGTCCCCCGGACGGTGTCGCGGACAGCCCTTCGGGAGGACCTTCGAAACTCGAACGGTCACTCGGACAGCCCTTCGGGAGGACTCACAGAACTCGTCACTTGGACAGCCCTTCGGGAGGCACTCACGAACAGCCCCTCGGGCACTAAGATCGAAACTACGACCTCTCTACAGAGTTGCACACATACGGTGTCATCTATCCGGCAGGGCTTCGCTGTCCAGAACTAGTTCCCACCGGAACCCAGACAGCCTTTCGGCTCTACGAAACTCTTTTCGTGGGAGGGAGAGAGAAGCCAGATAATTGCATGGCATGAGTATGAGAGCAAGGGGATGAAGGAAATGGCAGCCCCAACTCCTCCTTTTATAGGCCAAGGCAAGGGGTGGGGTGGGATGTTGAAATACCAAAATACCCAAGCTTCATGTCACACATGAAAGGGCATAATGGTAACACAAGGGGGGCACCAAGGGGACACCACCATGGCAGCCCTTGGGCCGGCCCACATCTTGTCCCCCCCCCCCATGGGGGGGCCCCCCAACAAGCCACCAACATGTCTCCATGAAACATGCATGCTCCCTAGACAAAAAGCCACCAAACATGCAACCCCCGATTCGTGGGATCTTGTCCCCTCGCGCTGAGACAAGATGTTTTCCGCGAAACTTTTTCTGAAAAATTCCAGAAGGTCCCAGAACATTTCTAGCACCCTCTAAAATTATTCTGGGCACGATCCGAAACATTTTCGGTGCGGTGGTTTTTATCAGCGGAAAGCATCAACAGCGGTTACGGCAGTTTCGGAACATTTCCGGTTTTTCTCTCTGAAAATTCCCAGAAGTTCCCAGACCAATTCTGGCATCCTCTAAAAATTTCCAGGCGGTGCCGAAACCCTTTTTGACCAAATAATATATTCCGAAACAACTTTTCGGTTTTACCGAAACTCTTTCGGTGTTCTCTCTCTCGGAACTCTTCCGTTGTCTCCGAAACATTTTCGGTGACTTTCTCTCAGACTCCCTGTCTAGCGTTCAACAGATAGATGACCCTTAAGCGTGTGACCCTATAGGTTCGGTGACGTATAGACATGACCGGAACTCTTTCCGATCAATGATCAACATCGGAGCCGTGGACACCCATATTGACCCCTATACCCACACGAATAAATATTCGAGTGAACCTCCAGTTGCCGTGTGCTATTCCTGTTGCTTCGCGATATGTTACAAATACCCGAGGTGAGACATGTTGGCATTCCCGTGGTTCAACAAATTGTCCACTATGCTAGTTACCTCGTTACCGGTATTGTTCTCTTTTCTCGTTACCATGTTCCGGCATCCCCGTGATCAAATCACAAAGTGTGATGCAGGCAGAGCACTACTTTTACAGGAGCTGGGCATGTGCTAGTTGGGAATATCGACAGTAGTAGTAGGAGCCTTTGTTTTTTTTTTCTTTACTTCTTTTGGTGAGTGTACTACTCCACCTGTACTACTTTCTCCCTTCGTCTAGAAAGTCCTGTGTGGCCAGCGCATGTAGAAAAAGGTTATCCACTGGAGGGAGGGGAGAACACCCGGTGTAAGAAATATCCCCAGGTAATGAAAGCCCATGAGCAGCAGCGCTGCTAGTTCTAGTTCCCCTTACTCTGTTCTTGATGTGCGCCTCTTGATTTCTTGATCTACTACTGGTGTTGTTACTTTTCGCTGCATCAGTTGGTATTCAGAGCCCAGGTTCGAGTCCATGGCGGGTGGTGGTCGGAGAAATCGGAGCCGAGCCGGTCGGCCGGCGGCGGCTCGGGTTGATGCCACGGAGCTGGACGAGGAGTCCGGGGACGGGGCTCACCCAAGGTTCCGGCACCTACAGGACATCGATGCCGATCTGATGGGTCAGAATCAGGAGTTGAGATGTCAAGTGCAGACCCTTGTGCAGCAGATGGGGGCTATGCAGGTGCAGATGGCCCAAATCGCTGCGGATGTGCGACGGAGGGATGTGCCAGAAGACCAGGGCAACGAGGAAGCTTCGTACAACAGCGACAACTCTTCGGTAAGCTCCCTGAGGCGTCCTGAAGTCAATCCATTCGGTGCTAGACACCGACATCGCCGGGGCCGCGCTACGGCAGAGCGTGAGAGCGGCAGACGGCGTTGCTTCCGAGTTAATTTGCCGGAGTTCTCAGGCGGACTCTCTGCTGAGGAATTTGTGGATTGGCTCGATGAGGTCGAGCGCATCTTTGAATATGCGGATGTGCCAGAGGAGGAACGTGTCCCTGCAGCTGCAATGAGGTTGAAGGGGCGTGCTTCAGTTTGGTGGAAGAATTTGGGGCAAAGTCGTAAGGTACGTGGCAAAAAGAAGATTGATTCATGGGCTGTAATGAAGGAGAAAATGCAGAGGGAATTTCTTCCTTTTAATTATGAGGAAACATTGTTTAGGCAGCTTCAAAATTTAAAACAAGGTAGCAGGAGTGTTGATGAATATACAGATGAGTTCTATCAGCTTGTCTCACGCAACAATTTAAGTGATACAAAGAGTCAGCTGGTAGCAAGATACATTGGAGGCCTACGCCAGTCTATACAAGATGTGCTTACTTTACATGTAAATTTTTCTGTATCGGAAGCATATCAACGAGCAGTCGCCATTGAGAAACAGCAGCAGCGGCCTGTACGTGCTAGTAGTGTTTTTTCCCGGCCACGACCTACTACTACTACCACACCTTCAAGACCGACAGCAGATAGAAGTGAGTCAAGGGCGACAAGGTCGGTAGCCATGCCCAAAAGGACAACGGACCTGTCCAAGACTTCAACATCAAGAAGTGCCAACTGTTTTAAGTGTGGGTCTCCAGACCATGTACTGAGAAATTGTCCAAAGCACAACAGCCGCGATGGTAAAGGATTGATGGCAGAATTAGATGAAGAAGCTGGACAGCAAGATGATCCTGTATACGATGATTCTGAAGATGTTGAAGAGGTTGAACTAGATGGGGATACAGGGAATATGTTAGTGATGGAGCGTACCTTGATAACACCACCAAAGAGAGATGAAGATTGGCGAAGGCAGAGCTTATTTCACACTCGCTGCACTATGGGAGGCAAGGTATGTCATGTTATCATTGACAATGGCAGTTGGGTGAACGTAATTTCTGAAGAAGCTGTAAATAAACTTGGGCTTCCAAAAGTGAAACATCCTAATCCATACAACATGAGGTGGTTCAAATCAGACAAGATGACAAAGGTACAATTTAGATGTCTGGTTTCTTTCTCCATTGGTAACAAATTTCATGATGAAGTAGAGTGTGATGTGGTTGATATGGACGTGAGTCATCTCATTTTGGGGAGACCGTGGCAGTATGACCGCCATGCTGTACATGATGGCCGAAAGCATACGTATACTATCAGGAAGGATGGCCACAAGTTTGTGTTAAATCCGGTGAACATGGATGAGTTGGCTAAATCTAGTGGTGGTGAAACATCTAGAACCACAAATCTGATATCTTGCAAGCAGTTTAGACGTGAGGCCAAAGAAGGGGGTGCATATTTATTGTTCATTTCAAAACAAAAGGAAGAAGTTGCTACATCCAAGGAGGCACAAGAACTTCTCACAGAATTTTCTGATGTCTTCCCTAAGGAACTTCCTTCAGCATTACCTCCGTTACGAGATATCCAACATCACATTGATTTAATTCCAGGTGCTAGCCTACCAAACCGTCCAGCCTACCGAATGAACCCAAAAGAATATGAGGAGCTAAACCGGCAGGTGCAAGAATTATTGGACAAGGGTTTTATTCAGCCTAGTCTGAGTCCATGTGCAGTTCCTGTACTACTAACACCAAAGAAGGATGGTTCATGGCGTATGTGTGTTGACTCCCGGGCAATCAACAAAATCACAATCAAGTATCGTTTTCCTATTCCCCGTTTGGATGATATGTTGGACAATTTGGCAGGAGCTGTGGTGTTCTCCAAAATTGATTTGAAGAGTGGCTACCACCAAGTGAGGATCCGTCCAGGTGACGAATGGAAAACTGCCTTCAAGACAAGGGATGGTCTATACGAGTGGTTGGTAATGCCTTTTGGACTCTCTAATGTTCCTAGTACTTTTATGCGGCTAATGAACCATGTTTTGCAGCCTTTTATTGGAAAGTTTGTTGTGGTATATTTTGATGATATTCTAATATATAGTAGAAGCTTGGAACAACACCTGCAACATTTGAGAGAAGTGCTACTTGCCTTGAGACGCGAGCAGCTGTTTGCTAATCCAAAGAAGTGTGAGATGCTGGTTCCTTCTGTTAATTTTCTAGGCTTTATTGTTTCTGAAAAGGGGTTGCAGGTAGATCCTAGCAAGGTGGAATCAATCATCAGTTGGCCGGCTCCACGATCGCTAACAGAAGCTCGCAGCTTCCATGGACTTGCTTCATTCTATAGAAGGTTCATTCGAAATTTTAGCACCATCATGGCACCATTTACGGATTGCATGAAACGCAGTGGTGCCTTTGTATTAACAAGAGCAGCAATGGTAGCATTTGAGGAAATTAAAGCCAAAATTGCATCAGCTGATTGTTTAGTACTGCCAGATTTTAACAAGTTATTTGAGGTGCATTGTGATGCTTCAGGATCAGGAATTGGGGCTGTTCTCAGTCAGGAGTCACGTCCAGTGGCTTTCTTTAGTGAAAAACTTACAGGTGCACAACTACGTTATTCAACCTATGAAACTGAGCTATATGCAGTGGTTAGAACATTGCAGCACTGGAGGCATTATCTGTTGCATCAAGAGTTTGTTCTATACAGCGATCATGAAGCTCTGAAATATATCCGCAACCAGCCCAACCTGAACAGAAAACAAGCTCGTTGGGCAAGCCTTCTAGAGGAGTACAATTTTGTACTTAAACACAAATCTGGAGCCCAAAACGGAGTGGCTGATGCACTGAGCCGTAAAGCTCAATGCCTTAGCATAATGAAAGTGGTTGTAGTTGGGTTTGACAATATTCCTGAGCTCTACCCTGATGACCCTTATTTCAGCAAAATTTATGAAGCTGCCCAAAACAAGCAATCAGTGGACTACACTATAAATGATGGATTTCTTTTTAAAGGTGTTCGACTCTGTATTCCTGAATGCTCTGTTCATGATCTGATTATCAAGGAAATTCATAGTGAAGGACATCGTGGAAGAGACAAATCAGTGCAACTACTTCTGTGGCAATATTTTTGGCCTCATGCTCGAAGAGATATGGAAAGGTTTGTTGAGAGATGCCATATTTGTCAAGTTTCAAAAGGGACAGCTACTAATGCAGGTTTATATATGCCATTACCTGTACCAGAAGCACCATGGATAGATATAAGTATGGATTTTGTTCTAGGTCTCCCACGAACACAGCGTCGAGTGGACTCCATCTTTGTCGTGGTAGACAGATTCAGCAAAATGGCGCACTTCATCGCCTGCCGCAAGACATCTGATGCTAGTCAAATTTCTGTTTTGTTCTTTCGAGAAATAGTGCGGCTGCATGGTGTGCCAAGGAGCATTACCTCTGACCGAGACACCAAGTTCATGTCTCATTTTTGGCGATCTTTGTGGAGGCAAATGGGAACAAATCTGAATTTTAGCACGGCTTATCATCCACAGACGGATGGCCAAACTGAAGTGGTAAATAGAAGCTTGGGGAAGATGTTACGAGCTCTTGTGGGCGACAAACCGAAGCAATGGGATACAGTTCTGCCGCATGCCGAATTTGCTTTCAATCGTACCCCAAATCGCTCTACTAGGTTGACTCCATTTGAAATAGTATATGGCCGAATTCCTAATGGAGTTCTGGAACTAGCACCAATACCTGATGTTGGAAAGAAAAATTGTAAAGCAGAGAATATGGCAGAAGAGATCAGCTCGATTCATAAACTTGTGCAGCAGGGAATTCAAGAGAGCAATGCTAAATACAAGTCTGCAGCTGATCAACATCGACGTCGTCTTGTATTTGATGAGGGAGATTTAGTATGGGCTGTGCTGACCAGGGATCGTTTTCCTGCTGGGGAGTATAACAAGCTGAGTCAGAGGAAGATAGGACCATGCAAGATACAAAAGAGGATTAATGACAATGCTTACAAACTGGAGCTACCTAGCCATTTGAGAACTTCTGATGTGTTCAATGTGAAGCATCTTCAACCATATTTTGAAGCCCAGGGATCTAAATCTCTGAACTCGTGGACGAGTTCTTCCCTGCCTGGGGAGGATGATGCAGGCAGAGCACTACTTTTACAGGAGCTGGGCATGTGCTAGTTGGGAATATCGACAGTAGTAGTAGGAGCCTTTGTTTTTTTTTCTTTACTTCTTTTGGTGAGTGTACTACTCCACCTGTACTACTTTCTCCCTTCGTCTAGAAAGTCCTGTGTGGCCAGCGCATGTAGAAAAAGGTTATCCACTGGAGGGAGGGGAGAACACCCGGTGTAAGAAATATCCCCAGGTAATGAAAGCCCATGAGCAGCAGCGCTGCTAGTTCTAGTTCCCCTTACTCTGTTCTTGATGTGCGCCTCTTGATTTCTTGATCTGCTACTGGTGTTGTTACTTTTCGCTGCATCAAAGTGTCTGGCCAGACGATGATGGATACCATAACACCGAGAGGGCCCAGAGATATCTCTCCATCGTCGGAGGAGCAAATCCCAATCTCGAGCTATCAAGTTACTTGACACACTTTTCCATGAACCCGTAAGCCGCCGTAATAGCCACCCATTTACGGATGACGTTTAACAAACCCCAAAGTTCATGAAGCAAGCATGAAGAAACCTGATACTCTCATGGTCTAAGGAATCATGCAAACGTTAACCATCTCTGTGTTATTAACCATTAACTTGTGACGAAAGTATCTCATAGCATAACATCAATTTGGGTCGATTCAACACAAATGTTCTTCTAACATTGTGCCCTCAAAGTTGCTGGCATAGACATGCCCATGATCAGGAAAACAGGACCATCATGCAACACTTGAGCTAGTCTTAGAGGCTAGACTAGGAATACATTTTACCGTTTATTATTCCACACGTGCATATGAGTCTTCCTCCGAGCCTCATGGTTATTGTAGACTCCAGAACCATAGCAGTTATAGCATGGAACATAAACCTAATTATGAGCATGGAGATAAATAATAACATTTATTATTGCCTCTAGGGCATATCTCCTACAGTGTCTCCCATTAATATTCATGTCAGCGTGCAAATTAATAAAGCACGTACCGCTGAACTCATCCTGGGTGTATCCTCCAGTTCTCCAGAGGAGTGCGAGTGACCAGAGGCTTGAGCTTTCGTTCATACCATATCGCAGCACGATGACCCCTATCAATTTTCCCATTCAGCAACCACATTCCCGCCATTCCTGCACATACCAATTTCAAACATAGTTGCCACACTTAATACAAATATAGAACATAGTGCCACACTTAATACAAATTCAGAACATAATGTCACACTTAATACAAATTCAGAACATAGTGTCACACTTAATACAAATTTCAAACATAGTTGCCACACTTAATACAAATTCAGAACATAGTGCCACACTTAATACAAATTCAGAACATAGTGCCACACTAATACAAATTTATAACATAGTACTGCTAGCTTAGCTTCTTCCTCTCCCTCTTACTCCTCTACCTCCTCTACCTCCTCTTCGTCCCCGGTTGCCTCGTCCACGACCAGTACCACTGGCAGTGACGAAAGTGGGACAATTAGTGTCCCTATAGCCAAATTCATTGCATAGAATGCATTGCCTAGTCGGACCTCCTGCTTCAGATTCATTCATATCATTCCAGATGCGCTGACACTGCAGTCTGCCTCTACTTATACGCATATGCTCTGGGTTTGGAATGTAACGCCTTTCAGCGGGGTTGACGTTGTTGAAGTTACCCATTGATCGAAAACCCATCAGCTCACCTGTCCAGGTATTGAGGACAGACTCTTTCAGAAAAAATGGAGACACAAATGATATTGCGTCCATTCCAAGCTGCCCGCAAGCAGCAAGTACATGTGAGCAAGGTAGGTGAAACAATTTCGGTTTGTTGCATGTGCACTCACAAGTTGGCCAGGCTTCATTTCCAATTTTCACCTCATGCGTCCTCAACTCATTTGCACATCCGAATTTGTTGTTGACTAAGCGGACCTCAAACCTTCTCTCTTGATTACCGATGGCGACTACAGTGTGTGACCTAGCTTTTTGCATCTTGTTGTCCATGTACTTCGTCACTCTTTCACAGTAACGTGTATTCGGGTTGTTCAACATATGCTGCTCTGCTTTTTGACGTCTATCTCTGAAATACTTCACGGTGCCATAGAAAATACCCTCAACGATGGCTGTAAGTGGCAAAGCCCGGTTTCCTCTGAGGACAAAGTTGTATGTTTCCGCGAGGTTGGTTGTCATGACACCGTACCTTGCTCCATGTGTGTCATGTAGCAAAGACCACATCTCCAGAGGCTCATGCTCTATCCACTGCTCGAAGGTTTTAATCGACCTTCCGAGCCTTCTCCTAGTACCAGGTGGGTCAAAGCCTGGCAGGTCACATAACCCAACAGGCTCCTCCTCCATGGCCGCTGATCCTGTTGCCAACTGTGCAGCTACTGCTTCAACATGTGCCCTCACCGCTGCATCTCTTGCAGCTTTCCTGTCCCTAACATGTCTCTGCGTGCACACATTAAGTCTGCCACGTATCAAATTGTACTTCCATGACTGGTTCTGCTTGCAGAGTTTTTTGAACAAATTCATCAGGCTCTTATTTCTGAACTGCGAGAAGAAATTAGCCCCCAGATGGCGCATGCACCAACGGCTCTGCAAGTCCTGCCATGGAGTTTGTTCCTCAGGGCCTGGGTTTGTTAGTGTCCTTATCGCACTGAGTATACCTGCATGCCTGTCATGAAGGATGCACACATTGGGCTTCTCCTTCACAACTAATATTTTCAACTGCCTGAAGAACCATGTCCAACTTTCAATGTTCTCACTCTCCACAAAAGCAAATGCGAGTGGGACAACTTGATTTTGGCCGTCTTGACCTATGGCTGTTAGGATCTGACCCTTGTACTTGCCAGTGAGAAAAGTACCATCTACACATATTACCGGTCGGCAATGCCTGAAAGCTTCGATGCATACACCGAAAGAGAAGAAGAGACGATGCAGCAGCCTCACAGTTGGGAACTCTGGCATGAAGAGGTCTTGGATATCGATATAGGTGCCTGGATTCCGCTGCTGTAGTGTGTGGAAGAGCTGGACAACAGAGTCATATGCATCAAAATAAGAACCAAATCTCCTCTCAAGCGCCGCATGCTTAGCCCTCCAAGCCTTGCCATAAGAAATTCTATACTTCAACCTGGCGAAGACTTTTGTCTGGATTGCCTTCACTTCCATAGCTTTGCCCTCCACTATCTCATCGTAAAACAACCGAGCAATAAGCGTCGATGAAAGGTTGGCATGATCTTGAGGGATGCAGGGAATAAGACAAGTGTGATTCACTAAGTCGCTGATCACCCAACTTGTGCCATACTTAGGGAGATAGCCGTGCACCCTGGCGGGACAATCTATGTTCTTGCATACCATTGTTAGGTATTTCTGACTTGACACCTGAGCTGTGAAAACCCTTTGCGTGGACATTGCCCAATTTATTATTGCATCCTTAAGAGCTTGCTTGTTGGGATACATAGCACCCGTCGCAATATTGTTCTGGTGATATTGCCAGGCAGAATCATGTCCATCGTTCACCATCATTGCAGATGAGAACTCATGATTCCATGATGCAGGATTCGGGACCTCCTCTGCATTTTCTTCTTCATCCGACTCGTCAGAATCATCGGCATGACCCCTATCAACATCGGTGTCTTCTTCTTCCATCAGGTCCTGCATGTGCCCATCTACCTCGTCAGCGTCCACCTCGCCACTGTAATCACCATCGGCATTTCCTCCTTCTACCTGACTACTCTGCCCTAGTTCGTAACCATCATCTCCAGCATTTGACATAGATAACTGCCTCCCTCCACTGCTCTGCCCAGGATCGTAGCCACCCTCGCCTTCATGTGCAGTGACCTCCTTCACGACGGGAAGCACTAAGGCAATAGGATTGCATCCCCTGCGTTCGCAACCTTGTAACCACCGCACCCACTCGGAGTCTCGCTCTATTGGCCTCAAATAAAAGTAAATTATTGAACTTGACCATGTCCACAATGCATGAACACCGACGGTGTGTGTTTCTGTATCAAGCCCTAAACTTCCTGTAATCCATTCTTTCAACTGACTGACAGACCATGTTTGAGGTGCGCTCATTGGCACCTCTATGTGAGAAAATTCACTCAGATCAGCTCCCATGTCAGTTGTTTGGACAGTACCAGGACCGTAGTAAAATTTGAACGTCACTACATCAGACATCTCGGCTCACCTAATTTTTTTTTCAACAATGACAGACAAGTATTAAGCAACAACTTTAAATATCCGCACTACTAAATATTTGACATGTATATATATTACGGAATATTAACGGAGCAACTAAAAAAATTCACACACCTACAAATATATTACAAATATTTGCCCGAGCAACTCCAACTACTGACACACCTAAATATTTGACATCCACGTATAGTACGGAATATTACCGGAGCAATTTCAAATATTCACACAACTAAATAGTTGACATATAAATATATTTATCGGATACTACCGGAGCAAATAACTATAATCGCACACCTAATTTATTTCACATCAAAACATATTACCGAATACTACCGGAGCAACTACGAAAAATAAAATGTGTGTTGAAATATATCCTTGAAGCGTGCGAGCGAACGGCGAACGACGAACGACGGCCTTCAATCACCAGAGCCGGAAACTCCACCAAACTGCCGGAGCTTCACCTCCACCACACTGCCCCAACTTCAACACCACCACCTCCACCTCCACCGCCGCCACAACCTCCTCCAATGTGCTAAAAAAAAGCTTCAAAAAAATGCTCACCACGACAACCACGAGCTACCCCATCAGTAGATCGAGGTCTCCCTTGGCTCCCCTAACTACGTAGAACCCATTCACGGTGCTCAATCTGTAAAAAAACGCCTCATTTTGGTGTATTAATTTGTGGCATTTCTTGTAAAAAAGAGGAGAAAGAATGGAGCTGTAAAGGAATGGGGGAAACGAAGGAGAAAGGAGAAAGGAGAAAGGAGAAGGAGAGAGAGGAGGAAGGAGCCGGCCGCGGGGGGAGGGGCCCGCACCCTGTCGGTCGGCAGCCGGCCGATCGGCCCGCAGCGGGCCGACAGGGACCAGGCCGCGCCGACAGCCTCGCTCCGTGGGTGTGCTGGCCTGCTGTCGGTCTGTGGCGGGCCGACTAAGCCCAGTCGGCCTGCTGTGGGCCGACTAGACCCAGTCGGCCTGCAGCGGGCCGACGGTGTATTATTTTTGAAAAAATTTCATCCAGCGTAATATTTTTGAAAATTAATTAAAAAAAATGTATTATTTAAAAAAAATTAGCTTGTTTTCCGACCGGAGCTGTCAGTCACGTCACGTGGCGTATCTCTCTTCTTCCTCTGGCTCTAGCCTAGCCTAGATCTGGAGACGCCGCTACTGACCTGACCTCTGGGAAAAGAAAAGCAGAAGAAGATCTCGCGGCGCCTCTCGCCGGCCCCGTCGACGGGGCGCTGAGGCAGCCGAAACTGATCGACGGCCTGAAACTGATGGACGGCGAGGGGCGATCAGTTCCGCTCGGCGAAGGTGAGTCCACCAACGCAACCACGGTTGGTTGATTGTTTTGGAAACGAATCTCAATCCCCTCCCCTCCCCTCGTGTTTAGTTTCTCAGCCAGGCAGACAGACAGAACAGGCAGGTGTTTGGCTGCGCTCCTGTTTAATTGAATCACCAAAAATCAATCCTTGTTCCATCCATCCTCGTTTTCCACAGTTCAATCAGGATTCGATTCTGTCCGACTGCAGCGTGGCTCTTCTTCTACTGGAGTACTAGTAGGAGTATAAGAACCCGGACTGTTTTGTTTCGTTTTTCAACTACTACTACCTACTCAGTATATTTTTCATGGATAGATAGATAGATAGACAGACAGTGTCTGATGGCTTATCGGCAAGTTAAGAGCCGAGGCGGATCCGGGCAAATGAGAGGCCGGTGGGGATATGATGATACAGAGAGAGTCAGTCGGGCTTTGGTGAGAAATTGGCAAGATTCATAAGCAGGCAGGCAGGACTATAGATGAAAAGGGCTCTGTTCTGCCTTTGAGATTCATGACCCGCCTTGAAAAATTCAGGGTTAGCTAGACCAATCCATCAGAGCAGAGGACTGGAATACTAGCACGACTATATATATACATATAGCAATTCTAAATTCTTTCTTTTGCCGGTAATAAAGTAAACCCACCAAACAGCGACAACATACATTCTAGCCTAATATATAACCCAACTTGGTTAGTTGCCAAACAAAACTTCAAGGATAAAGCCAAAATGAAACACAAATTTTAGTGTCTAGCTTCTTTGATAAGTGCTTTTGCGCATGGCTGGCATGTATCTCATAGCCGTCACTCACACCGTGCTTACAGTTTGGACTCTCATCTTATCCCTGTTGAAGCGCCAACCCAGCTGGAGGAACCTGGCAAACAACAGAAACGACAGTTATTGTTCGATGCCATCACCTTTATTTACTTATGGCAAATAGCTTTCGTTTTCCCACAAAAAAAAGTACACATTATTGTTTAATTAAACTGTTGCTGGCCATCAACCGGTGGCAAAGGAGATTCAATGTATAACAACTCAAGCCATATATGACAAACGTGTGTGTGTGTGTGTGTTGTTCCATGCTATCGCCTTTATTCACGGTATCTTTCGTTTATATCCTACAAGGAAAGTACACATTACTGTTTAAACTGTTGCCGGTCAACCGGTGGCAAAGGAGAAGCAGCAGTTCAATGCAAAACAACTCAAGCTATCTATATATTGTCAGTACAATTGTGAACCTGTTTACAGTTCACTTGACAAACGCATATGGTTGTTTTGGGATCTCACTACCTCCTCTTTTGCTTAAAACTGACGCATCCACCACACTGTTTAGGCATTGAGGCGACACAACATGCTAGCTAGATAAATATATATGGCGATCTGCCTGATGAATTTTGGTGCATCTATACTATACAGTAGGTGAACTCAACTTTTCACGGTCCATGGATCAACAGATGATGAACTATTGGTGCATCCTGAGTCCACCAGGTTTGATTTGCTCCAGTTGCATTCATTCTAAATTTTCTTCTTTTTAATTATATCTTGACAGTTTTATTACCTCTGTTCTTTTCTACATGACGTTCTAGAATTTATGCCATCAGACTTCCACTAGTAGACATAGAAATAACCAGATTTTCAATAAAAATCCAGATCATGAGACTGTTTTTGGATATATTTTCATAGATATATTAATTTTATTGGTAAAGCTTAATGTAAAGTTGTAACATGGAAAATTCTAAAGTGGACTTTAAAAGGTTAAAATGACAAGTAATTTTTGCATGACAGCAAACATGACGACACCCGCTTTGAAACCAATATGAACATATTAAGTAGCTCAAGAATGTCTTGTGCATTTGCAAGCCACACACACACACCATGCATGCAGTGATTGCTAGTAGCTGAGGGTCCTTTGAGTGACTTGGTTTGTTGGCGGCAAACTGTGCTAAACCATGTTTCTATGAGCTCACAGTTCTACACCACGGAAAGTTCATCCTGAGTGTGGGTGAGGCCATGGGGAAAAGGGTATTTTCAACTAAAACACAAAAGAAGCGAAAACACGAAAACAGGGTTAAGTATAAGATTAACAATGAATTGGAGGCGGAAACTATCAGGAACAACTGAATGAGAGACATATTATATATCAAAGGTATCTTAGTAAAGTGACTCTAGCTCAGTTTTCTCTCAACCTGTTTCATCTATAGCCAGCATCAACCCAGAAATACATACCCAAAAACAATTAGAAATGACGCGCTAAGCAACATTGCCAATGGTGGAACAAAAAATTGAATAAGAGTTTAAACATACCTATATTAATCCATCTTGAGTTTCTCGGTGGGCATCGCTGCCGCTGCCGCTGCTGCCGCCGCAGCTGCCGCCGCCGCCGCCGCTTGGTTTACGATCTCCTCTTCGTGATCCCTTCAATCAAGATACAAATGAAAAAAACCGCTGCACCAATATATTAGATATGTTTTGGAATAATGATGGACAGAAATCTTACATGCCAATATGTTCTTTCATAAGTTCCAGCTTAATTTTGCCATCGCAATAAGGGCAGTCAAACTTTTGGTCAAGCATAGAGCGTTCCCACTTTTCTGAAAGCAGATCAATGATGGAACTGATGGTAGCCCCCAACCCGCCGACGGCTACTCCAATCGCAGTAGCAAGCCCAAGGGCAACAAGTGGAGTCATTTTTTCAGTTTACTGCAGTATACGGAAAATAAGAATATATTAGCCTCTGAATAATATAAGCCAGTAGCATACTAGATCAACATGATTAAGAACAAACAGAGCATATCCTCCGCATCCCTATTTGTGACCAAGCGGAAGACTTTATAGCCTGGCATTTCGACAGTAAAGGGGTTTTTTGGGTCAAGTCGGCGTACAAAGTCCATGTACAAATGCTAAAAAATGAGGCCACAAGGCAACAGGGCCATAGTTCTATGGTTGGTAATCAAAACGCTGGGTTGTTCAGAGCACTGTGGAAAATTCATTGCCCGCCGCGTGTTCATCATTTCCTCTGGAGGCTTGCTCACAATAGCCATCCTATGTACATGAATATTCACAGAAGGGGTGTAGATTTGGACACCAGGTGCGCGGTCTGTGGAAAAAATTTCGAAGATGGAGGGCATCTATTCGTCAAGTGCAAAATGGTTAAGCAGAGATGGCGTGCCTTATTACTTGAGGATGTCAGACTTGGACTTGTCGGCTGCAACTCGGCCAGGGAATGTCTAGCGCTCATATTCAGTCTTCCACAAGACCGTTTGTTGCTGTCAGTAGCTCTTCTCTGGTGCTGGTGGACAGAACGCAACAAAGGCAACCATGGCGAACAAAGGATGGAGGTTGAGGCCTTTCGTTACACAGTTCAGCACCATGCAAATGAATGGAAACAATTCCTGGTGCCCAAGCCGAAGAGCACAGTAGTTCAACAACAAACATGGGCGAAGCCTCCGAGTCATATGGTTAAGATCAACACTGACACTGCATTTTCTGAGCGGTCTGGAGCTGGGGGATGGGGCCTTATTTGCATAGATGATGAGCAGGATATTCAGTTTGCAGCCGCTGGGGGTAAACATGATTTTGCTGATGCCTTGCATGCTGAAAGTTTTGCCCTCACTCAGGCTGTACTGTAACGATGGCGGACCGCCTTGGTGTGGGTCGGGCAATCTTTGAAACTGACTGTCTGGTGCTCAAGCTAGCTACTACATCTAATGCCTATGATCTTGCACCGCTGGGTGTCATGTTTAGGGACATTAGTTTCAAACTCCAAACTCTTTTCACAGAGGCTCGTGTGGTGTATGTGGCCAAAACCTGTAATATGCCGGCGCATGTGCTGGCTAGTAAGGGTGCGGGACTAGCTGATGGTGAACGCAGAGTGGTTCACTAGCTATCCTGATGATGTAATCAGCGCGGTGGCCGGCGATCAGGCCGTGTCGTAATGGAATACAAGTGTTCCATCTCAAAAAAAAAAGAAGAAGAAGAAGAAGAACAAACAGAGCAAGCAATTATGCAATGCACGGTCCACTCACTTCTTGTAGACATTGACACGAACACGTTCAGTGCGTACTAGAGCCAACACACTGATTTATTCATAGATAACGAGAAAAAGGTCGAGGAAGGAAGAGCAGAGCTGTGGACATTATTGCCGCAAGGTCATGTCGATGCTGGTGTCGATCTTGGCCAGAAATTTTTGCTCCTGTCGCTGAAGAACGAGAAGAAAGCAGGGGAAGAAGAGGAAGAAAACAGGAGAGGGAGAGTGATTGCTATACCTCTCGTTCTCCTAGGTCTCGATTTCGGCCTGGTCGCTTCCCCCTCCTTTCTCGCTTCCCCCTCCTCAGATACGGTGCCGCCGGCGACCTCCACCACCTCTGCGGCAGTGTACCCGGAGCAGGGGAGAGAGACACTCCTTTTGCAATTAGCCCCTCGCATTTCCTGTTTGGCTTTGCAAGTTGATCCCCAGTAGCCCGTGTATTCTTCAGCCTGCCCCCCTCTCTTTGCTCAAAGTATTACCGTTAAGTCCCCGGTTTTGGGCAACTCATAGTGCATCTTCACGAACCAGTTTGAAGGCAAGACTTATGGTGCCTTTGGCACCCAACCTATAAAAAGAGAAGACAATGTTGTAAGTGCATCTCCAACCAGACTGGACTAATTTAACCCATCGTATATCCGCAGACATAGTGTCCGTGGACATGCCTGCAAAAACCCATTTGTCCGCGCTACCTCACTCTTCAAATTGTCCGGACACATACATATGATTGGTTGGGGTGAGAGAGAGGAAAGAAGCCCACGGAAACCTCACTTATTCACGCATGTAACGACACTCCTTAAATTGCCTGGACACATACATATAATTGGTTGGGGTGGTTCGTGGTCTCACCAGAGAGAGGAAAGAAGCCATGAAAACCCCCCATTTATCTGCGCTCGCGCAACCACACTCCTCAAATTGTCCGGACACATGCATATGATTGGTTGGGATGATTTGTGATCCCACCAAAGAGAGGAAAGAAAGAGAGAAAGTGGTCCGGAGTAGGACGGACTGCCCGGACACCCTCATTTCCTCCCCACATAGGGGTCGGGTTTGGGGGTTTGCGACGGCCCGTACATATGGGGATGATATAGAGGGTCCGGTTGGGTAGGCTCTCTCTCTCATGTAGAAATTTGGGGTCAACATTCGGAATTGGGGGAAAAAGGGATGTGTGGGTGGAGAAAAAAAATGCAACCAAGCTAAGCTTGATGACATCCCATGTCAATGGTCATATTCCGCCCAATGCAGTCTGCCTCGGCCTGATTTCTCTCCCACGGGTCCCTCAATCTCCCTCTTCGAGGAGGTATGCATTGCCCCGGCCCTTTCCTGCTTGGCCCATACATCTTTGGTGCGGGGTATATGGCCCTCATCCCACCCCCACCCCCTTGTGTTACGTCCATGTATGATATGTCGCACTCACCATAGCATGAGCACCGCAGCCCGCCCTCCTCATGTACCCCATGGTGGCATCCTCTCGCGCCATCCCTCACCACAAATGCTCCAATGGAGCATAAACATAATTGTAATTACCTTTGTAAACCAAATCCCATGTTGTATGCGGGGATGCTAATTAAGTTCTGAAAACCTGTGGGTTACTTCAAGTGTTGCCACGTCTTGTAGGCCTTGTGAAGGTATGTGATTCAAAATAAGATTGCTCTCCGTGGTCATGCGTGTTATATGTGACCCCCGCTTATGTTTACAAATTACATGGATCGTTAGTGCACTATTTTTTTTTTTGATATGCTTGTTGTGCCATGTCAGATATGGCTTGGTTACCTTATTTGTTTGATCCAATGATAAATAAAAGATATGTGCTTAATTATGGAATTATAATGTAGTTGCACCATGTTGGAACTAGAGTTGGTTTCTTGCATAAATGAAGAAAATAAAAGAAAAAAGAGGAGAGAATCGTGTTGGCAGAAATGTACTTTGAATCATTTCTTCTTAGGATAACACATCTTAGTTCGCATAGTAGGCCAAGGGATGTAGGGAGCTTTAGTGACAATGAGCACAGACACACTCTTAGGGATAATGGGTATGAAATTACATGCCATGATGAGTTGTGCTTAACTAGACGAAACTTTCATGATTTGTGGCATCATGTTGTGTTAGGTGTGCTCTATGTATGTGACAGTGTGTATGTCACCGTGGAAGAAAATGTTGACATGTTCTTGTTGGTAGTTGGCAATGGTTTCATAATGAGGTCATTGTGTGGCACTTACAAGCGTTCATCATAGTATGCACTTTCCTGATGTATTAATAGCCATTATGTTTCTAACCGATCATTTTTCTCAACCTCCAAATGATTATAAATGGAAGTGGTTTGACAATGCACTTGAGCACTAGATGGGTGTCATGTTCATGTTTGTGAGCTAAGGTATCACCACTAACATGCTAGGTGTTGTTGATTGTTTTGATGGGCTTAGCTTCTGACTCGAGTCATGTGTGATGCAATGAGAATGAATCGCCAAGATGCATTTGTTGTATCTCATGGTATGGCACTTTCTCTTGGTATTTTATTTCTTTTCTTTACATTTTTGACAATAGGAAAATATTACTTAGTTGATGTTGGTTACATAGACCTAACTACATAGCACATGCTTGCATGAACTAATATTCTTGCAGATTTGAAATATTAACTAGCAGGTGGAGGCGCGGTGGCACGTCACGCCTGTCGTGAAGCCTATGTGCATGGCTGCGCTGTTTTTCTTATAGAAGAAAAGAGAGCAGTGGGTAAGCGAGCTGACTGTCGGTAATGTGCAAGCCAATTTAACTTAGATAAATACCAAAGGTACAATTCACACCCATGGTTACAAACACATAGCCACTCCAGAGGTTGCAGCCGTCATCGCTCCTAGCCTTCGTCTCCGCTACTCCCTCCCTCGACGTTGGCGGAGGAAGCGGCCGAGCTAAGCCTCGCAGCGGACGGTGGCGGTGAGGACGTGTGCTGCCTCACCATGGTGCCTATAACCCGTTCCTCAGATCCAAGGTCCCGGAGCTGCCATCTCCTCTCCGGTCGACGTGTGCTGACCCTTCGACGGCTTCTCGCACTCGTCGCTGCCATGGGAAGGCCACATATGGATCCGACGTGGATGCTATAGCTAGGCGGGTGGTGGAGCCACAAAATAATCTACCTTGCTCAAGATCCGGTCATATCGGTCCCTTGGCCGACGATCTGGGCAGGGTCTCTGATGAGATTGTAATCAGTGGTGACGTGCTATGTCATTGGTGTTGGTCTGTGTGTTGACCACTCCGGCCTGTGGCGGCGGCCTCGCCACGAATTGTGAGGCCACTAAAAGGTCTTTGCGAGGGTTCATATTTCCAGATCTAGTGGTTGCCTCAGCGGTGAGATGCAATCTATGGACGATGACTTGACGCAGAGGATATGATTGTGCTGCAGCGACGATTGGTTTTCTAGCCCAATGCATGCAACTGCTGGGATCGCAGAAAAGTGATAGCAACAATACATGATTGGCATTGCAGTGCAATGAAGATTTCTTATACATGATATTTTCAGTAATATATGTTGCATCATGTCACCCTTAGCCATGAAAAATAGCACGCATGAGCAACGGAACTAGAGATGCATCATCAATCAAAATCAAGCCTAATTCTAATTGTCTAAAAGTTCTAACCTGGGTACTCTAAGGCATATAATTTTCTTTCATTCTGTATCCTATGGTGTCCTGCAAAAAAAGTTGCTAGGTATCGCATCATAATCAACCTAACTTCATATAGAAGGTAGAATGAGCAAAATTGGTACGCTTTGTACTACTCACAATGTTATAGGGATTGGGTGTGCGTGTGTGCGTTTATAGGGGTGAGTATAACTAAGTATCTTCGTTGTACTGTGTCGACACTTGTGCTCGAATTTTCGTGGATTTATCATGTACCTTAGTCGTAAAAAATAGCATGCGTGATCAATGCAATTAGAGATGCATTATCAATCAAAATCAAGCCTAATTCTCATACTTTAAATGGTACTAACCTAAGCATTTGCGTCGTACTATGTCGACACTGGTGCTTGCATTTTCGTGGATTTATCATGCAACCCTTAGTCATAAAAAATAGCATGCATGAGCAATGAAATTAGAGATGCATTTTCAATCAAAATCAAGACTAATTCTCACAGTCTAAATGGTACTAACCTAGGCACATAATTTTTTTTGATTTGCTTATCCAGTGATGTCCCGCGGAAAGAGTTGCTAGGTATTGTATCATAATTAGCCTAACTTTATAAAAAAGGTTGAATTAGCAAAAAAAAAATGCTATGCTTTGAACTATTCACAGAGTCATCTCTACTCCTAATGTCTGAGTTGGTTGAATAGTACGGTTTATTTTCGTCCCATCACTTTCAACCGTTTTATTTCGCTGGTTTTTTTTTCGTCCCCTCCCCCACCCCACCGGTTTAGTTTCGCATCACCCTCACACAACGAAAAAAATCTGAACGGATCAGAACTTTCCATACTGACGCAAGTTATTTAGTAATATCTTTATGTGAAAGAATCAATCACGATCAATCTCTAAAGATCAAATCTAAATTAATTACCTTAAATCACTCAATCACATTAATTAGGAAACAAATAACCAATTTTAAGAAATCTCATTATTAAAGCATTTATGTACCTACTTAATTTGTAATGGAATATTATCTCATTATTAAAGTATTTATGTACCTATTTAATTTGTAATCGAATATTATCCAATGGCAGCAACAACAAAAATGCGGACGCCTCATCTCACTTCCGTCGTCCTGCCCTACCGCTCGAAGAGTCCGAGCGCCGCCGCCACCACGTAGCCTCGTGCCCTACCCCATCCCGGATTCCTCCCTCTCCCTCACTCTCTATCTCTCGTGCACGCTCACGCAGGGGATGGGCCGCGTGGCCGCTCCTCACAGGCTGCCACCATCCTCCTTGGCATCGTGTCGTTAGCACCTTCGCTAGGTATCGAGGGTTCCAAGAGCTCGGTCTGATCCGGCGTTGTCTGGTTAAGAGTCGTGGTCGCCTTTGCCTCTGTCACATCGAGCATCTCTGTGGCCATGGCTGCGCAGATCGTGTAGACCGCCGTCGATGGTGGCCTCTCTATCACTATGGCGCACTGATTCCCCATGTATTTGCCGCATCTGAGGACCTCCTCTGGCAAGGACACAGGAGTCGACTCATTGTTGAGGACGGACGGCCGCTGCCACAAGGTGAGAGCTGCCTCATCCTGTAAGGAGGTGGGCGACGTCGCCGCCATTCGTCAAGAACCGACATGGATGCCGCTTCCACTGTGTTGGCATGCTTCTCCTGGATCGACAACGAATATCAGCTTTGCCGAGGTCAGGCTTTCTAAATTCTAATAAACTTTTCTCAATTAGATCGGCTTATTAGATTGTCCAATGGACATAGCATGGAGTAGTGATGTACATCAGGTTTGTGGGCGACGATGGTTTATATCTGCTGGATTCCTATAATCGCTTACCTGCAGACCTTGCGCTATATTTTACACCAGGCACGCAAGCTAGAAGTGGATGAGAATTTCTGCACGATCCTCGGATTCCTTGAGATTGCACTGACGTACGTACTCTCCATGATAATGAAGGAGAGAACATCGTTTAATTAATAGTAACAAGACACGATCATCAACTGTGAAAAATAGCAGGTGTAAGATATATATGCACCGCTTTGCTAGCTCCAATAAATCTATTGATTACTCATGCTGCTTCAATTGGGTTGTTACGAAAACATGAAAAGTACTTTAAAATTATTCTAAGTTGTATGACACCCAATAAATATATTGATTAGTCATGCTGCTTCAGTTGGGCTGTTGTCAACGTTGACATTGAAAATTCTACTGCCACGGTTCGTACCCAAGTCTGCATCAGATGATCAGAATACTAACTATTGCAGGTGATGCTCTTTCTTCCCAGTTTTCACTTTTCATTAGGGCCTTATATAAGGTTGATTGACTGGCGGCATGCTTGCTCTGGTCCCGAGAAAGAGGATGAACAGAGAATGATGATCGATTGCTGCTACTGCACTGTATATCTTGTGAATTGGCAAGTAGTACAGAGTACAAACTGTATAATGTTTGCCTCAAAATAAAAGATTGTACAACCGATACAATTTGTAAGGGCGGATGAAGAGATAGAGGTAAAATTTGGTCCCATAGAGAAAAGACCCCGCTCGGGTGCCGCTCCTGGCGGTACCAGGGCGCCAAACCTAGCCGCCAGAGGATAGGCCAAATCAAGCGGCCTGCCGCCAATGCCGCTGGCGCTTGCGTGGCGGCGGCGGGGCACCCATACGTCATTCTGACAACGGTGCTGGGAGCTCGCGGCGGCGGCCCCGAGGTTGGTCGCGACGCTGGTCTGGTCAGTGTGACTGCAGATGCGGCGGTCCCCTTCGGCTGCGTGGGCGACGACGAGGCAACCGGGAGATGGGTGTCCTTCTTCATGTTGCTTGGGGAGCGGCCTTGGGGCGCCTGGACGACATCTGGCAGGGACGGCGTGGCGGTTGGCGGCGCTCCGGCGGCTACTGGCGTGTGGATCCGACGGTTGGCTACTTGCCACCCACTCCAAGGGCGGGGTTGCGGCTGCTGCCGGTTGCTCAGGCTTCGGCCCGGCAGCTCTGCTCTGCGGGATGGGGCAGGGTGGCGGCCCCCCTCCAGGCTTGGTGCGACGAATCTGGCCATCTTGCTAGCCCGGCGTGGTTGTGGCATGGTGGAGGCTGCTGGAGCGGTGGTCCCAGATTTGGTGTTAGCGGCTTTGGCTGGGGGAGGGGGTGGTGCGCGCGTCTAGACGTGGTGCATCGTGGGACCCCATGACAAGTTCATTGTCGGCCTCGGCGGGATGGGGTTTGTTTGTTGTGCCGGTGCGAGCAGTTGATGGTTGAGTATCTCCGGGAGAAATCCTATGTTTGGCCTTTGCCGGGTCCGGCGACGGCGATGCCCGTGGGCGTCGTGCTCTTTCTTGGAAGCGTTGTTGCTGTGTGGTGCTCCTCTCGGCCCGTCCCCGCGGCCTTGTCTCCGGAGGGAAAGCTCAGATCCTCAGGATCGGGCGACAAAGGGGCCTTCACGTCTTCTTCCTTCTTTGGGGCATCGTCTCAAAGTCGGCCACTACCCGGAGACTGGTGGATGGCGGCATGTTCGCTGCATGCTTTGCGACATCTTCACCGTGTAGTTTGTTGAGGCAGCCATTTTGGGGGCGATGGTGTCTGTTTGGCAACGATGATGGAGTCGAGAGGAGCTTCGTTCGTGGCTCGGGCTTCGGTAGTCAGATCTTCTCGACGTGTCCGAGGTGCTCTTTCGCTTGTTGTTTGGTTGCTTTGAAGTCAAAGCTGCAGCGCAGCAAGTCTTGCACATTTCCCTTGTGATGCTCATCGTCAGAGTCGGAGTTGTCGGTTGTTTGCGCGTGTGGCCTTCTGTTGGCATGTGTCGTCATGGTTTCGGTGCAGCTGCTTGCGGGGTTGGCTTCGACGATGAAGGTCTATGGTGAAGTCGGAGTTGCTCGTTCGGAGGTAACCGGTGATGACGATGACGCTTGCGACTACTCGCCAGATGTCTTTTCCTCTTTGTAGCTTTATGTTCTATGTCGATAACTAGGTTGGCCGGTGTACCCATGTTATGTGGGTTGGATATATCGGTTTTAGCCTGGTTTCCCGTCAATTAATGGGCAATTCTCACTCTCTAATCAATGAAAATGGCAAGTCTTTTGCCTCGTTTCAAAAAAGGAGATAAAGGTGAATGGGGAGGAGGGACGACAAGAGATAGGCCGCTTTGTTTTTCACTGATGGTTAAGGAGATGCTGCCTCCGCGAGAAGAAAGACAAGGATCGAAAGAATTGGGCTGCGTTCGATCATGAGGTATCCAAAACATAGGATTGGAAGCATGTGTAGAAATAGAAGATGATTGCAGCTATAAAATGGAGGAGCAAGAAACCAGAAAAAAGCTTACAACGAGGCCCGCGGCAACGTTTACAACAGAAGATGATTGCAGCTATAAATTGAGCATTGTTTACATATTCATTTTCGGCCCGTGGCAACGCACGGGCAGTCTACTAGTAGGTGTAGGGTGTGTGTGTGTGCGTGCGTTCATATTGGTTTGCGGAACTGAGCATATGTGTTGTACTGTGTTGACACTGGTGCTTGCATTTTCCTGAATTTATTTCAAGCTCTCTAGTGATATTCGTTCAGTGGCAAATGACGTTCCGTCGACTACGAAGGCGTCTGCTGTGAGTTCGTCACCCTCAAGATATTGTACCTGCTCAGTATCTCAAAGGTTTTAGGGAAGGGTGCACGTGTATGCGTTCTTAGGAATGAGTGTATGTGCATATATGTGAGCGTCTATGTTGTACTGTGTTAAATAACGGTAGCAAACACAAAAGAAAAAAAAAACTAGTAGTGGACTAAATAAAAAGCCAACACGTGTCAGCTTGGAATGCACTCACACTAAAATACTTCAAATGCTTGGGAGCAACGGTAGCTTAGTAGCATTTCCGTGGATTTATCATGTAACCCTTAGTCATGAAAAATAGGATGCATGAGCAATGAAATTAGAGACACATTATCAATCAAAATCAAGCCTAATTCTCACGGTTTAAAATGGTTCTAACCTGGATACTCTAAGGCACATAAAATTTTTATTTGCTTATCCTATGGTGTCCTGCAGAAAAAGTTGCTAAGTATTGCATCATAATTAAGCTAACTTTATATAGATTGTAGAATTAGCAAAAAAAATGTATGCTTTGTACTACTCACATAGTCATAGGGTGTGTGCATCGTGCGTTCATATTGCTTTATGAAATTGAACATATATGTTGTACTATGTTGGCGCTGGTGCTCGCATTTTGATGAATTTATTTCAATCTCTCTAGTGATATTTGTTCCATGGCAGGAGACGTTCCCGTCAACTACGAAGGCGTCTGCTATGACTTTGTCAATCTCAAGATATTGTATTGGCCCGTATGGTGTCCGTATTGGAATATGTAAAAGGGCTTATATTTAGGAACAAAGGGAGTAGAACAAATGAGGGGGATTGGCGGTGGATAGCAAGCCAGCCCCATGTCTAGATATTTTGATAGCCTCTAGTGGTAATTAGCAGAAAAGGTCAAAAAAAAAGGGAAAATGAGGCCAACACGTGTCAGCCTAGGAGAAGCTTACGCCGAACGTTGGAATTGAATGTGAGAGGCCGCTGCTTAGCCACTTTAATTATCTTTTATTTTATGCTTGTTGCGCATTACACAACTTTGCAAGCGATAGATAGCATGACATGGATGATTTGTTGCTGCAGGAAGTGGATAATGAACTAGCTGCTTCGCCAATGAGTCTGTAGACGATGCTAACTTAATTATTAGTGTTAAAGTCACTACTGCACGAACTTTAGGGAGATCTTGACATGTTTGATTATTACCTTGTGAGGCATGGAGAACTAGAGCTGGAGTAGGGCTGCACATGGGAATGAAAAAAATTGATGTTGTCAAGTTTACACAATATTGTTGTTGTTGCGTACACTTTAGTTTTCAAACATCCCGAGTGATTTGCTATTCGAGCCATTTCAATTCTATGAGCCATAATGTCTACACCCAAAAATGAACCTAAAGGAAATTATAAGAAAAGCACCAAAAAGGGTACATACACTAAAAAAAATACGCTTCCGTGATGATACGTGTTTGTCATAGTAGGTCACGTTTTCTGTCATGCATGTACATCCATGACGATTTTATGACAGAATCAAGATAGTCATACCTGTGCTATCGTAGAAGTGTTCCATGACAATACCAAAATTATCATCACAGAAGTGTTCACTTCCATGACGATAAATGACGCGTTATGGAAGTGCTTTCGTCAAGGGTAATCGACACGTGGCATCCATCGTAACGGGTCGCCGTTTATCTATCGGGTCCGGTTTTGAATCCGATAACCCGTTAACAGCAACGACCAATGGCGATTTTCCACGTGTAAAATTCTCATTGGCCGAAGGAAACACATGTCAGCTCGTCACTGGGTCAGATACGCGCCTATGATATGTCGACACGTGCGACGGCCCAACACTGGCCCATTTAGCTTACAAAGGCCGGCCCGTTTGACTTGTTCAAAAGATAGTGGGCCGGCCCATGAAAAGCCTGTTAACGGTCTGTTCGCATATAGCCCATTTTACGGCCCGGTAACTCACGGCCCGTTATGGCGTTCCCGAAATCGGCCCAACAGCGTCATGTGGGCCGTCCAGTATAATACCAGCCTGTTTCATTTTCGGTCCATGTATGGCCCACGATGTCTTTCGGCCCATACAAGGCCTTTCGTATCTTTGGGCCCTTTAATGGGCCGCGATGACTCTGGCCCATAATAAACAATAAATTTCTTTATGCCCAGTAACGGCCCATGATTCACATGGGCCGTTTCCAGCCCGTGTTAGCTTTCGGCCTACTGACGACCCATACATTCTTGGGCTCATTTCCGGCCCTCGATTACTTCCGGCCCGTTACTGGCCTGTTCCCCTAATGGGCCAAATTCGGCCCGTGGTTAGAATCGGCCCATTGGTGGCCTGTTAACCCGTTACGCCGTTTCCAGCCCGTCCTATATTCTGACCCATTAACGACCCGTTATGCCTGTGACAGAATTAAGCCTTTGCTGTCTTCCGGCCTATTAACGGCCCGTTACCATGCTGGCCCGATACCAATTACGCCCGTTTACGGCCCATGTGGGCCCATTTATCCGACGGCCCGAGGCCCACTGAATCTACGGGCCGTTGGAGGCCCATTTACCGATGGCCCGTAGGAGGTCCATGGGTCCTACGGCCCGTAGCAGGCTCAAGGTTACCACAGTCCGTATATGGCCCATGGTTGTTGCGGCCACTAACAAACCAAGGAAAAAGAAGACTAGGGAAATAAATAAGCCAGAAACTAACGCTAGGCTATTAAGGCGATTGCACAGATTACATCCACTAGGCATCAAAATTCGCCATCAGTGCAAATATAGGGAACACCCTACACTATACAAAAATGGCTTGCTGTTTTCTTCAGCCGGTCGCTGCATGTTAAGAACAAATTTTGTATCGCAACAAAACAAATTACAACCATAAAACAAAAGGAAGGTTGGCATAAAAGTTAACAGTCCGGCAGATAAATGCACCACCAGAAGTTCAGAAGCTCAGTTCATTTGACTTGACTGTTACGTTTTCATGCTGTACTGTCCGATGGAGCACCATAACCTTCGCCTTCATTTCTCCTAGGCTCCTGAACAACATAGCAAATGTCTGATAGTCTGGTTTCAAAACCATGCATATCTTGACAACATCAAACAATGGTTGTCCTTGTTACACAAAGGGTCTCTGTTAGGGAATGGACTTGTGTTTGGAGCGCAGATATAACATTGTTTTGAGCTTGCATATCTTGATCATGAGGCAGTTTGGACGAGATTGCCTTAACAACCAACCCAGTATTACGCAGGAACGTGCTTTTGGCACTGCTAGTGGACAGGTACTGACCCACTGCAGCAAGAGATGACATTGCGGTTATAGTTGCCTCGTCACCTTCAGAAGGTGGCGGTTCCACTATTTGTTCCATAGCTTGCTGAAAAGTTGAGTTTTTACATTAGTAGTACCAGAACAGAATATATTAAGGTGGTAGCAAAACCAAACAAAATAGTTTTGGTCTATATACATAACTTATTCTGGTGAACCCGTGTAAAATATTAGTTGTATTTTACTGCAAAGTACATAATAAAACCAGGTTCCAAACATATAACCATGTACCATGGCTAATGTATTGTCTATTTCTTCACATTGTATTGACAGCTAAGGATAAAGAGACAAAGTTTATAATATGGTAAGCATAGTATGACATCATTCATATCACAAAACAACTGAGAACAGACAAACAGGTAATTGTAACATTGTGTAGACAAGTCTAGCACGGAACTAGATTACAGATCAAGATCAAAGGAACATCACTCCTCTCTTTTAAACTTTCTAAGGTGCAATGATACGCTAAGACAATTGTGTATAAAATTGAAAAGAGTAATAGACATTGGCTGTAAACCGTGCAGTTCAATGCATAAGTCAGAGTAAGTAGTAGTTAAAAGGCATGAGGATTAAGGACTTACAACAGCGGCTTTGACTGGTGTAGTCATGCCCTTCGTCTTGCTGGTGTGACAGTCCTTAAAGATTTCCACAGCATTTGGTTCAGGTACTTTTTGGTCCTTGCGGGCTTTCCTCTGCATTTGGAACAAGTCAATATAGATCTGATAATATGACACAGCGAAAAGAGTGAAACAGCAGCTAATTACAAGAGCCTCGCAGTGTGCAATATAGCTATAAGATCCTGTCGTCTGTTGGAATTTCACTTTCGTACGGTTGGCCTTGTTCTTTGAACAGTTCACCTATAAGAAGATAGATTTGTGAGGCACATGCGTAAATAGGAGTTCAACATGTGATCTGATCACATATATATAACGTACTTGATACTTTGGATCAGACTAGTGTTTAACGAGGCCTCTCCAGTCTTCATCCGATATATTTTCCACTGGAGATGTTTGGGCAAGTTCACTATTAGTCTTGCCTTCAAAGTGAGTTTTCCTCAAGTTATACCGATACTGTCGCAGAGCAGACTTGAAAACATGTGTGCATGCTTGTCTGGTTGCATCATCTTGCCTATCCAACTTGAACCTCATCTGTTGAAAATTATGGGAGTCTAATTACTAGCAACCTAGAAAGTATGGGACAGACCAAGACGATATTACTAATTTCCATACATAACCATACTTACAGATAAATGGTCGAGGAAGGTGTTGAACTGGGTTTCGTCTTTGTCATTCCTGTACTGAATCCATGTTGGGAGGATACGTGCATGACACCTAACGGCAACCGCTACCTCTGATACTAACTTGGCTGACTCTGTAGCATCACGTGGCCTTTTTAAACCTGCCTCACAACGGATCTCCATTCTTCCTCCTCTAGATTTAGTTAACCTATCGAGCATTATCCCTGAGTCTGTTTCCTCTTGCGCCTAGGTGCTAGTCCAACAACGAACATAAGAAGTGTTAGTGTATATTAAACTGTGAGACTACATATAAAGAAGCATGCAACTGTAACTTGACTCCAGCAACTACCTTCTTACTGTTGAAGCTCACAAGGTTCATCTGATCTTGCCAACTCGTCTTGTGTCAAGAGTGCTTCGGAAGTAGTGTCAGGTGGCAAGGGAGCTTGGGAACGTGCTGCTACCTGAGTTGACAAACGAGTAACTCATGCAGCTGGTGGTACTTTGGAAGGTGTTGCAACAACTAGGGCTGTCACTGCTTGTTTGGTGGCAGCTATTAGTTTTTGTTTGGATTGTTTTGCAGCTGGTGTAGCATGAGATACCGTGTTTGTACAATTTTCCGGTGGACTTTGACCTTCTATTGCACCATCAGTACCAGCAAAATCAGCATAATTCTTCCGCTTTCGTTTCCGTGTGTCCGGAGTACTAACACCATCCCCTGCCATTATGTGTTCCTTCCTCTTTCTCTGTGCCATGTCAAGTCAAGCCGACAAGAAAAAAGAATAAAAATTTAGTTCTTCAGAACAAATTGATGCGTGATACAAACGAACTAAACTTTGATGTTAGACAACCGCATGATAAGAGGATGTAATATGTACGAAAAATAGGATGGCATGAGATAATCAGAACTATGATGTGTAAACTAAGCAGAAGGCATTTCAATAAATTAGAAGCAATGCAATGGAAGGTAGACACCATATGAAAGATGGTACAAATATCGCTCTACCAAGTTAACAGTGGCTCGTCATAACTGGCATTTAAACAAATGTGAAGCAGTACAAGAAATAAATCATATGCAAGATGCAAACAACATCACACTACCAAGTTAAAGGTCTCTCGTCATTAGTGCCATTGCATATTCACAGCTATGATGTGTAAACTAAGCAGAAGTAATTTAATCAAATTACAAGCAATACAAGCTAGACACCGTATGCAACATGCAAGACAATATCATACTGCCAAGCTAGAGAAAGCACCTGGGATGCCGGTTTCGCCGGAAGACCGCCATCAGTCCCTACCTTACTTTTTTCCTTCCTCTTTCTTAATTTTATTGCCTTGTCAAGTCAAACCCACAAGAAAAATGAATAAAAATTTGCTTTTCAGAACTCATTGATGCAGGATGCTGACGAGCACTACTTTAATGTAAGGCGACCGCATGATAGGACGATTGAATGTGTAAGAAAAAAGGACAGCATTGCATATTCACAGCTATGATGTGTAAGCTAAGCAGAAGGCATTTCAACAAATTAGAAGTAATGAAAGCTAGACACCATATGAAAGATGCAACGAATATCACTCTACCAAGTTAAAACCGTCTCGTCATAAGTGCCATTTCAACAAATTAGAAGTAGTACAAGCTAGAAAAGAATGCGAGATGTAACCTATATCACACTTTCAAGTTAAACGTGTCTTATGATAAGTGATTGTTGCAGGTTACACAACAGTAGTACTTTGATGTAAGAACATGGTGTGATAGACAGATATTGTATGTTCTAGAAACAGGAACTCATGTTTTATTGCACAAGTATAATGTGTAAAGTAAGCAGATGGAATTCAACAAAATTAGAAGCAATACAAGTTAGACATCATATATAACATGCAACCATATATAACAGTGCCAAGTTAGAGGGAGCACCTGTGATGGTGGACTAGGGGAGACGTGCTCATCATCAACACAACTACGTTGAGTGTCTATGCATGTGTTGTCTTGCAAATCTTCTTGGGGGGGTGGCGGAGTAGAATCTGTAGAGGCCCTCCATTTCAGTTGTTTGGAAGAAGCACATTTATCCATTGCCTTGCTAATTTCCTTCCGCTTTATTGATTTTGCATTGTCAAGTAAAACCGACAAGAAAAAGCAATAAAATTCACTCTTCAGAACTCATTCATGCATGATACTGACAATCACTACTTTGATGTAAGGCAAACACATGATACGAGGATGGAATATGTACGAAAAACAGGACGGCATGGCATATTCACAACTATTTTTGTAAACTAAGCAGAAGCCATTTCAACAAATTAGAAGCAATGCAAGCTAGACACCACATGAAAGATGTAACCAATATGACTGCCAAGTTAAAAGCGTCCCATCATAAATGGCGTTTCAACAAATTAGAAGTAGTGCATGCTATAAATCATATGAAAGATGCAACCAATATCACTCTGCATATACTAAAGGTGTCTCATCATAATTGATTGATGCGGGATACAAAAAAACAGTAATTTTATGTAAGGACATGCTTAATAGACAGATGTACTATGTACCAAAAATAGGAAGGCATGTCACATTAACAGGTATAATGTATAAACTAAGCAGAATAGCACATGCAATTTATCAGATTGGAAGAATTACAATCTAGACACTATATGCAACATGCAACCACATATCACGCTACCAAGTTAGAGTAAGCACCTGTGATGGTGGTGTAGGGGAAATGCGGTCATCAACTACAGAGCTACGTTGACTATCTTCATCTAGCATTGTTGTTTCTTGAGAATCATGTGGGGAGGCTGACACTGCATTCTTTAAAAGAGGATCTTTTCTTACAGCAGTCCATTGGCCTGACTGTGTCATCATAAGTGATTGATGAGGGATACAGAAGAACATTAGTTTGATATAAGAACATGGTTAATAGACAGATGTAGTAGTATGTACCAAAAACAGGAAGGCATGTCATATTCAAAGGTATAATGTGTAAGCTAAGCAGATGCAATTTAACCAAATTGGAACTAATACAAGCTAGAGACCCGGCTGGAGTGGTGAGCATGATCATCGAGGACCTGATAGCCTGGTGGGAGGCGAGCTGCTTCGCCACCACCATGGCTTTTTAGTTGGCTTGCAGGTGATGCCTGTCTGTGCTGGGCTTGTCACTGGCTCGGCCAGTGCCCTGACTAGCTATTTGGCTTCTGGTGCTCCCGGGATGGTGGTTCATGTAAAAAATATCTTTTCTTATCTTAATAAAGACCGACTTCGGCCTTTCGAATACAAGCTAGACACCATATGCAACATGCAACAGCATATGCCACCACAAAGTTAAAGCAAGCACCTGGGATGGTGGTTCATGGCGAGCAAGATCATCAACTCCAGAGCTACGTTTACCGTCTCCATCTGTTGAACATGCAACCTTTAAAGTGCCGAGACGTGTCTTGCCTGCCAACGAAGAAAGCAGGAGCGACTTCTCTCTTTTATTTCATGCTTCTGTCAACAGTTTGGCAGAGTCTGAAATACCCATGCATAAAAAAAATAGTGAAAGTATGGGTGAAGTGTGTGCAGAACTAGTGCACTGTAAACGTAGCAAATAGCAGGTGGCTGAAAAATAAATGACAGGAGACATATGATAGCTCTACAACATTGCATGGCAAACAAAATTAGATTCTACTCCGTATGATTTTGTAATATATGAGCATAGGGATGGCTGGGAAATGCAGGTACTCCTCCAGCACACCACCACATGTGGTCCTATCAAAATAACAGTCGACTGAAAATAAATAGGTCAGTCGATTTTTTTTATGAACCGTCCGATCTACAAGGAACGAGCAGATGTCCTTCGTCTACCTCCCGCCAGTCACTGTTGGCGATCTTTCTCGAACCGCCAGCGACCACCGGCCCAGACCCCTACCTCCATCGCCCCGCCCTCCCCTCGACCTCACACCACCGCCGTGCTTGGCAGCGCCCCCCGGCCATCCCTTTACGCCCGGTCGACCTCCAGATCGGGCGCCAGCAGCTCCTAGGCCCCACACACCCCTAAGATAAACACCGAGGCGCTGCTTCCCCGGCGTAATAGGCGGACTAGCGCCTGTTACACCGGGGAATGCTTCCTTTAATTGGGAATCAACTGACCAGGAATTGAAATCCAGGGGGGCGACGGACCTCTAGCTAAGGTGAAAGTGTATATGAGGAGAAACCTTGTGCATCGCGAGTTACTAGGAACATCTAGTATCTGGAAGAAGGTGTAGCAAGAAGCGGTCAACTAGTGTCTTCTGTGGGATGAATACGTGCAAGCAGACACGTAAGATTTGCACGAATAAGGGAAGAGGAGTACCAGATCCGGTTGCCAGTGTTGTGTCCTCCTGATAGCGCGGCGATGTTCTTCTTTTTACCGGGGGAACCGATGTTTTCGAGGAGGGTGGAGCCTTGGACGAACCCATGGCCAAATTGTTGACTGTGTTGCAGTGGCCGTCTATCGGCGGAGGGGAAGCAGATCTGAGGCAGTGAAGGACGGCGTAGCGGGAATAGCTCCGGTGCGGTGGACGGTGGCGACGTTGGAGCGGCAGCGGTGAGGCGCAGGACAGCGTGGTTGAATTGGCTCGGGTACGGCGCACGTCGACGTCCTGGAGGCAGCTCGGCCTCGGCTTCAACTACTTGCCGTGGAGGGCGTTGCGGTTGCGGTTGCGGTGGACGACGACGTCGGGGTATCGGCTCTGGCGCGATGGAGGAGGGCGGCGGTTGATGGGTGGGATGGGGTGGCGGACGGAGGACACCGGGGTTTCGCGCCTGGTGGAGAGGTAGTTTTGGCGCCCACGGAGTACGAATGGGGAATCGGACGGGGGCCGGGGGGGCTAAGGGGGAACCATGTTTCGGTCTGTGACACGCTTGTTTTTGTTTTTGAACAGATGGGACACGCTTGTTTGAAATTTGGGGAAAGTATAAACTTTGCCCCCTCTTAAATTTCAGACCTACTGCGGGTCGGGGGTAGGACAGTAATCCCAGGTATCCCAAATAGTGGCGGGAGCAATTTCGGCCGAGCGAATGTGTGTTTAGGCGGCCACGGTGTATGAATGTTTTTGGAGGCGGTTGCGTGGCGTCTAGATGAAGTTACAAACCTACCCCGGTTTAGACCTATAGACGTCGGGCCGGTAGGCTTCACGGGTCGGAGTTAGAAAAGTAATTTCCTTCTACCAAACATTGGTCTCACGCGGTTTCGGGCGAGTAGAGGCTCTTTTGGCGCTTCGTTCGAAATTTTGAAACAGAAGCATTCGCGTTTAGAGTACTCTTGAACTTTGAGGATTGACCTAAATAGACAACATTAAATTTGACCTTGTATGTTTGAAAACCTCATTAAATTATGCGCTTCTTTTTGAAATTTTGACACTTGAAAATCCTATGACTACGATTATTTTGGAATGGAGGAGGTAAATTTGAATCTATTTCGTACATGAATATATATGCTATTATGTACAAAAGCAGAGCAAAGATTGGTGCCCCCATAATTTAGGTATGATTTACAAATGCCATGATCTTGAATTCAAATAATTGAATGGACTTCAAGTTGAATTCGAATTTTTTTAAACCACCTTAAGTTGAATTCAAATGTATGCTAGTACATAGCTAGCTATTTATAATGTTCATTGTGTAACTTTTGTATGTATAATGTGCTTTACACACACAGCATGGACTATACTCACGTTTATATTCGAATTGCTAAAGCGATGCATTATCTGGAGTTCAAAATATTGACAATGTGGATCAATTATGTCGAATAATAATATATACATGCTCAAATTTGATATAATATAGATGTCTGATGGATCAATGACCGTTCCTTACGCGAATTGCAAATATCATGATCCCATCCTAATATTTGGATACAATTTATATTTTTAATCAATGTGTACATCAGTCTTTTACGTGTAGTTTCACTCTCCATAGGCCCCTCCTCACACACGCGCTGACTTTCTCTTTCACACATACGCGCACACAGTGTATATCCATCGGTGGTCTCTCACACATGCTCACACACTCTCTCCCGAGGTGTCTTTCTCGCAGACATGCTCTCGATATCACCCTCCCTCCCTCTCGCAACCATTTACGACTATTTTCACTAACCTTTATCACAAGCACTCTTCCTCTCACACACATACACACGCACAATCCCCATCGACCCTTTTTATATACATAGCCCTGCCTATGTGTCTCCCACACGCACATTATCTTTAGGCCTGTCTCGCAAGCATTGTCTCCACCTCTCTTCCTAATTGACGAGTATGATTCTAGCAGAGCATTCTGTAGGATGCCCCTTAAATTAGGTTGGATGAATGGTAATATCAGAGATAAGGGGTTACCTTAGTCCATGGACCTAGGGTTACAAATTCTAACCGGCTTTGTCAGTGGACACAGAGTCCTTCACGACTCTGGTATCTTTGTCTTGTACCAGTAGTCCTCCATGGGTCTCCCTGAATGCGTCACGGGCCAACCAATGTGGCGCAGGACGGAACCGAACCAAGGGCCTCACCTCGGCCCACCAGACCTCACGCGGTGACACACCCTCTGCCCCTAGGTCTCATTATCTTCTCACACCCACACATACCAACACAGACCCACACAAAATATTTTCTCCTTGTGCCTCTATCCCCTCCCCACTTGTATATACACACTCAAAGGCATCTCTCGCCATGACATCCTATTCGTCTCTCTCTCTAGACCTCTCTCATTTGTCGTGCTATCTCTCCCACGTCCCCCCCCCCCCCCCCGCCGGCCCCTCTATCCATGCCTCTCTCGAATACGTAATACATACACATACCCTCTCTAGGCCCTGCCAAATACGTCAACTACACATTCACACATGTTACATCACGTACCCCATTGATCTAAAAAGCCCTCTCTTCACGTTTATTTCGCATACAACATTCCTTTTGAATAAAACCACACAAAGTGTGGCCAAAAAAATATTTTAGAATTTCTACATATATACAACATTACAAAGTTATATGGAGGAGTATGAACGTTAATTTGCATTGCATGGTGCACCCAATAATATTTATTCTGCACTGTGAATTTTTATATTTTTATACTATATATAAAGTTAGTCATAATAAAGAGAAACGAAGAGCATCTCTCTCTCCATCGCATACACCCCCTCTACGCCCCCAGCACATTCACGCATGTTTCATCTTTCTCTCGCGATATATACAGTGACGATCATTGTATTTGAAGCGAAAGCACGATACGTACATTGGACTTCAGAATCCACTCACTACGGTCACCATTTACGTTTTGTGGTTATTATATAGTCACGGGCTCACCGTACAACTCTGTATTTGCTCAAGACACGACTAGTTGACCAGTTAAATGCTCCACGTGGCATCTCTAGTGTTGCATCACATTATCTCACTACCATTGGGCCCACCTGTCGGTGTGTATAAAAATAAAAACAAACGATAAAAAAATATTGGACGGTGGTTCGAAGTCATGACCGCGGGCACAGCGGACAAGGTGGCCTTGTATTGGTATGTTGAGCCGTCTTTTTTAACACACAAGAACTAGTGTGGTGATTATACACACATGCACGCATGCACACGAACTGCATACACGCAAACACTCACACGTACACACGCAGCCACGCACGCACACAGCACTCACACGTACACACGCAGCCACGCACGCACGCAACACTCACACGCACACACGCACGCATGCATGCGCACACCACACGACCAACACACACGCTCACACTCAAGTGCTCAACCTACACGTGCATGCGCACACATCAGGCCCTGACAGACACATACACAACCAGGTGGTTCCCACGCACGGGTCAGGGTCTTGTCGTGCCTGCGTAAATTTGTGTTTATCTTATCTTTTTCCTATGCGAACTGACAGGTGGGACCCACAAGGAGCGTGGTCATTTTAACCAGTCAACATAGTGCCACGCAGACTATTTGGCCAGTCAACAAAGTGCAATTCGATGCTGAACGGTGAGCAAGTGACCGTATAATCACCGCAAAACTATATAGTGACCGTAATGAGCGTATTCTGAAGTCCGGTGACCGTATTACGCTTTTCGCTTGAAATACACTGACCGCCAGTGTATTTATCTTTTCTCTCGCTCTCCCTGTGGAGCCGAGTAGGCCAACGTGCCAGTGTCTAAATTGGCGCACGCCACCCCATTATTGGTGTACTGGTTTCGTAAGAGCGAACAAGCATTCACGTCTACTGTACAAACTGTAAATATGAGTTACAAATGCTATGAAGACGAATACAAATATTTGAATCCACTTTATGCCCAATTTCTCTCTGTAGGCCCTCCAAAAGTACATCTCTATACGTTCTCGCATGTTACATCTAACAACTATGCAATACAGCACTACTACTACACTCTAACAGAATAAATCATATGTGTTTTTAGTTTTACTAGATCTCATATTGTTACTTAATTATTCAGTTTGCATACATTAAAATTGCTTTGAAATGTATGGCTAGTATTATCTACCGCGCGAGAAAAATCCCGCCCTTGCCTGTTTAATCGGGTTTGTATCGATGGATCGTGCGAAACAACAAAACTATAGTACAAGTAACAGTTCACTGGGCCGCCGTGTCGTGTACTCCTCCATCGTAAGAGTGGAGCGCTCGCTTTCATAAATGTTCTGGTCCCTTTCGTCGACAAGTGGGACATCAAGCAACCAGGTCCACGTGCCATACCGAAATAACAATGCAGAGCAGCAGGGGTGAAGCACCCCAGTCATGGCGCCGGCGCAGTAATGAGCAATGAGGCGTCAAATCACAAAGCTGCACCTTTCCCACAGTTAAGTTGGAGGGATGAAGTAATGCTAAAAAAAGAATTTGGAGGGACGAAGCAACCATCATTTCACTCGTTGCTGAATCCGCTTCTCCCTCATCTTCTTCAAGTTAACCACGTGTTGCTTCTGCCGTTGTTCTGCCTCATGTGGGACGCGGATCGGCTTGGTAAAGCACTGACACGTGGGACCGCATGTTAGCAAACCGCCAGGCCAACGTCCTCTAAAAATAAGAAACCTCCCCCGCCTTTCGTGCGGCAAAATGACCTCCTTTTTACTAATCTTGATACTATAATTTTTTAGATCAATATAATTGAGATTTGTATAGATAGCACACAGGAGCAAAACCAAGTGATGCGGTTAAGGGCATCCACAATGTGTAGCCAAATGTGAAAATGGCTTTTGGCATCGATGGAAACCATTTGGAGGGTGCTGCCAAAGCCAAAAAGATGGAACCAAAGCTCCCTAATTGATTGATTGAAGGAATAGAAAAATGCAACCTCTCTCCTCTTTCTCCCGTGCTTGGGTGCATGTGTGCAGTATAGAGCACAGAGCCTACTGCCCTGTCCCTTCTATCACAAATCATAAAAGCAGTGAGGCATCAAATCACAAAGCACGGACGAAGCAACCATCATTTCACTCTTTGCTGACTCCGCTTCTCCATCGTCTTCTTCGAGAAACCACCTTACCGCACTAAGCTGGACGGACGACGCTATTGTGTAGTACTAGTACATTTACTCCTTCTTTGGTTCAACGGACTTCCTGGATGCAAAGAAGGCGGTTGTCTCGGCTTGCAGGAGGCACTTGCGAATGACTTACCATGGTCTCCCTCAATGGTGTGCTCCGTCGAACGCACTTCGCTAAAGCCACAACGTTCAAGATATCGTCAACGTCACCGCAATGGGGAAGGAAGTCAAATAGTTACTACCTCCATTTTTTTGTATACAAGGCCAGTATCAAAGGTACAATTTGCAGAAGGCCACTAACACTAATCGAGGCAAAATTGATGGGGTTTGCCTCGTACAAGCAACCAAGGACATTAATATACCCTTGCATGCATGCGGAAGTGAGAAGGTTGGTTTGCATGGCGCTGCATTAATCAAGCAATGAGGAGTGAGATGGTTAGCTCTTTGGGCATTGGAGAAAAAAATACGCATTAATTGACACATCAAACGAGGATTTGTATTGATCAATCCCGCGAAGGAAAACCCCGCCTTTCTTTTTTAACACAAGTAGTACGTACGTACGTACTTGTATCCTGTTTGGGTCTAGGCCTTGCATTGCCATACTTTGCCACACATTTTTGCCAAGCTTGCCTAAAGTTTTTCAAAATGAAAAGGAGGTACACTTGGGCACGGCTGTCGCGGTCGCACCGCACCCTCTCACAGTCGCTCCTGCACGCAGCAAACCCAACCAAGGGAACGCACCCTCATTGACACGTGCTACCGCATGTGATCAAACCAAACTCAGCCATCCTACCGCTGACACATAATTTTCATTCATACAGTATGTTTATCCAACCGCATGTTGGGGAAGATCCGTGCGGCCCGTGCGGTGGTCTGTTGGGGAAGAAGAAAAGGTGAGGAAGAAAAAGGGTTAGGAGACGTAGGATATTCATCCAACCGCCTGAAATGGTCGACTGACCCAAATGATGAAAGTCAGGCGACTTGCATAAATATATGTTTTTACACAGCAAAAGATCCCTAAAAACAATAACATAAAGAAAAACTATCACTGCTCGCGGAACGAGACGGACTCGTCGTCTTTGGCTGTCGGCGCGAACCAGCCGTAGCTACCGACGTGTGTCTCCGCACCGTGGTTGTCCTCGGACTCCAGCTACTCATTCACGCAGAGTGTGCGGGTGCTCTGCACGGACGCGAGCACCGCCCGGTTCACGTCCACGACGTTCGGTTCCGCCTGCATGAGGGCCTCGATGGCAGCGACATCCGCGCGCTCTGCGTCGAGTTGAGCCTCCGCCGCCCGGTTCAAGTCCAGGACGTCCGGTTCCGCCTGCAGGAGGGCCTCGATGGCAGCGGGATCCGCACGCTCCACGTCGAGTTGAGCCTCCGCCGCCCGGTTCAAGTCCAGGACGTCCGGTTCTGCCTGCAGGAGGGCCTCGATGGCAGCGGCATCCGTGCGCTCCGCATCAAGTTGAGCCTCCGCCGCCCGGTTCACATCCACGACATCCGGTTCCGCCTGCAGGAGGGCCTCGATGGCAGCGGCATCCGCGCGCACCGCGTCGAGTTGACCCTCTGCCTCCCGGTCCTCCTTTAGGATCGCCAGGTTGAACCGCTAGTCTGCCTGCACCATGGGGGACCCGGACGCCGACATGAAGTCGACCTCCATCGTCTCATACGCATTGGGGGTCTTCTGTGCCGCTACCTCCGCCGTGAACATTGGATCGGCTTCCTCCTCCTCGGAGCTTGGCTCCAGAGAAATTGGGGATTGGCCTGCCACAAAGCGAGCTTGGGAACGGAGGTCTGTGGCGCCGACCGTCGTCGCAATTTCTGCGCGGCGCTCCGGCGTCAGCATCTTGTAGTACGTGATCTTCTGGCGCACCATGGCTTTCCGGCGAACTAGGGGACGGCTGATGCGGGCTAGGGGATCGAAAGGTAGGGGAATGGGCTGGAGAGGAGGTGTGGTTTTGGGGCAGTGGTGACCGGCCGGCAAGTAGCTGGCGTAGGCCGAGCAGCGAAGGTTCTGGTGTGAATAGTGGTTCCGGTGACGACCGATCAATCGGTTTTGACTGTGCGGAGTTTGCAAAGCCGGATGGCTGGAGCCTGGAGAGTTGTGGGGTGGGATGGGACCAAAGTTTCAGAGTTTCACATGGCAGACGTCCGGACCTCCCCACCGTTCCTGTCGACGATGAGGCGGTGACTTCGTAAATCTCAAGATGACTAGCAAGATGCCCGTGCATTGCACGGAACATCAGGATGCATTTTTTTACAAAACACCTGTTGTGATTGACCCATGAAGGAGTAATCCCATGTGTAAAAACTAATGATATCTCGAGAATTTCATCGAAAAAAATGGTATCTCAAGAATTTCATCGAAAAATGATATCTCGAGAAAGATGAGAGATAAGGTGAGGAGGAGTGGGGCGCGGTGGTGATTGGTGGTCGGACTTAGCGGAGGCATGGGGATGGACGACGCCGGCAGCGGCCACCATGCCAGATTGTTCCAGAGGCTTCCTTTTTTAATTACTCAACAATGAAGTTGTGGGAGATAAGGATGAACGAGAGAGGTGCGGGTATCCTTTTGCAAAATTGCCATAGTTTGCTTTCTATCCGTCAGATGTAGATCGGACGGTTTATATTGCAAGATGGCAGGCACACCATCATCACCGAGAGTAGAGATATAGTATTATAGATATGACGGCTCAGTCTCTCGAAGGTGCTCATAGGGGTAGGGTGTGCGTGTGTGCGTTCATAGGGGTGAGTGTATGCGCACATGTATGAGCGCTTGCATCTGTACTGTGTTCAAAAAAAGGAGTACTCGAAGTATGCAAGTTCATAACGAATGGACGGTGTACATCACTCTTGTCGCGTTCACGTTGCACCCCGGCACGGTGGACCCTGCATGTCACTCACCGAATGGAACGCGCTTCGTCTTGCATTTTCGCTCGCTTGTGGGACCACAGTTGAGAGCAAACCGACGTCCATCCCCCTCCCCCGCCCGCGTCATTTACAGATACTACTAGACTAGAAGAGAGAGAGGTTGGCCGAATGTTAATGAGGCCATACTGGCGCTCGAATTTGGCCGGGAAAACAGGGAAACCGACATGTGGGGCACACCTGTTGGGATGACATGGCACAGACTAGTCCAATGGAGGAGCTGGCCCACGACCTCCTCGCCACCGGTAACCGTTCATGTGGGTCGTGGGGGCTAGCAACCTGGCGCAGCTCTCGCACCGCCTCTGGGCACGGCGACCGCGGTGAGCGACACGCTCATCGCTGCTGGACACGCTCGGCTTCAGGGTGCCGAGGGTGGCGCTGCCGCTGTGGCACGACCTGCAAATCAACACCCGGCTCGTTGAGGATGCATGGGGTGCCGAAGTGCGCGCGCGCCGCGACGCATCCGCGGAGTGCTCTAGAGCGGCCAACTGCATCCCCAGGACCTGAGACCATGTCGGGTCGTCTTTCAATGACATGTGGGATCGCATGTGAGCAAAGGGCATGTCCAATGTTGCCACGCTCGCAACTGACTACCCTGGCACACAAAAAAACCCTCGTCCCTCGTGCCATCGCGCGCGTGCGTTCCCAGCCGGCGCCAGCTGCCGCATTCATGCCGTCCGTCCGTATGCTGTCATTAAGCAAGCTCGCTGCCCGAGGAACCAACTCCGGCGACTTATTGACGCACCCGGACGCTTGGCCTCACCGGAATGCGCTACTTAAAGCGGCAACGCCTAGCTAAACTCCACACCATAGCGCATCCTCCTACCTGGCACCACATCCACCATGACCGTGAGCGGGAACGCTCTATGGGAGAGCTTGTCTTCAGGGATGAAGCTCGAGGTCGCTGCCCTCGCTCAACTCGCCACTCGCAACGCAATACCGGCGTAGCCGGACGCGGACGCTACCGCACACAAGCGGTGGCCACGCTGGCGGCCGATGACAGGAGCACCGCCAGCCACGCGTCCTACTTGCCGCCGTCCAACGTTCGGTGGCGCAAGTGGCAGGTGAAGCGACGGACCGTCTACGTCCATCATCATCGACCTCACGTCCACCGGCATGGGAGGCGGCAGGGCATGGTGTGCCAACTGGCCGGTCCGTCTCCCGTGTTCTACTCTTCCTCGCCGGAGACCGCACCTTCACTTCACGGGTCTTGAACCCCGCCACCGTTCATGGAGGCGGCAGATGGAGGACGTCGTCGTCGATGCGGAAGTACAAAGGAAAGTGGACGTCGGTCGCCGCCGTAGAATAGGTTTAGGGTCGGGTTCCTTTTCTTTTTCTGTCCTATAAAAGTTCAAAATGTAATGAAAATCTACCGTGTTTGCATGAATCTCGTCCGGTGTATATGAACTTTCAAAATAATATTAAGATATATTGTATGAAAATATATTGAATGATGATTCGTTTTTGTGTGTATAAACTTGGTCTAAGTTTAGAAGGTTTGACCCGAGACAAAGCTAACATGCGAAGTAAATAAACACATAGGTAGTATACATACACAATTTATCTTAGGCACTCCAATAGTACGTCCACTACACATTCACGCATCTCACATCTTTCTCTTGCTCTGTCTGTCAAACCAACTAAGCCTTGTCCTAATAAAAAATAAAGTCCTAAAAAAACCAACTAAGCCAACCCCCCAGCATATCGCGCGGGAAAAGACCCGGCCGCGCCGTTTTAGTCGGGATTACTGGATTACTAGTAGTAGTATCGATGGATCGCGCGAAGCACCAAGTTTAAAAGGAAAAAGGCGGTACACTCACAGCACGCCTGTCGTGGTCGCATTGCACCCCTCACACGGTCGGTCCTGCACACGGCTCATGCAAACGGAACGTGCTTCGGCTTGCCTCTTCACTGACACGTGGGACCGCATTTGGAGAAACCGACCATGCGCCAAACTCCCCCGCCCACCGCACCAAAATTCCCCCCAAATCCCAAATTCAACTGCCCTTCGGCCAACTAGCCAATAATATTCCCCAAACCCCCTCCCCCCGGCCCCCTCCACTCCATTCGCTCCACCAAAGCCGCCCTCCCCGCCGCGCCAATACGTCGGCGCCGCGGTTCGTTGAGGGGACGCACGGCGATCCTCTCGCTCCCACAGTACGCTCTCATAGACTGCCGTCCTCCAGCCGCGCCGCCACCGCTGGCGACGTTCTTGTGGAGACGCACGGCGGTCAACTTCTCCCATGGTACGCGCATTCTAGACTGAGGCCCCGTGTATGTCAGAGTAGCACTAAATGTTACTAGCTGACAGACGCTGTTAATCTCACTGTTTGCCGAAATAGTTTACAGTCAATATGCTCTGCTTTAGAAGCTTCCTTGCCCTATTCTGCACTCAATCTGCTTTGCTAAGATGGCATGCCACGCCCAATTAGTTGCTAGAATATCCTGCCATATATTTATTGTGAAGTAGATTGCCATGGTCTAGTAGCCAATCTGTTAGGTGAAATAGCTCGACACCATTTTATACTCGAGCTTTGTTGCTCAGATGGCCTTCGATGGCTGTGTGCTCGGCCTCATTGACTGCTGAATTAGATCTGCTTGCTGAATCTATTTGCTGAATTAGCTTTACATATATTTTGTTACTTAGATCTGCTTGTCCAAATATCTTGCCATAGCTTTAGACATCGACCTAGGTATTTTTTTTGGACTTATAAAAAAGCATATATGTTTTTCCTGTAATATCTAGTAGAAGAACTAATTTGTATGTCTAACAGATGGACATGACTTGGATAACTTCTGCTCGAAGATTCTCCGCTGCATATGTCGAGGGGGTTGAAAACTTCATGAACTTTATCAGAGCTGAGTACGGTGGTCCAAAATCAGATGTGCTCTGCCCGTGTAGCAGTTGTATGAATTCAGTTACAAGACCCCAGTCAACTGTGGAAAATCATCTACACTTGTATGGGATGTCGGTCACATATACTAGGTGGGTTCATCATGGTGAAGCTGTGAACGTCAATGTTACTGACTGTGTGGAAGCAACAGATCACCATCTTGATCTGCTTGATGCTCAGGTGGAAGAGGAGGAGGAGGAGGAGGTGGTGGCGGCTGAGCCAGCGAGTTTGACCAACATTGAAACAATGCTATGAAATGCTCGCGCATTTCATGAACTTTCACCTGCAGAAGAAAAACGATGGGCCCGCATGTTGGAACAATGCAACGTGGCAGTCACCCCAGGAAATAATTATCAGTATTCTTAGCTATGGTCACCTTTCTTCAGGTGAAGACATCTGAGCGGATGACCAACAAATCATTCGATGCGATGTTGGCTGCTTTCTGCAAACCTTTTCCATATGCATCTGAGCTGCCACACACCTACAGTAAAATGAAGAATTTCCTTTGTGCAATTGGAATTGGATATGATATGATCCATGTTTGTAAGAATAATTGTGTTCTGTTCCGGAAGAATTATGCAAACTTAAGTGAATGCCCAAAATGCAAATCATCAAGGTGGAAAGATGGCGATGCTGTGAAGAGGATTCCTCATAATGTTCTGAGACATTTTCCAATTATACCAAGATTATAGAGGTTGTTTCATGATGCTGAAACAAGAGAGGATGTACTGTGGCATTCTAGGAACCAGGAGTGTAGAGATCAGAATGTAATGAGCCATCCATCTCATGGTAGTGACTGGAAAAGCTTCAATCAGAAACACAAAAAGTTTGCTGCTGACCCGAGAAACATTAGACTTGGCTTAGCTACAGATGGATTTAACCCATTTGGCCACCAGAGCGCCACATATAGCATGTGGCCAGTGCTTGTTATCCCTTACAACATGCCACCAAATGTCTGCACCAAAGAATCAAACTACATGATGGCTTTGCTCATCCCAGGTCCAAAAAGTCCTGGAAAGGATTTTGATTTATTCATGGAGCCTCTTGTGGAGGAACTTCAACAGCTATGGAGGGGTGTTCTCACTCGAGACCTATATAGTAGCCCACCAGCTGATTTATTTATGTGTGCTGTTATAATTTGGTGCATCCATGATTATCCGGCTTTGGGCACTATGTCAGGGCGAACGACACATGGTTACAATGCATGTGTTCACTGTGACAGGAATCCGCTATCATACGCAATACTTAGCAAGATCTGTTACATTGGACACCGTCGTTTTGTGACACCCTGATTTTGGCAACTTTTTCTTTTCAAACTTTTCTTGGTTTTATTTGAATTTGAATGGTTTTGAACCTTTTTCATTTGGACTTGGACATTTTTGAATTCTTTCCAAGTGATCCAAAGCCTCATCACCTTGCCAAAACCCTGCCAAGTACCTCAAGTGCCCAAATTTCAATTTAAATTGTTTTCTAAAGCTCCTTTCCTTTATTTGAGAATTTAGGGCATTGGCATAGGTTGTGAAGCAACCTATAATTGGGATGCTCAGAAAATTCTCAAATAATTCCCTAAAATACTTTGGATCATATCTTGCCTCAATATCCAAAAATATTCCATGACCTAGTTCAAATATTTTGCAAAATAATTCAGTCTTGCTTCTGTTCAAACTGAACCCTTGTGAAGGAAGTACTTGCTAGGTTTGTCCAACTGCTCTAAAATTTTTGTGGCATGAGGACACCTACAAATAACTTCCCTCGACCAAGTTTTAGCATCTGAAGATCATCTAAGTGAGTAGCACATCAAAATCTCTATTCTGGACCAGTTTGACCACTTACACATGAACTACCCTCATTTCTTGTCCAAACCACTTCAAACTTGACCAGTTTGTAGTCCTTCCAACGTAGATTACTCCAGACACAAGCTTTGGCTCCATCTTCACCTCACCTATGCTCCAGAAGCTCCCAAAGTCTGTTGTCAGTAAATGTTGGTGACTCTACCTCTCAGCTCTGCTTGAACCAAGCCAAACCAAGTGCTCAGGTGAGGTGAGGGATCGGTGGTCGACACGCCAGACAGCTTTTGCCAGGCCAACGTGGCCCGTGGACACGAGCCACCGTGGTGAGCACGGCACTGGCATGGCTGTCGCCGCGCGCTGCGCAGCGCCCGTGTCTGTGCCGTCTCGTCCCACTGCCCCTCGCCGAAGTCGCTCGTCCGCTCGTGCCGACAACCTTCCCTGGTGACACCTCGACCCTCCTGGAACCATCGCCTACGCCGGAGGAGCCCTCGTCGGCCGCCGCGTCATCGCCGGACTGTTCTGCCCGTGCGGCCACAGTGTTGCGGCGCCATCGTCTTCCTCCTGCGCAGTCCCCTCGGGCATTCAATGCGCCTGCCCTCACCTATCGTCTCGCTCGTGTTGAGCCAGCCAGCGTGGCGTACGTCCGCCGGCGCCATGGCCCGCATCCACGAGCTTCGGGAGAGATCGCCGCCCGCCTCCTCCTGGCTATAAATAGCCCCGCCCGGCACCGACAAGCTCCTCACCCAACTCCTCCTCCCCCATAGCCACAGCCAGCAGCAGCAATCGAGGCAGAGAGGCCTCTGGCCTCGAGCTCGATCAGAGCTTTGCCGCCGATCCCCTCTCCTCCGCCAGCCCTCTCCACCTCTCCTCCACTCCAACCAAGCCTTTCGTTGAGCTCAGTGGAGTCCGGTGGTGCTTCCCGACCACTCTGCTAGGCCAATTGCTGCCGGGATTGTCGGGTACGCCGATCACCGCAGCTGCCGCCCGCTGGAGAAGAAGGGAACCCCACCGTCTGTCCACCTCTGTCCATGTTTCGGGTACAGGGTGGACCACCGCTCGGCGCTCTTTCCATCCCAGCCATCTCCGAGCCCAACCGCCGTCGGGATCGCCAGCAACGATCGTCGGTGAGCCGCCCCCTCCCTTGTTCCCACCCCTCTCTCTATTTTAAACGGGCTAGGCCCACTATCAGCCTCTGAGCGAAGGGGTAAGTGGAGGCGTATTAGCCCAATATGCCTTCAACGTGGCCTAGTCTGGTATTTTCTAATTTTTGATTTTTAAACTGATTTGACCAGGAACTTTGACCCTGAATAACTTTTTATAGGAAAGTCCAAATGACCCAATTCTTTTTGCAATGGGTTCATAATTGAATTCTTTATTTTTCCACCAAGTTTCACATTTTTCTCTCACTCACAGAATTTCTGGTGAATTAAACAGTGTTATGTGACATTTTCTTTTGCTGTTTTTAAATATTTTCAGAAGGAGAAAATTGTGGATTTGAAGATCAAGAGTTTCTGAATCACCCAAGTGATCAAGGCAAGCCAGGACATCCATATTATGAAGCATTTCATAGCATTGCATAATTCATGTGCATTTCTTGCATTTTAATTAACATAGTTAATTCCAAGGAAATATTTCAAATGCTTAATGTGACCAACTAAGTTAACTTGTTGAAATAACCTTGATGGCTAAATTGAACTTAGTTGGTTGATCATGAGTCACCTGTCCGGGCCTACCCGTGCAGCCACATTCGCCGGTATGGGACGGCCTTGACTTGGTCTGGCTCGGTGCTCTTTCACCGGTACCTCCAAAGAGGGAGGGTTATGCGTGCGTGCTGCCCTGATCAGGTAGACGGCGATAACCCTGTGAGCCCAGTTGAGTTGTTTGCCGGCGTCCCCGTTTGGGACAGTTTAGTTAGGCCACGACGGTGGCAGGTGTCACGGGGTGACACGGGGCCACCCAAGGCTTGACTCCGGGGGAGTGTGATTGCCGGTGGTACGATGAAAGAGTCACGGGTCAGACAGGTTTCGTTGGAGCAACGCTGGTCCACCCGAATGGGATCACGAGGTCAGTGCTCCATAGTGTGGGTAAAGTGCGCAACCTCTGCAGAGTGTAAAATCTATTTGAATAGCCGCGTCCACGTTATTGGACAGCCTGACCAGACCTCTCTAGGTGATCAACCGTAACAACCTTAGTAGTGGTTGAAGAACTTGTCTTATGAGCAGTGGTGCTCGTTGAGATAAAGTACTCTAGGGTTTGTGAGAAAACCCGGAGATGAGTAAGTTGATAACAGTAAGTGAATCACCTAAGTGTTAACATGCTCAATGCCATGCTATTATTTGCTGCATATTTGGTTGTCATTTGCTTGTGAGTACATTCAAAGTACTCACCTGGCGTATCATGCCAGATGCAGGAGAAGACTAAGATGGAGGTCCCGAGATCCATGTTGCGATGCCTAGGATGTGTCCACAGCAGTGTCCCTGTGGATGGAGTTTCTATCATGTTCCGCTACGCTGTAGTCTTCCGTTGTAGTAATCTGTAGTATTGTCGAGGCCCCGATATGTTGGATAAATAATGTAGATATTGTCGCAGCACTAGATGTGCTTTTGGCCTCGAAGATCATGTAAAATATGAGCTTGTACTCGACTGTTATCAATAAAAGTTCAGCTATGTTCTATTCCAAGTTGTTGTGTGTTTCTAGAAGACTTGATCTCTGGGTTGGAAACACTGGTAAACCAGTTCTCTGAGCCGGGGTGCCACACGTTTCCTTGCCAAGGACAAGCCGTGTCCTACAAAATACCGAAGACATGTGTTCAATGCAAAGCATGAAAACCGTGATGCGCCAAAGAGGCTCACCGGCGATGAGTTGCAAGTGGAATTAGAGAAGGTCAGGCATATTACACAAGGAAACCATCCTGATAATGGTAGCGGGAAAAGGAAGCGTGGCAGGCAGAAGAGAGATTATTGTTTACTCGCAAGTCCACTTTGTGGGACTTGGAGTATTGGAAAGATTTGGATTTGCGGCATAATCTTGATGCGATGCACATCAAGAAAAATATATGTGACAGCATTATTGGCACACTTCTTAATATTGAAGGCAAGACAAAAGATACCTTAAAATCTAGGATTGATTTGACACACCCGGGTATCACAAGGGATTTGCAGGTGGATGATGATGGTGCATCACGGGATATGGCACCAGCTGTGTACGTCTTGGACAAGGTAAAAAGAAAAGAATTCTGCAAGGTCCTGTCACGTGTGAGATTCCCACATGGATTTGCTTCCAACCCTGAAAGGAGAGTCAGTGCAGATGGAAACAAGGTACAAGGGTTGAAAACTCATGATTGCCATGTCAAAGGGTTTTACCTGTTATCCTTAGAGGATTGGGCCGCCCTGACTTATACAGAGCAGTTGCAGAGTTGGGACAATTCTTCAGGGAACTCTGCAGTAGAAATATCAGGATAGATGCTTTGGAGCGTCTTAGAGACAAGATACCAACTATCCTATGCGACCTTGAGAAGATATATCCTCCAGCCTTCTTTGATGTGATGGTGCATTTGGTTGTTCATCTACCTGATGAGGCACTACTTAGAGGTCCAGTACAGTATGGCTGGATGTACCCTATTGAAAGGCGGCTAGGCACTTTCAAGGGCTATGTTAGGAACAGAGCTAGACCTGAGGGTTCCATTGCAGAGGCCTACATTGCTACAGAAGCGTTGACATTCTGCTCAAAATACATTGAAACAGCTGATCAGCTTAGCAAAGAGGTGGGTGAAGACAATCCCGAGCTCAATGTTTTCGATTGTTCTGTTCGAGTTACAGGGAAGAGTCGACAAGATGACAAACCTAAAGATTTGGACAAAATGGTTTGGTATGTGTTGAATAACTGTCCTGAGATTCTACCTTATATCGAGTATGTGCTAAGTACTGCAGCTTATACATCATAATCTACTGAACTTGCAGCACATACTTATATATTTAGATGTTTGACGCGATCACTATGTTGTGCAGAATCTACAAAAAGGAGTTACTGCTGCAAAATCCAAGAAACATTGACAAACTGGTTATGGTAGGGTTTGCGAAATGGTTCAAGAGCCATGTAAGCTTTTGAATTGCACTGTCAGTTTTTTTAATATATTGAGTACAAAAGATGATCAGCTTGTCTATTTTCTAACCATAGGTTAAGAAGATGTGTGGGAGGATGGGCAGGCAGTTGATGATGCCCTTTAGGCACTAGCAATGGGTCCTGATACTCGAGTAAGACATTATGAATCTTGCGTTGTTGGAGATGTGCGCTACAACACCCTTGCACGCGACGAAGGCAGGAAGACACAAAATAGTGCCATCATGAGCACGGATATGTACGACAAAGAGACAACTGAAATGTATGCTAACATAACAGACATTGTTCAGTTCCGGTATATCTCCCGTTTCGAGGTTCATCGGTGTGTGATTCTGTTGTGCTGTTGTTGGTATAACCTGTTTTCCAGGATCACAAAACCCAGAGCTAATGATTATTTCAAATCCATCAATGTCAAGGCGGCGTACCAGACCGACGAGCCTTTTATTTTGGCAAATCAAGCAACACAGATATTTTTCTTGGAAGACACATATGCATGTAGCGATGACTGGAGAGTAGTCCTGGCCATCTCCGGCCCGGCCCTGTCGGCCCACCCAGGCCCAGCCCTAAAATCCAAGGCCTAGGCCCGATGGGCTTGCCCATGGGCCGGGCTTGGGCCTGAGTTTTGAGCCCACCAACAGGGCTTGGACGGGCTTGGGCTTGGCATATTGGCATTTTAAGGAAGAGGCCCGGCCCACGGCCCTAGGCCCTAAGGGATTTTCAGGGCTTTTTACCAGATGGGCCGGGATTGGGCTTGAAAAGTAGGCCCAATGGTAGGGCCTGGGAGGGCCTGGGCCTCAGTTTTCTGTCGTGGGCTTTTTTAGGCCCGGCCCAAGCCCGGCCGGCCCAGCCCATGGCCAGGTATACTGGAGAGTATTGCAAAGGTTTGAGCAGAGGAATTCGTTTAATGAAGTTGCACAACAAGATGATGCTTACACTGCTCCTGATGTAGAAGATTCCACAGATGTTCCTAATATCTTTGAGAACCATCATGTCAATGACGCTGGCGAAAAGATTGCCTGTCGGGCTGTGGACATACGAGAGTTGATCAATAAGACACCAACGTTCGAGGACATTGAGGATGAAGAAGAAGATGACACTGGGGGGAATTACGATTCAGACTGATACACATGGCGAAGATGTTGACGCTACTGCTGCGGATGATGATTAGATTGCTTTTGTCGTATTTGCCTGTGAGAAGATGACTTTTTATCTACTATGTGAAATTGTGTTTGCTATGACAACTAAAACCTGATGAAGTTGTTGTTTAGTATTTTGCTGTGAGAACATCACTTATTATGTATATTGATTTATGTTTGGTGATTGTATGATGACTAAAACATGATGACATTGTTGTTTAGTTGTACTCATATTTGGCTGTGAAACTTGTATTTGATGACATAGTTTGCTGTTGGACTGCATTTTGCTCGACGTCTTCGAATGGGAACAAAGCTGACCCGACAGGGCCTCCGCTAATTTATTTATTTATTAGCAAAAGGGCCTCTGCTATTTATTTATTTATGAGTAAAAGGGGATACCCCCCAATTTCCGTTAATAGAAATCATTAAATGTTTACAACACTACGCCCAGCCTGCTAAACAGGTTTCATTCATTACTAGTTTCAGCAAAGTGCTCATGTCATAGCCACTGAATACATCAAGAGTGCTACATACACTGCAGATAAAGAGACAATCATCCTACAGAGCACAACGATCTTGCCCATTATCTTCACAAGCTCTTTCATCTCCTCATTGCTGTCAAGGCCGTTCAACAGCTGTTGCTTGGCCATGCTCAGATGAACTACATCTTTAACCTTATGCTCTGCATCTTCCTCTTCTGTCGTTCCTTCAGTTACTTGTCCAACACCCCAACCTGCTGGTATTGGGATTCCTCGGCTAACCAAATAATCAGCGTAGTTCCATTCCCCCACATCAGCAACTTCCCAGAAATACAAATCACATGAATCTTCCCTTTTCTGCATGAATCAAATTGGAAGATCATCAACGAAACTATTTTAAAAAATCAGTAACTGAAAGCAGGTGAAAAACACTTAAACATATTATTACCCCATGATTCGGGCATTTGTAGAAGACTCGGCCAGGATTGAGGATTGTAGTTGAGACGCGACGGATGACTCTGCGTGATTTACAGCAGTGGCACCACACCAACGGCAGTGGGTTGCGATGAGCAACCGGCTGTGGTGAGTGTGCCGGCGGGGGTGTGATGAGACCCACAGGGGATGGTACGGGTGGCAACTTGGCGCACATATGGTTGTTGCCTGCTGAAGAGCAGGTGGACGAGCCGCCAGCGGACATGGTTGCTGTGGCCGGAGCTTCTAATGCTAGGCAGAGTAACTAGAGAAGAGGAGAAGCGAACTTTGGATATGTCAGTTTCATTACTTGCAGAGTAGCATAGCACTATATATAGTCATAGTCTAGGTTTGGATTCGAACCAGCTACAGGAGCATGTCTCTCTTTTTTCTAAAACTCTGCACGCCTTCTCAAGTCTTTGATTTTCGGGAATGTTATGTGGCGAACGTTCCCTGGGAGGAGGATGGCAAACGAACGCATTTTCCTGGCAGTTTTAGTTGCGACGCAAGATCAAATGGTGGCAGTTTCAGGAATGTTATCTGGCGAACGAGCCCAGTTTTTCTTCTCTTCCTATAAAAAAGTATGCTACGTGGTGTCGGCTTAGACAACAAACGATTGTGCCAACCTTGACCGTTGGATTGACATTCAACATCTATCGTGTTTCTTCAGTCTCTTCTTCCTCCAGCCGCCAAAGCCAAACCAGCGCCGGCGGGACCGCCTGCTCCCGTCTCCCACGACTGGCTGTGCTGCTGCACACGCATCACGGCCACATCACACCCTAAAACTCTGCGCATCTTCCCTGGCTCCTGTTCGTTCCCGTCTGAGGCCTCACCATCGTCCTTCGCCTTGGTTCGCTCGCCGCGGCGCCGCCCTCCGGTTTTGTCAACATGGTCAACAACCAAGAGGAATAAGGAGATAACTGTACATGGTGAGGATGACAGTAGGGACCCACCAGGATCATGGCAGTAGGCAAGCAAGTGCCTCCTTTATTACAAGAAAAAAAATGGTTCCTCCTGATAGTTTCCTGACATCTGGGTCGCAAGCCACTGTCAACGTAGTCAATAAGCGAGATAACTGCACAAGGAGCGGCTGACACCCGGGACCCAGCAGCTCGCGCAGTATTATTTTTTTGTTTTTGGGACAGAGCAGGGTATCAACTGTGGCCCGTCTAGCCCAGACTTTTATTTCATATATGTTTACCACATGACCAGCCCAGTTTTGTTTTTTCTTTCTGAAAATAGCTAGCCCAGCTATTTTGTTTTTTGCAGAATAACCAACGGAGGCCTACTTGCTTTTCTACGCCCTGCTGGGCCTGAAATCTTTCAAGACGAGGAGGGATGCATTCTGCTTGCCCAGAAAATAGGCTATAAGTAATAAGAAATGGGCTATAAAATGAAAAATACAGCAAACAGGCAATTAGTTCCAAATTACTTTTTTCTTTCCGATTTTGATATTTTAAATTTCATTGTTTTTGTGCGGGTAAAATTTCATTGGATTTTACATTAAGGTATGTTTATTTTTTAAATTAATTTAAATCTGGCTAGAAATTTCGGGTTGTATGCTGTTTGGGACAGATTTGGAGGTTGACTTGTGGGTCTACAAGGTTGACGTGTACGAAAGGCTTTGTCAACTTAGTCCACAAACGATTCTAGCAGCAGTGACCGTTGGATTGTTAATCCAACGGCTGTGCTGCTTCTTCAACCTCTGGTCTTCTTGCTCCAGCCGCCCAAACCAGCGCCGGTCGTACTGCCTGCTCATGCCTCCCGTGGCTGGCTGTGTTGCCACGCAGGCCTAACCGCCCCACATCACTCCCATCGCTGGCCTGGCCATCCCTGTACTCACCCATACCTCCTGTTATTCTCCGGCGATGGCAGACAAACCAGTAAACCCTTGTACTCCCCTCCGTGTCGGAAACAACTGCCAAGTCTTCTCCGGCTCCGGGTTGTTCCCTTCCTAGGCCTCGTCGTCGTCCACCGCCCTGGTGCTCTCGGCGCGGCATGGTCAAACATGGAGAGGATGACAGCTGGGTCCATGGCTTCACGCAAGGAAGTGCCTTCTTATTACATGCAAAATAATGATTCCTCCACCTGACAGCAGGGACCCACCGGAAGCGCCTCTGTATTTCGCGAAAAAACGTTCCTCCTGCTGACAGCTCGGACCCACTACCTATATCTTTGCACACAAGGAAGTGCCTCCTTATTACGCACAAAAAAAATGAATAGCCCCGCTGCTAGGTGGGACCCATCATATTTGGAGGCTGACTTGTGGGCCTACTAAGTTGACGCGGACGCAGGGTTTTGTCAACTTAGTCAATATAAACGATTCTAGCTGTGGTGACCGTACGATGTCCATCCAACGGCCGTCGTGCTTCTTCAACCTCTGGTCTTCTTGCTCTAGCCGCCCAAACCATCGCGGGCCGTGCCGCCTGCTCCTGCCTCCCATGGTCGGCTGTGCTGCCACGTAGGACTCACCGCCCCCTCCAACACCAACTGCTGGCCAGGCCATCCCTCTACTCACCCACAACTCCTGTTATTCTGCGGCGACGGCAGCCTCACACCGCAGCCGAACCAGTCAACCCTCGTACTCCCCTCTGCGTGGGCATGCACTGCCGCGTCTTCCCCGGCTCCGTGTCGTCCCCTTCCTAGGCCTCACCGTCGTCCACTGCCTTGGTGCTCTCGGTGCGGCATGGTCAACGTGGTCAAGGAACGACTTCCATCGGAAGAGGACTGTACGTGGAGAGGCTGACAGCTGGGTCCACGGCCGCAGCAAGTAAGTGCTTCCTTATTACGCGTAAAATAATTATTCCTCCACCAGACAGCGGGGACCCACCGGAAGGGCCTCTGTCTTTTGCGAAAATAATGTTTCCCCCTGACAGCTGGGACCCACCAGTTATATCTTCGCACGCAAGGAAGTGCCTCCTTATCCTCCCTGACAGCTGGGACCCAACTGGTTGAACCATACGTAGGGTTGTCTGTCTGGTCGCGAACGTGTACGTACATACTGGTCAATCGATCTCTCTGCAATGATGAACCGTGGCCGAGCAAGCAGCGGCACGTGTAGTAGTAGAGCCCCCGACGTAGCAGTTCAGGCAGTCCAGTCAAAACCGTGTACACGTACGTACAGCTAGATGCCAAAAAATACGGCCACGTACGTACATACGGGCGGGGTCTCGAATGCCTACTCGCGCATACGTACGGCCAGGGCTCATGTACATGGAGAGGCAATGGACGGCAGCAACGGCATCCTGTTCATCGACAGCCAACCGACTGGGTTGGAATGGAGAAACAGCGTCCTGTTCATCGGGAGGCAACAGACTGGGTTGGAATGCGTTGTGTTCAACAGGAGCCAACTGGCTTGGACGGAACAGCCGGAACGGGGTCTGGCGTACCGCAATAAGGAGGAAAACAGCCTTCTGTTTGATCGCGTATGGTCGAAACGGGGTCATGTTCATTGGGAAGGGTCTGGCGTGCCACAGAACGGAGGAAACGACCTTCTGTTCGAGTGCCTAACGGCGTCCTGTTCATCGGCAGCCAACCGGCTGGGTCGGAATGGAGAAATAGCATCCTGTTCATCGGGAGGCAACAGACTGGGTTGGAATGCGTCATGTTCAATGGGAGCCAACTGGCTTGGACGGAACAGCCAGAACGGGGTCTGGTGTACCGCAAAAAGGAGGAAAACGGCCTTCTGTTTGACCGTGTACGGTCGAAATGGGGTCCTGTTCATCGGGAAGGGTCTGGCGTATCGCAGAACTGAGGAAACGACCTTTTGTTCGAGTGCCTACGGTCGAAACGGGGTGCTGTTGATCGGGAGGGGTGTGGCGTACCGCAAAATGGAGGAAAGGGACTTCTATTGGAGCGCCTACGGTGAAATGGGGTCCTGTTCATCCACCGTCTACTGTCTTGCTCCAGCCTCCACGGGCTACTGTTCATCCACCGTCGACCTCCTCCAGCCTCCACCAGGGACTGTTCATCCACGGGGCTACTGTTCATCCAGCCTCCACCGGCTACTGTTCATAGAGCCTCCACGGGATCCTGTTCATCCACCCCCAACCGGCTGGGGTGCGGCGGCCTCCTCGGGGTCCTGTTCATCCAGCGGCAATGGCCTACTACCACGGGGTCCTGTTCATCCAACCCCCACCGGGACTGTTCATCCACAGCCAACCAACCGGCTCGACTCACCATGTCTCGACTCGTTCTACATACCGCGCGCATGGTAGCAACGGTCACTGTTCATCGTGAGGCAACCAACACCGGCTGGCTACGTCTCGCACGGGGGCTCGATAGGCTTCAGTAAGCAGTAGTAGTGATCGATCGCTCGGTTCAGTTAGCAGCAGCAGCGAAGGAATCGGTCAGGTTCAGTCAGCATCGAATGAATCGCTCAGGTTCAGTTAATAGCCAAGGGATCGATCACTCGGGTTGAGTAACGTAGCTAGCAGTGCGATCGCTCAGGTTCAGTTAGAGCCCTATGCCTCGCACACACGCGTGTACGTGTATGAGAGAAACGCGCAAACCTCCGTGCATCGCTCGGCCCCGACCACCCACCGTAACCGGGAACTCCCCGAAATTTTCATCGCCCTCGCTTCTACTACGATTTTTGCCGTCATGTACGGCCCAAAGAATGTCATGCAGGTGCGTCCCCGGCCTGCCCAGGACGAAAAGCCCATTTTCTATCATGATTTTTTGTCATAGAAGTAGGAGCCCACCACATCTATGATGATACGTGCTTTTGTCACAATTATCGTCATAGAAGTGTCATAAGCATGACAGAAAAAAATTCATTCGGCCCAAAATGTCACCGATGTGTCTTTTTTTTTTGTAGTGATAAATGATTCCAAAAGGTGGTTAGATAGTGTGGGACCGAGGGAAATGGACTATAGGGGATGAGTGGCCCTATCAAAAATTTCTACACTAAATTTTGGCTAAGTTTTAAGCTTATCTACTTTGTTGCCTAGAGAGACCTACACATACAAGTCTACATACAACTACAAGCGGAAACAAAACTTGCAAAAGGTAGGAGTAAGGTACAAGAGACTGTAAAACTGATGACACAATAATGCTTTCTTGAGGTTCTATTGACATGATAATATTTTCTTGGGGTTCTGATAGTTAGCGATATTCTACTGTTGTTGCAGGTTTGGACACAAAGTCCCAAGACCACAATGGTCGAGTTTTTGATAGTCAGCACTATTCCACTTGTTGTTGGAGGTTTGGTCACAAAGTCCCAAGACCACAGTAGTCTTTGGCCAGATAACCAGAATGGTCACCACACTAAGTCTCCAGGTGCGCATAGCACCTTTGATCCTCCTATATATGATCTTTATGGGATAAATATCTTTAGCAATTTCTTCGTAAAGAGCATAGGAAATAGAACTAATACCAAAATCTAAATCACACAGTCCATGATAGCAACGATTATCAATGGCAATGTAAATGACAGGAGTATCAACATCATTATCCTCAGTCTTTTGTATAACAATGTTAGATGGCTGCATAAGTGAATTACCTGCTCACTCAAGTTCATGTTACTTGCATTTTTTAACTTGACCTAGATGTGGGTGTCTTTATTCTGTTAATAAGTTGTGCTACATTTATTGAAGCTCCAACTTTCAACTATGGAAATCAAAGAGTGCTCTCTAACAGTGGCGGAGCCAGAAAAAATGTATCACCAGGGCCAAGTGCTTTTAAAACTGATTAGGGAGGGCCAAACCATTGAAACATTGTTTTAAGCAGCAAATAATCATCGTTTTTCACCGTTCATTAGCAAATGTGCACTAAATCCCTGGTGTTAGGGGGCAGGCCCCTGTTGGTCCCCCTGTCTCCGCCACTGCTCTCTAACCCTATAAAGGAGATTTCTTGGTATAATTCATAGACAACAGAGATTTAATAGTGTTAACAAAATGAGCACGGGCAACCCCCCCCCCCCCCCGCCCAACACACACACAAATGACATACGTTAGAATTAGAGCTACACACAAAAAATGTGGCTTTTTAGCACATGCAGTGTTCCTTTTTTTGTGCAACTTCTATTTCACCATGAAATCTTACATAGAAATACTTTATATCCTTGTATACATGTATAATTATTTCTAGAATTTTTTGAAACCATTTTTTTTTTATTTTGTTATTTTAACAGTCCCCATGGAACTCGTCCTCCAAAATGCCATTCTCCTAATTTACTCGTATTATAACAACCGAGCTCCAAAGCCTCTCTCATGTGCGAGTTCTCACGGAATAGTCTCTCGTCCTGTTTTATACATAAAGCATGAACCAACATACACGGCCGAACAATACAAGGTAGTGAGGAAGCCCTCTTACAAAGCAAGTCCCAGGATAACTAGACAGCATAAATTGCATCAAAAAACACCAAAGGTGAAAAACAAAATGACTACGATGGTCGCCATGCCCTAGGACACCTAAGTTCTACCATAACACCCTCAAGTGGGAAAAGGGTGCTAAACGTCGTTGTTACTGAGTCCGACACGGACATGGGTTTTCACCCGAAACCCTGGCACGGAGAGGAGAACCACAACGACTCCTCAAGACAAGACCAGCACCCATAGGCCCATTCGTCGACGGCGTCAAAGCGAGGAGCTTTTGCTCAACAGCTCACCTGTACCATCGAGGCACCCAGGGAAACCATGATGAGTACAGACCTCCAAATCTGAATCTAGGAATCGCCCTGCAAACAGAAGAGGACGATCCCAAGCCACCCGCCGCTACAACCCTGGTCAGCCGCATGACCAAGGGACATAGACACTGCCGTCACCATGATGCTCATCAGAGAGTCGTGTAGACCGCCACCTGGGTCCACCACCCATGTCCCCAAGACACTGTGAACCTCCCTACACTCGTAGCCTACTAAAAGTGCTTGTTATCGACTAGAGGGGGGTGAATAGGCAATTTTTATGAAAGGCTTCGAAAACAAGCAATGTCTTCGAAGGTAGCGGAAGCAATACAGGATCTAGCAGCAATGGTGATTAAGATGAGCAGGCAGAGGAGGTGTAGACATCATACATGGATGCATGCATTGAAGGTAAACACAAGAAGCATGAAGACAAATGAGCAAACAGATGAATGGCTCCAGGGAATATCTCCAAACAGAGACAAGCAAGCAAAGGATTCACAGTATGATGTGGTAAGTAAAAGAGAGAGAGGATGGAACCTGTAGCTTGGGGAAGACATTGATTTGTTTGACCAGTTCTAACTGCTGCGATAGTTGTACGTCTGGTTAGGGAGGCTGAGATTGAACTCAGAGGACCTTGTCTTCACCTTATTCCCCTTGAGCTAAGGTCACCTAGACCTCGCCCAATCACTCTGGTAAGTCTTCAAGGTAGACTTCCAAACCTTCACGGACTTCGTTCACCAGCAATCCACAATGGCTCTTGGATGCTCAGAACATGAAGCCTAACCGACTGGAAGATCATAGTCTTCAAGTGTAATAAGTCTTCAGTTCACTCAGAACAGAATGTCTGCAGTGATGCTCAATCACTTTGGGCTCTGGGTGTTTTTGGTTTATCCTCACAGGATTCTCTCTCAAGGGTTTCGGAGGTGGGTTGCTCTCAAACGACAAAAGTTGTGCACTTAACTCAGAGCAGCCTCCAATTTATGGTGGAGGGGGTGGCTATTTATAGCCAGGGGCAACCCGACATGATTTTTCTGAAATGACCTTGGGTCATTGGGGAACTGACATGTGCCCAATGGTCGGATCCAAACCCACACAGCAACTTTACTTAGCCTCCACGTAAAGCTGACTCAACCAACTCTAGAAGAGATTTTCTCTCATTTGTCTTCGCTCGAAGACATAGGATTTTAAGTTGAGCATCACGTCAGATTCTGACTTTGTTTACCTCGACCCCACTTGACAGTTTGGTGGTTCCTATGACTCAGGAACTAAGAAAATGAAACTACTGAAAGACTATGTCTTCGTGCTTCATTGTCTTCAAAGAATGTCTTCATGAGCCACTATCTTCAACATGAATGTCTTCGTGAACCACCTTTGTCTTCAATGTCTTCATACATTTTAGGGGTCATCTTTGATAGGTAAACCGAATCAATAGGGACCTCTACATGTGCTCTCCTATGAATCTCACAAACACATTAGTCCCACAACCAAGTTTGTCTTCAATACTCCACAACCAACAAGGGGTGGCACTAGATGCACTTACACCTACCATCAGCCACGAAGTCATGACGGTCTACTTACAAAGTGCCCAACATGCATCTCCATCCAGTCCGGGTGGACCGGGGGGTGAGCTAGTGACAGTAGATGGCAGCTGTCAAGCAAGATAGCCCTCTGGCCTCAGCCCACGTCAGCCCGCACGATGCCACACTAGTGGCCTTCTGAAAGGATCGATATGGTTGACTAGAGGGGGTGAATAGGCAACTACCAATTTTTAGATTTTCTTAACAAATTAAGTTTAGCAACAAATAGGTTGTCTAGATATACAACTAGGTGAGCAACCTATATGATGCTAGCAACAACAACAACAACAACAACAACAACAACAACAACAACAACACAAGCAAGCAAAGGATACAACACAAGTAAAGCTTGCACAAAGTAAAGGTAAGAAGTAACCACAAGTGGAGCCGGTGGAGACAAGAATGTGTTACCGAAGTTCCTTCCCTTTGAGAGGAAGTACATCTCCGTTGGAGTGGTGTGGAGGCACAATGCTCCCCAAGAAGCCACTAGGGCCACCGTATTCTCCTCGCGCCCTCACACAATGCGAGATGTCATGATTCCACTAGTGGTGCCCTTGAAGGCAGCGACCGAACCTTTACAAACGAGGTTGGGGCAATCTACACAACTGAATTGGAGGCTCCCAACACCACCACGAAGCTTCACCACAATGGAATGTGGCTCCAAGGTGACCTCAACCGTCTAGGGTGCTCAAACACCCAAGAGTAACAAGATATTTAAGGGATTAGTGGGGGAAATCAAATTTCTCTTGGTGGAAGTGTAGATCGGGGCCTTATCAACCAATCCCTAAAGAATCAATATGTTTGATTGGCTAGGGAGAGAGATTGGGCGAAAATAAGCTTTTGGAGCAACAATGGAGCTTGGGGAGGAAGAGGTAGTCTTCTTGGGGAAGAAGACCCCCATTATACAGCGGGGGATAAATCTAACTGTTATGCATCCCATAGACCGCAAATAAGCGGTACTACCGCTTGGGGAGAGGTACTACCGCTCAAGCGGTAGTGACAGGAAGTAAGTGCAATGACACAGGGGCCACGGGCCAGTAGTACCGCCGGAGCGGTACTATCGCTCGCCCCAGCGGTACTACTGCTGGGGTGGCAGTACTACTACGCTGTGATAGCAGGGGTTGTGGTAGTACGGTAGCAACGGTACTACCGCTTATAGCCGGTACTGCCACTCCCTACTACCATTGGGGAAAACAGGGGAACGCTGAAGAGCAGAGCCGCAAGCGGTAGTGGCAGCAGTAGTAGGTGCGGTACTACCGCTTGCCCTACTAGGTCAAGTGGGGTTCCACGCAAGTGGGCAAGTGGGACTACCACTGGACTACCGTGCAACTCGACATGAAAAATCATGACCCGAGCAGAGGTCGATAGTACACACGGTACTAGCAGCGGTACTACCGCTGCTATCAGCTGTACTACCGCTGGCAGCTCTCCAACACCCCTTCTGCAATACAGAGGGAGAACTCCATCGAAGCGGAAAGGCAACGGGGGTGCAAAGTAGAATGTGTACATGATGATTCCACCCAAACCTTTCTGAAGCGGACCCCCTCTTGATAGTACAGTTTCCTATGACTCAAGTCCACCAAAAAGAAACGCAAGAAAGACAACTGTCTTCACTCTAAACTCCGAGGGGCTCAAATCATGTTGTTCCATATGATCAATTATCTGAAATGCTCAGTGCACACGATTAGTCTGCAAAAGCATTGTCATCAATCACCAATACCACTAAGGGAGAAATATGCCCTAACAATCTCCCCCTTTTTGGTGGATTGATGACAACGTGGGATTTGCACAAGAATAATCACAAGATAATATGCAAACCCAAACCTACAAAATATAGACGGGCTCCCCTAGATGTGTGCACTATTTAAGTATGCTTTTGGAATGCAAAGCACATACACTAGGATCAACACTCCCCTATATTTTATAGACTGGCAACACTTGCACCAATAATATAAGAGAGATAAACAAGGATGCAAGGAATAGCATGTGAACATAAAGATAGGGCACATGTTAAGCATAATATATCACAAGCTAACAAAGTACAAGACATGAGGATAGAGATAAGGTAGCATATGTCTCACACCATATGACTCGGTCTCCAGGTCTCACAAACACAAACCAAAGCAAACGATAAAGAGTTCATGAGAGAGAAAAGCAAGCAAATAAGACGCACTCGTGACTCGGCAAATCCCTAAACTCTCTCCCCCTTTGGCATCGAGACACCAAAAGGGCAAAGATCACCACTAAGGTCTAAGGTGGTAGCAACACTCCACGGCATCACCATCCATGCTCCTCCTCCTCAGACTCCTCTGCAGCAGGTGGCGGACCTCCATCTTCCTTATCTGAATCAGACTACTTGCAGTTCTGTGAGATCCATTCCTCCTCATCTATGATCTTGTCCTCAGAGCCACTAGCAACTTCGAGGCCAACCTGCCTCATAATGGCCTTGTCTCGACTGTGGGCCTTCTTAGCAGCCACATGTGCCTTGTACTGACCCTTAGCCTGAAAGCAAAACAGCTTCTTCATCTTCTGACTAAGCTTCTTAGCCCAAGATGGCTCCTCAGTCAATGGCTCATAGTTCGGCTCATCATCATCATCATTCTCAGACACAACGGCCTCAGTCTCTGGAGGAACTGGCGTAGTAGAACCCCACTTTTCCTTCTGCCTCAGCTGAACAACATCATGGGAGACCAACTCCCCAATGAGAAGCTCCTCCCCAGAAAATGCAGCATCCCAAGTGTCATGGATGAGCTGCATCAAGTAAGGGCCATAGATGGGGCACTTACGCTCCATCACAGTAGAGTAAAGCTCCGACCACATAACGTGGGATACATCCAGCACCATTGGAGTGCCCTTCTCCTTCTGGCAAAAGAGAAGCAAGTCCACAAGATAAGAGTGCACCATATCTAAGTTCTCAATGCGAGGGAACAGAGTGTTTCGGAAGATCCGATGCATGATATCAAGAAAGGGCCATAGCTCATAGGATACCTTCCCAGTGTCTGAAACCTTCTCTGTAGAGTAAGGCCAAAGAGCTGATTTGTGAGTAGCAGCAATCTACCTATGAGGACGAAACCCAATTGGGGTTTGGGCCCCCTTATCATTGCAAGTCAAACTCTCCAAGAAATCTTTCCACTCAACTGACAGATGCTTTCCATTAGTCATCGAAGTGAGTGTCCTTGCTTCATCACGCCCAAAATGCACCGTGGCATAGAACTGAGCCACAAGCTCTGCATCAAAGTCCTTGTTGAAGGAAATAATCCGCTTGATGTCCAGCTCTTCACACCTCTGCAAAGCCTCACCAAAATAGGCTAAGTCACTCTCCATGTGGGTGAGATCAATGGACTTGACTTTCACAAACAAGACAGAACTCCTTTGCTGGCGCCTCATTCATAGTCTTGGTCCCCTTGCCCTTGGACGTCGTCACCTTAATTCTCTGCCTAGGCTGTGCACTGGGTTCATTCTCTGGCACATCAGCTAAACGATAGCACTTGGAGCCACCCGCTCATTGCGGATTCTTGTGACAAGCCTGATGTCCGGAGCTACTACCACCTGAAACCCACAAGACAACACGAGGGAAAAGCAGTTGTAAACATATTGCATAAGCCAAAGAAAAGAGACAAACTAGATTGAAGGTTGATCTGAGAAAACTTGAAGTTGACAGCTCTAGGCGATAGTACCGCGCCTCACAACGGAAGTACCACCTGCAAGCAGTAGTACCTCTCCAGGGGAGCGGTAGTACCGCTCAAGGCGGAGGTCAGCGGGCTGACTACTACCGCGATGAGATCTGGTACTACCGGAGGTGCCAAATTCAAATTTCCTCCGGTCAAACTTCAATCCACCTAATCTAGTAGTATTCTACGTCCTACTCATGCCCCGATTTGACCAGAAATCAAAGAATGTAGCACGTATTGCCCTAAACCTAGATTCAAAAAATAGAACCATAGGAGAGGAAAACGGGGGCAATACCGGCATCCATGGCAAGAGGAGAAGGTGGGGATCGATCCCACCGGACGGAATCGGTGGTCTGGTGGCGTCCCCCTGGTGCTTGTTCATCGCTTGTGAGAGGAGAGGGTGAGGGAGAGAGAGACGAATGGGTATGGGGGAGTTGGAACTCCCCAGCCCGACTCATAACCCCCGCACCCGACCACAGAGCGGTAGTACTGTTCGGAGGAGCGGTAGTACCGCCCCGGTACTACTCCACGGCAGGAGGCCGGGTAGTACCGCTCGAGCGGTAGTACCGCGGTTCTCGGCGGTAGTACCGCTTACAAGCGATAGTACGGCCCACACCATCGGTAGTACCGCGCAGGCGAGAGCGAGCAAGATCAAGTTAAAAAGGGTGGCTTATGCAAATTGAGAGAGGCTGAAGATGAGATGGCTTGGGTTGGAGACATGAAACACCAGCAAATGGGAAGAGACACTCTAAGTTCAAAAGAGAGACAAAAGGAGGAGCAAACTTGGAGTGACTCAAAGCACAAACAAAGTCCAAAGCGACTAGATAAAACCAAAGAAGACCAACTCGAACTAGCCCCTCCCCAAAGGGAGCACGGTGTCCGATGTCACTTATGTTTGAGTCAATTGGTATGGCACCGCGAAGATTTTAACCTTGGGTCCATGACCAAAACTCATCTTTGAAGCACAAGTACCATAAAAATGGGTAATGTGAAAGACTTGATCGATTTATGCATAATGGGGGAAGGAGAGTTCATTGAGAGAACAACACTCCCCCTATGTCCATGCCTACATTTAGAACAAGATAAAATGATGAGTGCGGTTGGGTGTGCCTAGATTCAAGCCACATTGCTCCAATTAATGATATTTAGCTCATGCCTTAACTCGTGAAATCTTGCTTCATCCAAAGGCTTCGTGAAAATACCCGCTAGTTTCTCTTGAGTGTTGACTTAAATAATCTCAATCTGTCCATGCTTGATGTGATCCCGGATGAAATGATGACGAATCTCAATATGTTTTGTCTTGCTATGTTGCACCGGATTTTAGGAGATCTTGATAGCACTTTCATTGTCACATAGAAGAGGCACTATTTGTCACAGGTGACACCATAATCCTTTAAAGTTTGCCTCATCCATAGCAATTGTGCACAAAAACTTGCGGTGGCTACATACTCGGCCTCGGTGGTGCAAAGAGACACACAATTTTGCTTATTCGAAGACCAACTCACCAAAGAGCGACCAAGGAGTTGGCACCCTCCGGAAGTTGACTTCCTATCCACAACGTCTCCCGCCCAATCCGAGTCCGGATATCCCATGAGATCAAAGCATGCTCCTTTGGGGCACTGATACGTCTCCAACGTATCTATAATTTTTTATTGTTCCATGCTATTCTATTATCCATCTTGAATGTTTTATATGCATTATTATGCTATTTTATATCATTTTTGGGGACTAACTTATTAACCTAGTGCCAAGTGCCAGTTGTTGTTTTTTCCTTGTTTTTGTCTTTTACAGAAAATCAATATCAAACAGAGTCCAAACGGAACAAAACTTTTTGGCGACTTTTCTTAGACCAGAAGACACCTAGGAAGCTTCGAGAGGAGGCCAGAAGGGCAACGGATGAGCCACAAGCTCGGGAGGCGCGCCCCCAGGCTTTTGGGCCCACCATGGCACCTCTAACCCTAATCTCAGCTCTATAAATACCCAAATATCCCCCTTATACTGAGGAGCACACCAAAAATACTTTTTCACAGCCGCAAGCTTCTGTTCTCGTGAGATCCCATCTTGGGGCCTTTTCTAGCACCCCGTCGGAGGGGGATTCAATCACGGAGGGCTTCTACATCAACATTGCTGCCCTTCCGATGATGCGTGAGTAGTTTACCATAGACCTACGGGTCCATAGCTAGTAGCTAGATGGCTTCTTCTCTCTCTCTTTGATCTTCAATACAATGTTTTCCTTGATGTTCTTGGAGTTCTATTCGATGTAATCTTCTTTTGTGGTGTGTTTGTTGAGATCTGATGAATTGTGGATTTATGATCAGATTATCTGTGAATATTATTTGAGTCTTTTCTGAACTCTTTTATGCATGATTAAGATAGCTTTGTATTTCTCTCCGATTTATTGATTTGATTTGGCCAACTAGATTGATTTTTCTTGCAATGGGAGAGGTGCTTTGTAGTGGGTTCAATCTTGCGGTGTCCTCGCCCAGTGACAGAAAGGGTAGCGAGGCACGTATTTGTATTTTTGCCACTAAGGATAAAAAGGTGGGGTTTATTCATATTGATTGGATCTATCCCTCTACATCATATCATCTTGCTTAAGGCGTTACTCCGTTCTTGTTAACTTAATACACTAGATGCATGTTGGATAGCGGTCGATGTGTGGAGCAATAGTAGTAGATGCAGGCAGGAGTCGGTCTACTTGCCACGGATGTGATGCCTATATTCATCATCATTGCCTTGGATATCGTCATAACTATGCGCTTTTCTATCAATTCTCAACAGTAATTTGTTTACCCACCGTATGCGTTCTTTCAAGAGAGAAGCCTCTAGTGAAAACTGTGGCCCCCAACTCAAAAATACCTTGCTGCAATTTATTTAACTTTACTTTATTTTGCACTTCTACTTATCTTTTATACCTATCTCTACCCGATCTCATCCTTGCAAGTGACCGTGAAGGGATTGACAACCCCTTTTTCGCGTTGGGTGCAAGTATTTGTTTGTTTGTGTAGGTGCATCTATTGGGGACTTGTGTGTTCCTCCTACTGGATTGATACCTTGGTTCTTAACTGAGGGAAATACTTATCTCTACTTTGCTGCATTACCCTTTCCTCTTCAAGAGAAAAACCAACGCAAGCTCAAGAAGTAGCAGGAAGAATTTCTAGCGCCGTTGCCGGGGAGGATCTACATCAAGCCTACCAAGTACCTATCATAAATTCTCATCTCTTGCACTTACATTATTCGCCATTTGCCTCTCGTTTTTGTCTCCCCCACTTGTAAAATGTTTTCAGAAAAAACACAAAAATATTTGCCTTTTTATTTGCCTTCTTTCCGTTTGCCTTTTTGCTCGCTTCGAATCTATCGTCATGAGTGATTTTGGTATAGCAGAAACAGATGATGGGAGAACTCCTAAAATTGGATGTTCTAACAATCTGGATGCTAAAACTTTTGTTTTGGGATAAGGGAATGTTATAGGAAAAGAAACCATCCAAGAATTCTTTAATTGCGTTGGAACTTTGACTTGTGATGATGCTCCTATACTTAAAAGAACTAAAACTTATGCAGAAGCTATTTCAGCACTTCTTCTTAAACTTGAGAAGAGATTTATTCGTACTCATCCTAATTTGCAAAGATTGTTTTATGAGCTACCTGTGATAAAGGATCCTAAAGCTAAGAAAATAGCTGCCCCTGTCCTTATAAATGAATTTGATCACATAGTACGGGAAGCTAGGGAGATCTTTGATTTTTATGGTATGAACCGTGAGAAACCGGTAATAGATGAGATCATTTACAATAGTGATTATTTATTAATACATTTGCTTGGCAATGATCACATCTTTGATGAGAATCTTAAAAAGGAAGTTCCAGTTTTGGATATGATCCAACAAGTTTTTAATGATATTAATCAACAATATTCTTGGATTGTAGCCGGTAATCAAAGGGGATACGCTGAGGGACAACTTGATAATGCTAAAGTCTCTATGGATGATGTGTTTCATGTTATGTTTGAAAAACCTTCTGATAAAAACACATCTACGGAAAATAATACCAAAGATGACAATACCTAGATCTATGCATTATGCCTAGCTAGGGGCATAAAGCAATAGCGCTTGTTGGGAGGCAACCCAATGTTATTTTTGTTTTTCTTGATTTTGCTTCTGTTTTTCAATAAATACGCAATTATACTTCTATTATGATTGTGTTTAAGAGTTTTAATTAGTGTTTGTGCCAAGTAGAGCCTTTGGGATGATCTATGGTGATAGTTGATTTGATTTTGCTGAAAAACAGAAACTTTTGAGCCCAGTTCTGAAATTGTTTAAATTCACATAAACATGTTTTGGTTCTGAATTTTTTACACAAGATTGTTATACAAATTTCGTACGTTGTCCTAATTTTTGAGAAATTTTAGAGTTACAGAAGTATGAGAAAAATTCAGGTCTTCATAGACTGTTCTGTTTTTGACAGATTCTATTTTTTATGCATTGGTCTCTTGTTTTGATGAATCTATGGGTAGTATCGGGGGTATGAACCATGTTGAAGTTGGACTACAGTAGATATAATGCTAATATGAAATTGCAATGAGTTCACAACAGTACCTAAGTGGTGATTTGCTTTTATTATACTAACGGAGCTCATGAGTTTTCTGTTGAGTTTTGTGTTGTGAAGTTTTCAAGTTTTGAGTGAAGTTTCGATGGACTAAGGAATAAGGAGTGGAAGAGCCTAAGATTGGGGATGCCCAAGGCACCCCAAGGTAATATTCAAGGGCAACCAAGCATCTAAGCTTGGGGATGCCCCGGATGGCATCCCCTCCTTTGTCTACAATCAACCGGTAAATTACTTGAGGCTATATTTTTATTCACTAAATGATATGTGTTTTGCTTGGAGCGTCTTGTATTATATGAGTCTTTGCTTTATTTGCTTTTTAGTTTCCCACAATCATCCTTGCTGTACACACCTTTTGAGATGGACACCCATTAATCATGAATTTAGTAGAATACTCTATGTGCTTCACTTATATCTTTTGAGCTAGGCAGTTGCTCTAGTGCTTCACTTATATCTTTTTAGAGAACGGCGGTGGTTTTATTTTGAAGAAATTGATGAACTCTCACGATTCACTTATATTATTTTGAGAGTCTTATAAATAGTATGGCAATTTGCTTGGGTTACGAATTTAGTCCTAATACGATGGGTATTCAAGAGGGATATAATAAAAACTTTCATGAAGATCATTGAATATATGAGAAGTTTGGTTCCTTGCAATTTTTGTGAGATATAAAGATGGTGATAAGAGAGTCATGCTAGTTAGTAATTGTGGTTTAGTAAGAATACTTGTGTTAAGGTTTGTGATTCCCGAAGCATGCACGTATGGTCTCTCGTTATGCGATGAAATTGGAGCATGATTTATTATTGATTGTCTTCCTTATGAGTGGCGGTCGGGGACGAGCGATGGTCTTTTCCTACCAATCTATCCCCCTAGGAGCATGCGTAGTAGTACTTTGCTTCGAGGTCTAATAAACTTTTGCAATAAGTATGTGAGTTCTTTATGACTAATGTTGAGTCCATGGATAATACGCACTCTCACCCTTCCACCTTTGCTAGCCACTCTAGTACCGTGCAACTTTCGTCGGTGCATTAAACCCTCTTATACCTTTCCTCAAAACAGCCACCATACCTACCTATTATGGCATTTCCATAGCCATTCCGAGATATATTGCCATGCAACTTCCACCATTCCATTTTATTATGACACATACCATCATTGTCATATTGCTTTGCATGATCATATAATTGGCATAGTATTTGTGGCTTGGCTACCGTTCATATTTTTTATACATATCACACTAGATCATTGCATGAGGCATTCATATAGAGTCATATCTTTGTTCTAGTATCAAGTTGTAATTCTTGAGTTGTAACTAAATAAAAGTGTGATGATCACATTATTAGAGCATTGACCCATGTGAGGAAAGGATGATGGAGACTATGATTCCCCCACAAGTCGGGATGAGGCTCTGGAAAAAAAATAGAGAATAAAAAAAGAGGCCAAAAGAGCCGAAGAAAAAAAGAGGCCAAAGAGCCCAACAAAAAATGAGAGAAAAAGAGAGAAGGGACAATGTTACTATCCTTTTCCACACTTGTGCTTCAAAGTAGCAGCATGTTCTTCATGATAGAGAGTCTCATATTTTGTCACTTTCATATATTAGTAGTGCGAATTTTTCATTATAGAACTTGGCTTCTATATTCCAATGATGAGCTTCCTCAAATGCCTGAGGTCTTCCTGAGCAAGCAAGTTGGATGCACACCCACTTAGTTTTCTTTTGAGCTTTCATACACTTATAGCTCTAGTGCATCCGTTGCATGGCAATCCCTACTCACTCACATTGATATCAATTGATGGGCATCTCCATAGCCTATTAATTTGCGTAGTTGGTGTGAGAATTTCTTTCTCCTTTTTGTCTACTACCACCTTCTATTCCACCCATAGTGCTATATCCATGGCTCACGCTCATGTATTGCGAGAGAGTTGAAAAAGTTGAAGCACGTTAAAAAGTATGAACCAATTGCTTGGCTTGTCATCGGGGTTGTGCATGGTAAATACTTTGTGTTAAGAAGATGGAGCATGACAAGACTATATGATTTTGTAGGGATAACTTTCTTTAGCCATGATATTTTGAAAGGACATGATTGCTTTTTAGTATGCTTGAAGTATTATTGTTTTTGTGTCAATATTAAACTTTTGTTTTGAATCTTACGGATCTGAATATTCATGCCAAATAAAAGAAAGATTACTTGATAAACATGTTAGGTAGCATTCAACATCAAAAATTCTGTTTTTGTCATTTACCTACTCGAGGATGAGCAGGTATTAAGCTTGGGGATGCTTGATACTTCTCCAACGTATCTATAATTTTTTATTGTTCCATGCTATTATATTATCCATCTTGAATGTTTTATATGCATTATTATGCTATTTTATATCATTTTTGGGGACTAACTTATTAACCTAGTGCCAAGTGCCGGTTGTTGTTTTTTCCTTGTTTTTGTCTTTTATAGAAAATCAATACCAAACGGAACGAAACTTTTTTGATGATTTTTCTTTGACCAGAAGACACCTAGGAAGCTTCGGGAGGAGGCCAGAAGAGCCACGGATGAGCCACAAGCTCGGGAGGCGTGCCCTAGGGGGGCGCCCCTAGGCTTGTGGGCCCACCATGGAACCTCTAACCCTAATCTCAGCTTTATAAATACCCAAATATTCTCCTTATACCGAGGGGCACACTAAAAATACGTTTCCGCCGCCGAGGGCTTCTGTTCTCGTGAGATCCCATCTTGGGGCCTTTTCCATGCATGGACACACTATTTAAATTGGAGATGATGGGTAGCTTTCGCAGCACATATCTAAATGGTGTGTGTGTGTGTGTTGTGCGTGTTAAACACATTGTACATAGTATCATACATGGTTTAGATTCCGAACATCTAGCTAGAGCATACATGTACTATGATTTGAATTCAACATAAAATGGATACATATATTTGAATTCGAGATCGTCATCGCCAATTGCTTGATAGATGCAAGAATTGTTTGTGCATGCTTTGCCTATATTCATGATCATTGCCTTGGATATCATCATAACTATGCGCTTTTCTATCAATTTCTCAACAGTAATTTGTTTACCCACCGTATGCGTTCTTTCAAGAGAGAAGCCTCTAGTGAAAATTATGGCCCCCGGGTCTATTTTTATCATATTATTTTCAGATCTATAAAACCAAAAACTCAAAAATACCTTGCTGCAATTTATTTACCTTTACTTTATTTTGCACTTTTACTTATCTTTTATACCTATCTCTACCAGATCTCATCCTTGCAAGTGACCGTGAAGGGACTGACAACCCCTTTTTCGTGTTGGGTGCAAGTATTTGTTTGTTTGTGTAGGTGCATCTATTGGGGACTTGTGTGTTCCTCCTACTAGATTGATACCTTGGTTCTTAACTGAGGGAAATACTTATCTCTACTTTGCTACATCACCCTTTTCTCTTCAAGGGAAAACCAACGCAAGCTCAAGAAGTAGCAGGTACCATAAGCCAAAGTTTGAGGTATGAGCCAAATATCGAAAGATTTGCTTGACTGCCACATAGTGACCTTCCTTAGGTGCGGCTTGGAACCTTGCACACATTCCCACACTCAACATAATATCCAGTCTAGATGCACAAAGGTAAAGCAAGGATCCAATCATGGAGCGATATACCTTTTGATCACTGCTTTACCATTGGGATCAATGTCGAGCTTGCATTTGGTTGGCGTTGGAGTGTTAGCCGACTTGACATCTTCCAACTTGAATCTCTTGAGCATGTCTTGGGTATATTTGTCTTGGTTGATGAATGTTCCTTGTCTTCTTTGCTTGACTTCAAACCCGAGAAAGAACTTCAACTCTCCCAACATAGATATCCCAAACTTCTCGGTCATGAGTGCGGCAAACTCATCATTAAAAGCTTTGTTTGGAGAACCAAAAATAATATCATCAACATATAGTTGGCATATGAACAAGTCCCCTTTAACCCTCTTCGTGAAAAGAGTGGGATCAATTTGCCCAATTTCAAATCCACGGTCTTGCAACAACTCGGTAAGGTGCTCATACCACGCACGTGGGGCTTGTTTAAGGCCATAGAGTGCCTTATCGAGCTTGTATACATGATTGGGGAACTTCGGATCCTCTAACCCGGGGGTTGCTTTGTAACACCCCCGGTGGTTAACTACAGTAATTCCATTTTGATAATGCCAAGTCAGCATGATTAACAGTGCATGATCATCATTTGCATCATAATGCTTTTCAACTCCTAAGTCAAAACCCAAATTTAAGTGAAAGTGGAAAATAAAAGTTGCCTGAACCTGAAAACTAAAATGTGCATCATGTTGCAAATATTCTCATAGCATTTATAAAAATGATTGCAACATTTGTTGGAATTGTAAAAGGACTCGAACAACAAGGAACAGCAGCAACATAACACTGTTTAATCCTTTTTCAATTTAAATAAAATCCAAACAAAAAGATATGGACCCCAAACCAAATTCTAGCAGTGACAGATAATGCACTGTAAATAATGGAGCAAGTCTCATATTTTACAAAAGTCTTTGGAATAAAAATAAAAGAGAAAACAGAAAAGGAAAATAATAATATAAAAAAAAGTAAAAAGGAAAAGCCCCCCCCCGGACCAACTGGGCCGTGGCCCAGCTGGCCACCAGGCCACACCCAGGCCGGCCCATTCCCCCCCCCCCCCCCGGCCTATACCTCCCCCTCGGGCCGAACCCTAGCCGCTACACCCCCCACCACCCGCTCACTCCTTTCCCCACCCCACCCGATCCAGAACCGGATCGGGGGAGCTCCCGCACGCCTCCCGCGTCGCCCCGACGCGCCCCGTCGCCGCCTCGCCCTCGCGCCGACGCCGTCGCTAACCGCCGTCGCCGCTCGCCTCGTCGCGCCCGCTGCCTTGACCCTGCATCGGGGGTGAGCCGCGCCCCTCTCCTCTTCTCTCTCCCCGACACCGCGCCCGCATGTCGCCGCCGGTCGCGCTCGCCCGGGCCGAGTCCCGCTCGCGCACGGCCTCGCCCATCCCCGTCGCCTCCTCCCCTGCGCCACTGCCTCGCCGCCCTACCGCACCTTCCCCGCGCGCCCGCCTTCGCCTGTTGCTCGCCCCGCCATCGTCCGACCCGCGCCCGCGCGCTCCGGCCCCGCCACCTGCGCCGCGCGCCGCCACCCTCCCTGCCGCTCCGCCCCGCACGCGCTGCCGCGCCCGCGCCGGCCGCGCCCGTGCCCGCTCGCTGTGGCCTCTGGGCCACCGACAGCCGGGCCCCACCCCCTGACCCACTGACAACGGGGCCCCACGCCCTTAAAACGTTTAAAAAAAAGAAATGAAAAATGAAAATAAATAATAATAAACAAAATAATTAAAATAAATAATTAGATAATTAATTTAATTAATCATGTTTAATTAGACTAATTAATTAGTTAACTTAAACTAACCCTAATGACTGCTGACGTCAGCATGATGTCATGCTGACATCATCTTTTACTATTCTGGATAATGTTTATTTTAAATAATTAAATAAATTCCAGAAATTAATAAAAACTTTAGAAAATCATTTTAAATAATCTGTAACTCCGATGGAAAAACTTTGTACATGAAAGTTGCTCAGAATGACGAGACGAATTCGAATACGCGCTCCGTTCGTCCGTCACGCGTCTCTAACTATCCGAACGTGCAACCGTTCCCCTCCGGTCATCTGTCTGACAAATGTCCGGAACCGGGAAAACATTCCCGGATGGATTCCTCCTTCCTCGGTGACGTGCAACCACACGTTAGAACACACCCGGCACTGCATATTGTCATGCCGTACTTTGTGTTGCTCATGATTTGCTGTGTATTTATACTCTTTCCTCCCCCTCTTCTCTCTCATTAGACCCCGACACCGACGTCGTCCCCGAGACCGACGCAGCTCCGGAGCCCGAAGACACCACTGACAACCTTGCCCTTGCCGCCGAGCAACCAGGCAAGCCCCCCCCCCCCTTTGATCGTCCCGATATCGCCCATTCTAATTTCCCATGCTTGCATTAGAATTGCTGCTGCTGCTGCTTTACCTATTCTGATGCATAGCCTGTTTATTGTAACCTGCTGTTGATAATTACCTGCATATCCTAAACTGCTTAGTTTAGGCTGGGTAGAGACCTATCAGTGACCCCAGTTATCCTGACTGCCCCGCTGGATTATCCGAAGACCCGATCAACGGCATTGAAGACCAGGCCCCGACACCGCACATCACCCCCCTTAGTTGTAACGACACTGCAGCGTTAATATCGAGTGCCGAGGGTGAAACCTCTTGTAGCACTTCTGATGTTAACTCTGTAGAGTAGCTATTCGGTCGTGGTCATCGAGGGTGATTCCTCCTTCACCGCTTCCGATAACGACGCTGTCGTACAACACCTCAAGTGTGGACCCAGTGAGGGTGATTCCTCCGAGTTCACCTTGACGGAGACATCGAGTAGGAATCCAACGAGGGTGATACCTCGGATTCCCCTGATGTTATGGACGCACGGATACTTGGACTTTACACTATTACTTGGATAGGCGGGTCGGCCCTGAGGGGTACCCGCGTGCGCCTGAGAGGCGAGTGTTGTGAAGACGGGTGCCTGTACGGTGCCCGAGTGATGAATACGAGGTGCGGCCGGGCATTCTTAACCCTTGCAGCAAGTCCTCGAGACGGGGCGACGGGGTCACATCTTTCGTGAGTCTCTGCTCGTTACCGCAAGCCCTAGTCCATTAACGATTTGGATATTTGATCCGAGCAGGTCTCTGGCCTGATAGCACTAACCATCACGTGGGCATAGTATGGGCGTTCTGCATCGTATGCATCAGCCGAAACCTCTGTCAGACGTCCAGTTCAGCATGGCGGCACGGTCGGATTGTGTCGGCCACCCGAGGCGATGCTGGTATCCACCCTGTGCGCAACGACCCGGAGGGCGAGGGGCGATGGCCAAGACCCCCTTGCGCTTAGGATGTAGACCGGCGGGGACCTCTCTGCTGAGCTGTAGGTAGGGTTGCGATGTGTCGTTTGGCCGAGGCCGGGCATGACCCAGGAAAGTGTGTCCGACCGGAGTTAATCGAGCGTGTTGGGTAAGTTGGTGCACCCCTGCAGGGAATAAAACTTCTATCGATAGCCTGTCCTACGGTAAAGGACACTCGGAGTTGTATCCCGATCGATACAGCTAGAACATGAGATGAGACCTGGATATGAGGCTCTGGGATTGCTTCTCGCAGGGAGTCGAGAAGGGATCTCAGGACGAGGTTGATGACTGTATGGCTCTGGGATTGCTTTCTCGCAGGGAGTCGAGAAAGGATCTCTGGGTGAGGATGAGACTTAATGTTACTACTACATTATATTGACCTGCTCTACCCTCTTCTATTTCTGCAAGACCTCTGAAGATGCTAGTCTTCGATAGGACTAGGCCTTCTCTCTATTCTGGCATTTCTGCAGCCCAGTCCACATATACAGCCTCCCTTTGAAAATGTTGCATATGTAGTGTAGATCCTTGCTTGCTGAGTACTTCTAAGTACTCACGGTTGCTTTGTTTTCCTTTTCTCCCCGTATCAGTTTGTCGTAACAAGATGACGGAGCCCCCTGAGACAGATGCCCCGACGATCGCTACTACTACTACCCAGACGATGGATACTACTACGAGTTGATTGACGACCAGGAGTAGGATCGGAGGGTCCCAGGCAGGAGGACTTCGCCTTTCGATCGTAGTGTTTTATTTTGCCCCGCCTTTCTAAAGGCCTTTCTGTTCTATTTCATATCTGTACTCAGATATCTGATGCTTCCGCTGACGCTTGTTCGCAAGCTTATGTATTCGAGCCCTCGAGGCCCCTGGCTTGTAATATAAAGCTTGTATGACTTTATTTATGTTTTAGAGTTGTGTTGTGATATCTTCCCGTGAGTCCTTAGGCTTGATCGTGTGCATTTGCGTGTATGATTAGTGCACGATCGGGCCGGGGGCGTCACAAGTTGGTATCAGAGCCGACTGACTGTAGGAACCCCCTTTCTAACTCCTTGGCCGAAGTTGAGTCTAGTAACCGAAAACTGTTTTACTAACTTGGCTGTGTGGCTTACGGGCCCACGTCGCCAATTGGGTGGTATTAGGATCTTTTACTCCTCGACCTTTACTCTGGGACTCTGATCTCTCTTCTATTCGGGTTAAATAAAGTTTACTAACGCCGACACTTAGGATCTCGTAATTCTCGTCCACCCGGAGAGCTGGATATCTGTGCGATTTCTCTGATATTGATCTGATTTGTCTGATAATCATTTTCCTTTCCATTATTTTGTTTAACCTTTCTCTCCGAGTTGTATTATACTCCGAGTTGTCATTCGATAAGACCGGATTCTGCATCAGAGTGCACACGGAGAGTAGGATCCAGCAAGTTGATCGATCATCGGTATTCTCTAAACTTGATTTGAGGTTGGGTTATCATCAGATCCGTGTTCGTGAAGAGGATATTCCCAAGACTGCATTTGTCACTTGTTATGGCTCCTACGAGTACACTGTCATGTCATTTGGATTAACAAATGCTCCAGCCACATTCTCCCGCGTGATGAATTATATTTTCATGGATTACCTCGACAAGTTCGTCGTGGTTTATCTAGATGATATTCTGGTATATTCGAAGAATAAGGAAGAACATGCTGAACACCTCCGTCTAGTACTGGAAAGGCTCCGAGAACACCAGTTGTATGCCAAATACTCCAAATGTGAATTCTGGCTTTCTGAAGTAACTTACCTTGGTCATGTGATTTCCAAGGATGGAATTGCTGTTAACCCAGAACGAGTTTAGGCTATTCTTGACTGGACTCCTCCAAAGAACGTCAAGCAAGTGAGAAGTTTTCTCGGCCTTGCAAGCTATTGCCGTCGCTTTGTCGAGAACTTTTCCAAGTGCTAAGCCCCTGACTGATCTGCTTCACAAGGGCGTTAAGTTTGAATGGACAGACAAATGTCAAGAAAGTTTCCAGACACTCAAAGACAAGCTGACATCTGCCCCAGTACTATCTCCTCCAGACTCCCGCAAAGACTTTGTGAGTTATTGTGACGCATCCCGTGAAGGATTAGGCTGTGTCCTAATGCAAGAGCGTAAAGTGATTGCCTATGGCTCTCGTCAGTTGCGCCCACATGAAGAGAATTATCCGGTACATGATCTAGAACTAGCTGCTGTCATCTATGCACTGCAGTTGTGGCGACATTACCTTCTCGGTAATCGTTGCGAGATCTACACGGATCATAAAAGTCTGAAGTACTTGTTTACTCAACCATCTCTAAACCTCCGTCAGAAAAGATGGATGGAGGCCATTGCGGACTATGATTTGGGTATTTCCTATACCCCTGGCAAGGCTAACGTGATGGCTGATGCCTTAAGCCGCAAGTCCTATTGCGACAACCTCATGGTTAGGCGAGCTCAACCTCGTCTTTTTGAAGAACTATGCAACCTGAATCTGCGTATTGTTCCACAGGGCTCTCTTAATAACCTTGTGATACAACCAGATCTTGAGAAAGCTGTTAAGAATGCGCAAGCTAAAGATGCTGAAATTGATCTGATGAAGAAAGACCTTCACCTTGTAAAGTACAGGGATTTCTCGCTGTCTGAAGATGGAACCTTGTATTTCAGAAACCGCATTGTCGTACCTCGCTTCGAACTCATGACTGACAAAGTCATGAAGGAGGCACATGATACCCCGCTGTCTATTCATCCGGGTAGCACCAAGATGTATCGTGATCTCCGTCAAAGGTACTGGTGGTCTAAAATGAAGTAGGACATTGCTCGGTATGTTGCTGAATGTGATGTGTGTCGTCGCGTTAAAGCAGAACATCAGAAGCCAGCTGGAATTCTGCAACCACTTCCTATTCCTCTATGGAAATGGGATAAGGTTCAGATGGATTTCGTTACAGGACTTCCCAGGTCACAAAAGGGTCACGACGCTATTCTTGTCGTCGTCGACCAACTCTGCAAAGTTGCACATTTTCTGCCTGTCAAGGAGACTATCACTGCTAAACAGTTAGCAGAGTTGTATATCTCCAGAATTGTTTCACTCCACGGTATTCCGAAGGAGATCAGTTCGGACCGTGGCGGTCTTTTCACTTCCAAATTCTGGGAAAGTTTCCAAACAGCTATGGGAACTCATATTACCTGGAGTTCAGCTTATCACCCCCAATCCCAAGGCCAAGTCGAACGAGTCAATCAAGTGCTTGAAGACATGCTTCGGGCTTGTGTTATTTCATTTGGCAAGAAGTGGGAAGAATCTCTTCCGTATGCCGAGTTCTCTTATAACAACAGCTATCAAGCCAGTTTGAAAATGGCCCCCTTTGAAGTTCTCTATGGACGTAAGTGTCGAACCCCTCTGAATTGGTCAGAAACTGGGGAACGACCGCTCGTGGGTCCGGATATTATTCAACACGCCGAAGAACAAGTTCGTATTGTCCGGGAAAATCTCAAGGCGGCTCAGGACCGCCAGAAGAGCAACTATGATCGCAAACGATGGGGTTTGACTTATCAACCTGGTGATCAAGCTTATCTTCGTGTCACACCTATGAAGGGCACTCACCATTTTGGAATCAAGGGCAAGTTAGCTCCGCGCTACATTGGTCCTTTCCGCATTGTTGCTAGGCGTGGACAGGTGGCGTATAAATTGGAATTGCCGCCGCAATTCTCTCATATCCACGACGTCTTCCATGTGTCGCAACTTCGTCAATGCTTCAAGGAATCTCCGCACCGAGCAGTGGATCACGAGGTACTCGAATTGCAAGATGATCTATCTTATAAGGAGCATCCGATCCGCATTCTCGATGAAACTGAACGTCGGACCCGTCAGAAGGTTACCAAGTTCCTCAAAGTGCAGTGGTCAAATCATACTGAAGATGAAGCCACTTGGGAACGCGAGGATAATCTTCGTGCGGAATACCCCGAACTTTTTCCTTCTACTTCTTAATTCTCGGGACGAGAATTCTTGTTAGTAGAGGAGATTTGTAACACCCCCGGTGGTTAACTACAGTAATTCCATTTTGATAATGCCAAGTCAGCATGATTAACAGTGCATGATCATCATTTGCATCATAATGCTTTTCAACTCCTAAGTCAAAACCCAAATTTAAGTGAAAGTGGAAAATAAAAGTTGCCTGAACCTGAAAACTAAAATGTGCATCATGTTGCAAATATTCTCATAGCATTTATAAAAATGATTGCAACATTTGTTGGAATTGTAAAAGGACTCGAACAATAAGGAACAGCAGCAACATAACACTGTTTAATCCTTTTTCAATTTAAATAAAATCCAAACAAAAAGATATGGACCCCAAACCAAATTCTAACAGTGACAGATAATGCACTGTAAATAATGGAGCAAGTCTCATATTTTACAAAAGTCTTTTGGAATAAAAATAAAAGAGAAAACAGAAAAGGAAAATAAATAATATAAAAAAAAGTAAAAAGGAAAAGCCCCCCCCCCCCGGACCAACTGGGCCGTGGCCCAGCTGGCCACCAGCCACCACCCAGGCGGCCCATTCCCCCCCCCCCCTGGCCTATACCTCCCCTCGGCCGAACCCTAGCCGCTACACAACCCCCCCCTCCCCCCTCGCTCACTCCTTTCCCCACCCCACCCGATCCAGAACCGGATCGGGGGAGCTCCCGCACCGCCGCCCGCGTCGCCCCGACGCGCCCCGTCGCCGCCTCGCCCTCGCGCCGACGCCGTCGCTAACCGCCGTCGCCGCTCGCCTCGTCGCGCCCGCTGCCTTGACCCTGCATCGGGGGTGAGCCACGCCCCTCTCCTCTTCTCTCTCCCCGACGCCGCGCCCGCATGTCGCCGCCGGTCGCGCTCGCCCGGGCCCAGTCCTGCTCGCGCACGGCCTCGCCCATCCCCGTCGCCTCCTCCCCTACGCCACTCCCTCGCCGCCCTACCGCACCGTCCCCGCGCGCCCGCCTTCGCCTGTTGCTCGCCCCGCCATCGTCCGACCCGCGCCCGCGCGCTCCGGCCCCGCCACCTGCGCCGCGCGCCGCCACCCTCCCTGCCGCTCCGCCCCGCACGCGCTGCCGCGCCCGCGCCGTCCGCGCCCGCCGCCCGCACGCCCGTGCCCGCTCGCTGTGGCCTCTGGGCCACCGACAGCCGGGCCCCACCCCCTGACCCACTGACAACGGGGCCCCACGCCCTTAAAACGTTTAAAAAAAAGAAATGAAAAATGAAAATAAATAATAATAAACAAAATAATTAAAATAAATAATTAGATAATTAATTTAATTAATCCTGTTTAATTAGACTAATTAATTAGTTAACTTAAACTAACCCTAATGACTGCTGACGTCAGCATGATGTCATGCTGACGTCATCTTTTACTATTCTGGATAATGTTTATTTTAAATAATTAAATAAATTCCAAAAATTAATAAAAACTTTAGAAAATCATTTTAAATAATCCGTAACTCCGATGGAAAAACTTTGTATATGAAAGTTGCTCAGAACGACGAGACGAATTCGAATACGCGCTCCGTTCGTCCGTCACGCGTCTCTAACTATCCGAACGTGCAACCGTTCCCCTCCGGTCATCTGTCTGACAAATGTCCGGAACCGGGAAAACATTCCCGGATGGATTCCTCCTTCCTCGGTGACGTGCAACCACACGTTAGAACACACCCGGCACTGCATATTGTCATGCCATACTTTGTGTTGCTCATGATTTGCTGTGTATTTATACTGTTTCCTCCCCCTCTTCTCTCTCGTTAGACCCCGACACCGACGTCGTCCCCGAGACCGACGCAGCTCCGGAGCCCGAAGACACCACTGACAACCTTGCCCTTGCCGCCGAGCAACCAGGCAAGCCCCCCCCCCCTTTGATCATCCCGATATCGCCCATTCTAATTTCCCATGCTTGCATTAGAATTGCTGCTGCTGCTGCTTTACCTATTCTGATGCATAGCCTGTTTATTGTAACCTGCTGTTGATAATTACCTGCATATCCTAAACTGCTTAGTTTAGGCTGGGTAGAGACCTATCAGTGACCCCAGTTATCCTGACTGCCCCGCTGGATTATCCGAAGACCCGATCAACGGGATTGAAGACCAGGCCCCGACACCGCACATCACCCCCCTTAGTTGTAACGACACTGCAGCGTTAATATCGAGTGCCGAGGGTGAAACCTCTTGTAGCACTTCTGATGTTAACTCTGTAGAGTAGCTATTCGGTCGTGGTCATCGAGGGTGATTCCTCCTTCACCGCTTCCGATAACGACACTGTCGTACAACACCTCAAGTGTGGACCCAGTGAGGGTGATTCCTCCGAGTTCACCTTGACGGAGACATCGAGTAGGAATCCAACGAGGGTGATACCTCGGATTCCCCTGATGTTATGGACACACGGATACTTGGACTTTACACTATTACTTGGATAGGTGGGTCGGCCCTGAGGGGTACCCGCGTGCGCCTGAGAGGCGAGTGTTGTGAAGACGGGTGCCTGTACGGTGCCCGAGTGATGAATACGAGGTGCGGCCGGGCATTCTTAACCCTTGCAGCAAGTCCTCGAGACGGGGCGACGGGGTCACATCTTTCGTGAGTCTCTGCTCGTTACCGCAAGCCCTAGTCCATTAACGATTTGGATATTTGATCCGAGCAGGTCTCTGGCCTGATAGCACTAACCATCACGTGGGCATAGTATGGGCGTTCTGCATCGTATGCATCAGCCGAAACCTCTGTCAGACGTCCAGTTCAGCATGGCGGCACGGTCGGATTGTGTCGGCCACCCGAGGCGATGCTGGTATCCACCCTGTGCGCAACGACCCGGAGGGCGAGGGGCGATGGCCAAGACCCCCTTGCGCTTAGGATGTAGACCGGCGGGGACCTCTCTGCTGAGCTGTAGGTAGGGTTGCAATGTGTCGTTTGGCCGAGGCCGGGCATGACCCAGGAAAGTGTGTCCGACCGGAGTTAATCGAGCGTGTTGGGTAAGTTGGTGCACCCCTGCAGGGAATAAAACTTCTATCGATAGCCTGTCCTACGGTAAAGGACACTCGGAGTTGTATCCCGGTCGATACAGCTAGAACATGAGATGAGACCTGGATATGAGGCTCTGGGATTGCTTCTCGCAGGGAGTCGAGAAGGGATCTCAGGATGAGGTTGATGACTGTATGGCTCTGGGATTGCTTGCTCGCAGGGAGTCGAGAAAGGATCTCTGGGTGAGGATGAGACTTAATGTTACTACTACATTATATTGACCTGCTCTACCCTCTTCTATTTCTGCAAGACCTCTGAAGATGCTAGTCTTCGATAGGACTAGGCCTTCTCTCTATTCTGGCATTTCTGCAGCCCAGTCCACATATACAGCCTCCCTTTGAAAATGTTGCATATGTAGTGTAGATCCTTGCTTGCTGAGTACTTCTGAGTACTCACGGTTGCTTTGTTTTCCTTTTCTCCCCGTATCAGTTTTTCGTAACAAGATGACGGAGCCCCCTGAGACAGATGCCCCGACGATCGCTACTACTACTACCCAGACGATGGATACTACTACGAGTTGATTGACGACCAGGAGTAGGATCGGAGGGTCCCAGGCAGGAGGCCTTCGCCTTTCGATCATAGTGTTTTATTTTGCCCCGCCTTTCTAAAGGCCTTTCTGTTCTATTTCATATCTGTACTCAGATATCTGATGCTTCCGCTGACGCTTGTTCGCAAGCTTATGTATTCGAGCCCTCGAGGCCCCTGGCTTGTAATATAAAGCTTGTATGACTTTATTTAGGTTTTAGAGTTGTGTTGTGATATCTTCCCGTGAGTCCTTAGGCTTGATCGTGTGCATTTGCGTGTATGATTAGTGCACGATCGGGCCGGGGGCGTCACATGCTTGACATATACCAATTCATTAAGAGGACCATTAAGAAATGCACTCTTCACATTCATTTGTTGTAATTTGAAATCTTGATGAGATGCATATGCAAGCAACATGCGAATAGATTCAAGGCGAGCAACGGGAGCAAAGGTTTCGCTGTAGTCGATACCCTTGACTTGGGAGTAGCCTTGAGCTACCAATCTTACCTTGTTGCGAGTGACTACACCATTTGCATCTTGCTTGTTCTTGAAGATCCATTTGGTCCCAATGACATTATGATTCTCCTTTGGCCTTGGCACCAATTGCCACACCTTGTTGCGCTCGAAGTTGTTGACTTCATCATGCATGGCTTCAAGCCAATCCGAGTCCTCGAGCGCCTCATGTACGTTTTGGGTTTCAATACAAGAAACAAATGTGTGATGCTCACAAAAGTTTGTTAATTATTTACGAGTGGTTACCCCTTTTCTTAAGCTTCCAAGCACATTCTCCATGGCATGTTCTTGATGCTTGAGCTTGGAAGCAAACTTGGCAGCTCGGCGCTCCAATAACTCCTCAATAGGAATTTGAGGACTATCATCTTGATTATCTTGAGCACCGTCTTGATCTTGCTCTTGATCTTGAGCTTGCTCGGAGTCATGAACTTGATCTTGGGCATCACTTGGTGAATCACCATCATCATGAGGTTGATCTTGCCCTTGATCTTGTTCACTTGGTTGAGGGCCTTCACTTTGTTCTTCGGAAGCGTGTGGGACTAGCGTCGGTGATGGCTCCACTTGAGTAGAGCATTGTCCTTCTCCTTCGGCCACAAGGGGTTCCTCAATGGGGAGTATTTGACCAATCCCCATTCTTCTTATGGCTTGAGGAGGACTTTCATCACCTACATCACAAAGACCACTTTGTTCCACTTGGGAGCCATTATTTTCATCAAACTCCACGTTACACATCTCCTCAATGAGTCCATTGGACTTGTTGAGGACACGGTAAGCATGAATATTGCGCCCGATCTGCTTCTGGAAGCAATTCTGAACACAACGCTGATAAGTAGCCCCCGCGCTCTTGATCCCAAAAGGCATAGAAGCACAGCAAAAATCTCCAGAGGGTGTGATAAAGGCAATCTTTTCCTGATCCTCAACAGCCATCTTGATCTGATAATAGCCGGAGTAAGCATCCAAGAAACATAAGCACTCACATCGAGCAGTAGAATCGATGATCGGGTAGATGCGGGGGAGGGAAAACGGGTCTTTGGGACAAGCCTTGTTAAGATCTGTGTAATCAACACACATGCGCCAGGTGCCGTTCTTGTTTAGGAGAAGCACCGAATTTGCCAACCACTCTGGGTGAAAAACTTCAATGATGAACCCGGCGGCTAAAAGCCGGGCCACTTCCTCACCAATAGCCTTGTGTCTCTCCTCGTTAAAATGACGGAGATATTGTCTGACATGTTTCATCTTAGGATCCACATTAAGGTGGTGCTCAGCGAGTTCTCTCGGTACTCCAGGCATAACAGAGGGTTTCCATGCAAACACGTCCTGATTCTCACGGAACTCGATGAGTGCGCTTTCCTATTTAGGGTCCAAGCCGGTCCCAATAGTGAACTATTTGGATGAGTCGCCCGGAGTAAAGTCAACTTGCTTCCTATCCTCAGCCGGCTTGAACTTGAGCAGCGGATCGGACTTTGTGGTGGGCTTCTTCAGGGGGGTCATGTCAGCCGGGTCAACATTGGCAGTATAAAATTTTAACTCCTCGGTCGAGCAAGCCAACTCAGCATAAGCTGCGTCCCCTTCCTCGCACTCACGTGCGGTTTTTCTGTCACCATCAATAGTAATAGTGCCTTTTGGTCCAGGCATCTTGAGCTTGAGATAGACATAACAAGGCTGGCCAATGAAACGAGCATAAGCCGGCCGCCCGAAGAGGGCATGATACAGGCTCTTAATCTTGACCACCTCAAACATCAAGAACTCTGATTTGTAGTTGAACTCAGTGCCGAAAGCAACTTCCAACTTGATCTGCCCAATAGGATAAGCCGATTTTCCGGGAACAATCCCATGAAAAATGGTCGAGGAAGGCTGGAGCTATTTTTCCGACATGTTCATCCGCCTGAAGGTGTCATAATATAGGTTGTTGATACTGCTCCCTCCGTCCATGAGCACTTTAGAGAGCTTATAACCGCCGACTTGAGGTGCCACTACCAAGGCCAGACAACCCGGATTCTCAGCCCGGGGAGGATGATCCTCTCTGCTCCAGATGACCAGCTGTTCTGACCAATTCAAATATTCAGGGATAGCCGGCTCAACCATGTTGATAGCGCGCTTCTGAAGGTTGCGGTCCCGCTTGCAAGTACTGGTTGTAAACACATGATATTAACCACTGTTCAGCTCCTTGGGGTTACTCTGAAAACCTGATCGGTTGCCCTGTTGCTGGTTGCCTTGGCCAGAATGCTAGTGTCCAGCTCCACTGTTGCCAGGACCTTGATATCCAGACCCCGAGCCGCATGAACCCTGAAAGCCAGGGTTCTGGTAACCGCCAGATGAGTCGGCTCGTGGGAAACCTGAGCCGCCAGCTCTGGGCTGTCCCGGGTTTCCGCCACCACCACCACCTTGATGATTCCGGTAGACTTGATTGTGGTAAGCCTGCATGATATAATAGTTCACCCAGGAGTAATTCACCGGCTTGTCAGGGAGGCTATGTTTCGTGCACAGGCCTTTGAGAGCTTCCTCAAAATTGTGGGCCTTGTTCCCATTATAAGGCTTCCCCAAATTGTTCCGTCCCTGGCCCTTGAAACTAGTGTTGGTGTTGGCGACAAAATCTGACCCGCCCTCCGGGTGTTTGCACTTGCCACCATTACCTTGGTTACCATGATTACCAGCATGCCCTGAGTTGTTCTGCTGATGACCCTTGCCACCATCGTTTTTCTTACCCTTGCCAGATTTATCATCGTCTGAGCTAGGATCTTTCGTGCTATCTGACTCGGCATATCTGGTGAGGACATCCATGAGATCACCCATGTCCTGGACCTTCCTTTTGAGCCGCCCAAGCTTCTGGACGAGAGGATGAAAATGGCAATTTTTCTCCAAAATTAGGACGGCTTGAGCAGCCGTTATGCTATCTGAAGAATGAATGATATCTGCGACTCAACGGGACCAGTGATGGGCCGACTCATCTTCCCTCTGGACACAATGCTGCACATCAATGATTGTCATCGGGCATTTGCAGGTTCCTTGAAAGTTTTTGATGAAGCGCTCCTTTAATTCTGCCCTGGTATTGATGGAGTTGGGAGGCGGGTTTTTCAATCAATTACGAGCCGGCCCTTCCAACATCATGGTCAAGCACTTGGCGCAGACTACATCACTAACGTCCAGCATGTCCATTGCCAGCTCATAACTTTCGATCCACGCGGCCGGCTCAAGATCGGCCGTGTAGTTGGGCACCTTACGAGGGCCTTTAAAATCCTTGGGCATGCACTCATTGCGTAAAGCCGGTGACAAACACAGTATTCCGATAGTCCTGGTGTTTAGTCCTGCTCCAGATGAACTTGGCTGCGGCGTGGACGGAAGCACTTGACCCGCCACTGCTGCGGCCGCTTCTGCCTCTCGCGCAGCTCAAGCTGCGTCAACGATCGCCTGGGCATCTGATACCACTGGTCGGGCTAGGGGATTCTGAGCAAGCCGCTTGCGCTCACTGCTGGAGACGGCGGGCAACTCATGCCGACTTCTGCTGCAGCTCGGGTGCAGGGTAGAGTGGACCCAGTCATGACTATATGAGTAATTTGCCTGCTGGGTGACCGCTGTCTTCAACATCTCAATGGCATTCCTGGCCTCAATCTCAATTGGGGTGTTTCCCATGATCGGGAGCGCAGCAAGGTTGCGAGTCGCTGCCAACATGTTATCCACGGGGTTGGAAAAATGACCCGCTGGTGTCTAGAAATGCCGTGGTGGCACTGGTGATGGGTTATGGACCGGCTCATGCTGGTGAGCCGGCTGATGAGGCTGAGCCGGCCACGGCTGCTCCGTCCCCGTATTCAGGGGCATGACCTGGGTCAATTGGGGTATGACCGAGGCCTCCGCATACTGGTGCCAGCCCCTGGCATCTCGTGTGGTGTGGTGAACAGGCGAGTAGGCTCATAGTTGAAGTGTAGCCGACTCGCATGCCTCCTTTGATGAACCGCATCCGGAGCATCCTTTTGCAGACTTAGGTGCCAGGCCTCTGCCTTCAGCCGATCAGCCTCATTGCGAATGTGGGCCTGCACCTCAGCCATGCGAAGATTTTCAGCATTGATATCCTCCCGAACCTTAGCCATCTGCTCAAGGAGTTTAGTCAACTCAGTGTTACGTTCTGCCTGGTTCTTTGCGGTTACTGAAGTTTCCAGGAGGGTCGTCATGGCGGCCATCAAGTCGGCCATAGCTTCAGTCGGCGTCTTGTTTGAGCTGGCCGCTCCCGGCGCCACGGTGCCCGCCCCAGTTACTGCGCCAGCCGCTGTGGAGTCGAGGGCCGGTGCCGTGCCCTGCCATGTAAACGGCTACCTGAAGTCGGGGCTCGAATGCATCCTGGGCCGGCTCACCATCAGATAAGCCCCCAAGCCTACCGTCATAAAGTGGGAGGATTGACTCGGAATCGCCGACTGACGACTTGATACGTCTCCAACGTATCTATAATTTTTTATTGTTCCATGCTATTGTATTATCCATCTTGGATGTTTTATATGCATTATTATGCTATTTTATATCATTTTGGGGGACTAACTTATTAACCTAGTGCCAAGTGCCAGTTGTTGTTTTTTTTTTCTTGTTTTTGTCTTTTACAGAAAATCAATACCAAGCGGAGTCCAAACGGAACAAAACTTTTTGATAATTTTTCTTGGACCAGAAGACACCCAGGAAGCTTCGAGAGGAGGCCAGAAGAGCCACGGATGAGCCACAAGCTCTGGAGGTGCGCCCCTATGCTTGTGGGCCCACTGTGGCACCTCTAACCCTAATCTCAGCTCTATAAATACCCAAATATTCCCCTTAGACCGAGGGGCACACCAAAAATACTTTTCCGCCGCCGCAAACTTCTGTTCTCGTGAGATCCCATCTTGGGGCCTTTTTTCGGCACTCCGTCGAAGGGGGATTCGATCACGGAGGGCGTCTACATCAACCTTGCTGCCCTTCCAATGATGTGTGAGTAGTTTACCACAGACCTACGGGTCCATAGCTACTAGCTAGATGGCTTCTTCTCTCTCTTTGATCTTCAATACAATGTTCTCCTTGATGTTCTTGGAGATCTATTCGATGTAATCTTCTTTTGCGGTGCATTTGTTGAGATCCAATGAATTGTGGATTTATGATCAGATTATCTATGAATATTATTTGAGTCTTGTCTGAACTCTTTTATGCATGATTAAGATAGCTTTTTATTTCTCTCTGATCTATTGATTTGGTTTGGCCAACTAGATTGATTTTTCTTGCAATGGGAGAGGTGCTTTGTAGTGGGTTCAATTTTGTGGTGTCCTCACCCAGTGACAGAAAGGGTAGCGAGGCACGTATTTGTATTGTTGCCACAAAGGATAAAAAGGTGGGGTTTATTCATATTGATTGGATCTATCCCTCTACATCATGTCATCTTGCTTAAGGCGTTACTCCGTTCTTGTTAACTTAATACACTAGATGCATGCTGGATAGCGGTCGATGTGTGGAGTAATAGTAGTAGATGCATGCAGGAGTTTGTCTACTTGTCACAGACGTGATGCCTATATTCATCATCATTGCCTTGGATATCGTCATAACTATGCGCTTTTCTATCAATTGTTCAACAGTAATTTGTTTACCCACCGTATGCTTTCCTTCAAGAGGGAAGCCTCTAGTGAAAACTATGCCCCCCGGGTCTATTTTTATCATAGTATTTTCAGATCTATGAAACCAAAAACACAAAAAATATCTTGCTGCAATTTATTTACCTTTACTTATTTTGCACTTTTATTTATCGTTTATATCAATCTCTATCAGATCTCACCCTTGCAAGTGACCGTGAAGGGATTGGCAACCCCGTTTTCGCGTTCGGTGCAAGTATTTGTTTGTTTGTGTAGGTGCATCTATTGGGGACTTGTGTGTTCCTCCTACTGGATTGATACCTTGGTTCTTAACTGAGGGAAATATTTATCTCTACTTTGCTGCATCTCACTTTCCTCTTCAAGGGAAAAAGCAATGCAAGCTCAAGAAGTAGCAGGAAGAATTTCTGGCGCTGTTGCCGGGGAGGATCTACATCAAGCCTAGCAAGTACCTATCATAAACTCTCATCTTTTTCACTTACTTTATTCGCCATTTGCCTCTCATTTTCATCTCCCCCCCACTTCTAAAATGTTTTCAGAAAAACACAAAAATATTTGCCTTTTTTATTCGCCTTCCTTTCGTTTTCCTTTATGTTTTACATTGTTGCCTTGCTTGTTTGTTTTGTATAATTGCATGTTTATTGAAAATCAAAAACAAAAAGCTTATGGATCCTCATCCACTTGGTAATCTTTTTAAAAGATCCAACTTTGATGAACCAATTGCTAGTGAGTTGAGTGCACTAGATTATCTTTATGAAGTTTTGCTTCAAATTCGTGAATCTGAAAATTGTGATGAAGTGCTAAAAGAGGAAATTAATGAAGTGATTCACGATAGCTCCTTGAATGAAAAGCATGATTGCAATGGTGTTATTATAAATCCTATTAATGTCAATTGTGCTAATAATATGCAAAACCCCAAGCTTGGGGATGCTAATTTTGATATGTCCACTACCTAATGCAATGATGATGATTGAGGTGATTCTTCTTATGATCTTGAAAATTTATTTAAGCCTCATGATGAATATGTTTGCGATAATTTTGAAAGTGGGTTTGGAAGAGTGTCAACTCTAGGTAATAATGATCCCACTACTTTGGATAATGATCAATCTCATGATTTTTTTTATAAAAGTGGGCTTGGAGAGGTCATGACTTTTATTTGATGATAATCCCACTATATTGGAAGAGTGTCAACTTTGCATGCATGTGGATCATGTAGAGAATATGTTATATGATAGATATATTGTTGAATTTGAATATGATCCCACATGTAATTATTATGAGAGAGGGAAATATGGTTGTAGAAATTTTCATGTTACTAAATTACCTCTCTTCATGTTGAGATTGTCAATGTTTTATTCTTCTTCCTTGCATATGCTTGTTTTTTCTTATTTTGATAATTTGTTTGCTTATAAAATGCCTATGCATAGGAAGTATGTTAGACTTAAATTTGATTTTTCATATGATATTTGATGCTCTCCTTGTTCTTCAATTCTTGTCTTTCATGCGATCATCATTAAAATTATCAATGCCTAGCTAAAAGGCTTTAAAGAAAAGCGCTTGTTGGGAGACAACGCAATATTTTTCCTTTCTGTTTTTACGAGAATATGCAATTATACTTCTGTTATGATTGTTTTTAAGAGTTTTAATTAGTGTTTGTGCCAAGTAGAGCCTTTGGGGTGATCTATGGTGATAGTTGATTTGATTTTGCTAAAAAACAGAAACTTTTATGCCCAGTTCTGGAATTATGAAAATTCACAGAAATGTGCTTTTGATCTGAATTTTTTATAAAAGATTTGTATACAAATTTCATACTTTGTCCTAATTTTTTAGAATTTTTAGAGTTACAGAAGTATGAGAAAAATCCAGGTCTTCACAGACTGTTCCGTTTTTGACAGATTCTATTTTCTATGCATTGTTCTCTTGTTTTGATGAATCTATGGGTAGTATCGGGAGGTATGAACTATGGTGAAGTTGGACTACGGTAGATATAATGATAATATGAAATTTTAATGAGTTCACAACAGTACCTAAGTGGTGATTTGCTTTTATTATACTAACAGAGATCACGAGTTTTCTGTTGAGTTTTGTGTTGTGAAGTTTTCAAGTTTTGGGTGAAGTTTTGATGGACTAAGGAATAAGGATTGGCAAGATCCTAAGCTTGGGGATGCCCAAGGCACCTCAAGGTAATATTCAAGGACAAGCAAGCATCAAAGCTTGGGGATGCCCCTGATGGCATCCCCTCTTTTGTCTACAATCCATCGGTACATTACTTGAGGCTATATTTTTATTGACTACATGATATGTGTTTTGCTTGGAGCGTCTTGTATTATATGAGTTTTTGCTTTATTTTATTTTTAGTTTGCCACAATCATCCTTGTTGTACACACCTTTTGATAGGGACACACATTAATCATGAATTTATTAGAATACTCTATGTGCTTCACTTATATCTTTTGAGCTAGGCAGTTGCTCTAGTGCTTCACTTATATCTTTTTAGAGCACAGCGGTGGTTTTATTTTGAAGAAATTGATGAAATATCATGCTTCACTTATATTATTTTGAGAGTCTTATAAATAGTATGGCAATTTTCTTGGGATATGATTTTAGTCCTAATACAATGGGTATTCAAGAGGGATATAATAAAAACTTTCATGAAGATCATTGAATATATGAGAAGTTTGATTCCTTGCAATTGTTTTGAGATATAAAGATGGTGATATTAGAGTCGTGCTAGTTAGTAATTGTGGTTTAGTAAGAATACTTGTGTTAAGGTTTGTGATTCCCGAAGCATGCACGTATGGTCTCTCGTTATGCAATGAAATTGGAGCATGATATATTATTGATTGTCTTCCTTATGAGTGGCGGTCGGGGACGAGCGATGGTCTTTTCCTACCAATCTATCCCCATAGGAGCATGCATAGTAGTACTTTGCTTCGAGGGCTAATAAACTTTTGCAATAAGTATGTGAGTTCTTTATGACTAATGTTGAGTCCATGGATTATACGCACTCTCACCCTTCCACCTTTGCTAGCCACTCTAATACCGCACAACTTTCGCTGGTGCATTAAACCCTCTTGTACCTTTCCTAAAAACAGCCACCATACCTACCTATTATGGCATTTCCATAGCCATTCCGAGATATATTGCCATGCAACTTCCACCGTTCCATTTTATTATGACACATACCATCATTGTCATATTGCTTTGCATGGTCATGTAGTTGGCATAGTATTTGTGGCTTGGCCACTGTTCATAATTTTTATACATGTCACACTAGATCATTGCATGAGGCATTCATATAGAGACATATCTTTGTTCTAGTATCGAGTTGTAATTCTTGAGTTGTAAGTAAATAAAAGTGTTATGATCATCATTATTAGAGCATTGCCCCATGTGAGGAAAGGATGATGGAGACTATGATTCCCCCACAAGTCGGGATGAGGCTCCGGGCGAAAAAAATAAAAATAAAATAATAAAAAAGAGGCCAAAAGAGCCCAAGAAAAAAAAAGAGGCCAAAGAGCCCAACAAAAACATGAGAGAAAAAGAGAGAAGGGACAATGTTACTATCCTTTTCCACACTTGTGCTTCAAAGTAGCACCATGTTCTTCATGATAGAGAGTCTCATATTTTGTCACTTTCATATATTACAAGTGGGAAATTTTCATTATATAACTTGGCTTGTATATTCCAATGATGGGCTTCCTCAAATGCCCGAGGTCTTCATGAGCAAGCAAGTTGGATGCACACCCACTTAGTTTTCTTTTGAACTTTCATACACTTATAGCTCTAGTGCATCCGTTGCATGGCAATCCCTACTCAAACACATCGATATCAATTGATGGGGATCTCAATGGCCTATTAATTTGTGTAGTTGGTGTGAGAATTTCTTTCTCCTTTTTGTCTACTACCACCTTCTATTCCACCCATAGTGCTATATCCGTGGCTCACGCTCATGTATAGCGTGAGAGTTGAAAAAGCTGAAGCGCGTTAAAAAGTATGAACCAATTGCTTGGCTTGTCATAGGGGTTGTGCATGATAAATACTTTGTGTTAACAAGATGGAGTGTGACAAGACTATATGATTGTAGGGATAACTTTCTTTAGCCATGATATTTTGAAAGCACATGATTGCTTTTTAGTGTGCTTGAAGTATTATTGTTTCTATGTCAATATTAAACTTTTGTTTTGAATCTTATGGATCTGAATATTCATGCCACATAAAAGAAAGATTATTTGATAAACATGTTTGGTAGCATTCCACATCAAAAATTCTGTTTTTATCATTTACCTATTCGAGGACGAGCAGGAATTAAGTTTGGGGATGCTTGATACGTCTCCAACGTATCTATAATTTTTTATTATTCCATGCTATTATATTAACCATCTTGGATGTTTTATATGCATTATTATGCTATTTTATATCATTTTTGGGGACTAACTTATTAACCTAGTGACAAGTGCCAGTTGCTGTTTTTTCCTTGTTTTTGTCTTCTACAGAAAATCAATACCAAACGGAGTCCAAACGGAACGAAACTTTTTGAAGATTTTTCTTGGACCAGAAGACACCCAGGAAGCTTCGGGAGGAGGCCAGAAGAGCTACGGATGAGCCACAAGCTTTGAAGGCGCGCCCTAGGGGGGAGCGCGCCCCCAGGCTTGTGGGCCCACCATGGCACCTCTAACCCTAATCTCAGCTCTATAAATACCCAAATATTCCCCTTAGACCGAGGGGCACACCAAAAATGCTTTTCCACCGCCGCAAGCTTCTGTTCTCGTGAGATCCCATCTTGGGGCCTTTTTCGGCACTCCGCCGGAGGGGGATTCGATCACGGAGGGCTTCTACATCAACCTTGCTACCCTTCCGATGATGTGTGAGTAGTTTACCATACACCTACGGGTCCATAGCTACTAGCTAGATGGCTTCTTCTCTCCCTTTGATCTTCAAGACAATGTTCACCTCGATGTTCTTGGAGATCTATTCGATGTAATCTTCTTTTGCGGTGCGTTTGTTGAGATCCGATAAATTGTGGATTTATGATCAGATTATCTATGAATATTATTTGAGTCTTTCCTAACTCTTTTATGCATGATTAAGATAGCTTTGTATTTATCTCTGATCTATTGATTTGGTTTGGCCAACTAGATTGATTTTTCTTGCAATGGGAGAGGTGCTTTGTAGTGGGTTCAATCTTACGGTATCCTCACCCAGTGACAGAAAGGGTAGCGAGGCACGTATTTGTATTGTTGCCGCTAAGGATAAAAAGGTGGGGTTTATTCATATTGATTGGATCTATCCTCTACATCATGTCATCTTGTTTAAGGTGTCACTCCTTTCTTGTTAACTTAATACACTAGATGCACGCTGGATAGCAGTCGATGTGTGGAGTAATAGTAGTAGATGCATGTAGGAGTCGGTCTACTTGTCACGGACATGATGCCTATATTCATGATCATTGCCTTGGATATCGTCATAACTATGCGCTTTTCTATCAATTGCTCAACAGTAATTTGTTTACCCACTGTATGCTTTCTTTAAAGAGAGAAGCCTCTAGTGAAAACTACGGCCCCGGGGTCTATTTTTATCATATTATTTTCAGATCTATAAAACCAAAAACACAAAAATACCTTGCTGCAATTTATTTACCTTTACTTATTTTGCACTTTTATTTATCTTTTATATCAATCTCTATCTGATCTCATCCTTGCAAGTGACCATGAAGGGATTGAAAGCCCCTTTTTCGCGTTGGGTGCAAGTATTTGTTTGTTTGTGTACGTGCATCTATTGGGGACTTGTGTGTTCCTCCTACTGGATTGATATACATAGGTTCGTAACTGAGGGAAGTACTTATATCTACTTTGGGGCATCACCCTTTCCTCTTCAAGGGAAAAACCAACGCAAGCTCAAGAAGTAGCAGGACTCACAATCAGAGTAAGCAAGGGTATCCCCGCCAGATGCAGAGTTATCAGCCAGATCCACCCCCTGGATGAAACTGACGAAGGCAGGTTTCCGGCCGGCTTGAACCCGGCCTAGTTGGGTGCGCCGAGCTGGCTCGATGATGTTGGTTCAGATGTCCGGCTCAGGCCCTGACTCGCCGAGTTTGGCGATGAAGACGTGGATCTTGCCAAAGTGGACCCGGTACCCGTACTTAATTGAGTCGGCCTCGGGGCCCCTGCCTGAATCATCGATGTAGAGCTTGCCGCGATGACTCTTGGTCATATGGCTGATCATGTATCCCTCGATCCCTGGGAGAGCTCCCTCCAAGAACTCAACACCACCGTGCGAGAGCCTCACGGTGGGCGCTTGATAACGCACAAGTATAGGGGATTGCAATAGTTTTCGAGGGTAGAGTATTCAACCCAAATTTATAGATTCGGCACAAGGGGAGCCAAAGAATATTTGCAAGTATTAGCAGTTGAGTTGTCAATCCAACCACACCTGAAGATTAATTATCTGTAGCAATATGATTAGTAGCACAGTAATATGATAATTTTGATAGCAGTGGTAATAGTAATAGTAACGGTAACAGTGATAGCAATGGTTTTGTAACAAGTGTGACAATAGCAACAAAAGTAGTAACTTAGCAAGAACAATATGTGAAAAACTCGTAGGCATTGGATCGGATGATTCGTTGGATGATATTCATCATATAACAGTCATAACCTAGGGCGATACAAAACTAGCTCCAGTTCATAAATATAATGTAGGCATGTATTCCGTAAATAGTCATATGTGCTTATGAAAAGAACTTGCATGACATCTTTTGTCCTACCCTCTCCCGTGGTAGCGGGGTCCATAAGGAAACTAAGGGATATTAAGGCCTCTTTTTAATAGAGAACCGGAACAAAGCATTAACACATAGTGAATACATGAACTCCTCAAACTACGATCATCACCGGAAAGTATCCAGAATACTGTCACTCCGGGGTTTACGGATCATAACACATAGCAGGTGCATATAACTTGCAAGATCGGATCTAGAACATAGATATAATGGTGAAAACATAAATGGTCCAGATCTGAAATCATGGCACTCGGGCCCTAGTGACAAGCATTAAGCATAGCAACATCAATCTCAGAACATAGTGGATACTAGGGATCAAGCCCTAACAAAACTAGCTCAATTACATGATGAATCTCATCCAATTCCTCACCGAACAGCTAGCCTACGAAGGAATTACTCACTCCCGATGGGGAGCATGATGGAATTGGCGATGAAGGAGGGGTGGTGATGACGAAGATTGAAGATTCCCCTCTCCGAAGGCCCAAACGGACTCCAGATCTGGCTTCCCGATGAAGAATAGGAGGTGGCGGCGGCTTTGTCTCGTGAAACATGATAATTCTTTCTCCCTGATTTTTTTCTCCGAAAATAGGATTTTATAGCGTTGGAATCAGGGTCTGCGGGGCCACCAGGTGGGCACAACCCACCTGGGTGCGCCAGGAGGGGGGCGCCCTGGTGGGTTGTGCTCCCCGAGGGACCCCCCCCCCCCTCTAGTGGTTGTTGGTTCCAGTATTTTTCTTTTATTGTATAAAAATTCTCCAAAAAGTTTCGTTCCATTCCGAGAACTTTTATTTCTGCATAAAAACAACACCATGGTAGTTCTACTGAAAACAGCGTCAGTCCGGGTTAGTTTCATTCAAATCATGCAAATTAGAGTCCAAAACAAGAGCAAAAGCGTTAGGAAAAGTAGATACGACGGAGACGTATCAACTCCCCCAAGCTTAAACCTTTGCTTGTCCTCAAGCAATTCAGTAGATAAACTGAAAGTGAAAAAGAAAAACTTTTACGAACTCTTTTGTTCTTGTTTACATAAATAAGCTTAAGTAGCACCCAGGTTTTCAGCAAAGATTATAACTAACCATGTCAATAATAACTCTTAGGAATTATATTAACTCATATCCATAGCATAAGCAACTAGCGAGCAATAATAAAATATCTCAAATGACAACAGTTTGTCAAAACAACCATGATATAATATGACAACAGTGGTATCTAGCTAGCCCTTGCTGAAACCGCAAAACATAAATGCAGAGCACCTCCAAAGTCCAAGCAACGACTAAACATTGTAATTCATGGTAGGAAAGATCCAGTCATGATGCACCCAACATTAACTATACACAATGCATGAGGATGACAATAGTGCTCACAAGTCTGGCGCTTGTTTGAGAAGGTGATGACCCAACATAAAATTAAATAGATAGTCCCTTCGCAGAGGGAAGCAGGGATTTGCAGAGGTGCTAGAGCTCGAAGCTTAAATCAGAGATAAATGAAATTTTGCAAAATGCGCCCTTCCTATTCACATCACGACCAAAAGTTATCAATATCTTCCATGCTAAACACATTAGTGGCGGTTCCCAAGCGATAAAAGTAAAGGTTTAATCCCCCTCCACCAACAATCACACTCCACGGCTAGCCGAATCCACGGGTACCGTCCATACCAACAACAATCCTGGGGGAGTTTTGTTTAGTTATTTGTAATTTTTGATTTCGGGACTGGGAATCCCTATTACCGCCCCTCTCGTGAAAGGACGAGTGAATAAGCACTCATCATGAGAATAATCCGCTTAGCATGGAAGATACCGACTACCCCCTATCGCTCTATGAACAATCCAGGCACACAAAAAACAGATGTTCATTTGAAATTTTAGAGGTGGCACATGCAAATTTACTTAGAACGGCAGGGTAATACCGCATATAGATAGGTATGGTGGACTCATTTGGAATAACTTTGGGTTTTAGGATTTTGATGCACAAGCAGTATTTCCGCTTAGTACAGGCGAAGGCTAGCAAATAGGTTGAGAAGCGGCCAGCTAGAGAGCGAAAACAGTCATGAACATGCATTATGCATAATAAACATGGAATACTAGCATGAGTAGGATATGAACACCATGAACATAAATATCATAGAGGCTTTGTTGGTTTTGATTCAACTACATGCATGAACATGTGCCAAGTCAAGCCACTCGAACATTCAGAGGAGGATACCATATCATCATACTACATCATAATCATTTTAATGCATGTTGACACCAAAGATAAATCATTATCCACTCCTAGCTACTTAAGCATGGCATGAGAAACTATAATCTCTAATTGTCATTGCAAACAAGTTTGATCATAATAGGCTGAATCATGGATACTAGGTTAAACATATTTACAAAAATAGTACAAGTTGAATTCATACCCGTTTCTCTCTGCCACAGCCAATTCATCAAATATCGTCATTATTGCCTTTCACTTGCACAACCGAATGATATTGAATAATAATAGTGCAAGAGTGTCATGGACTAAGCTGGAATCTGCAAAACATTTTATTCAAGAGGGGAAGACAAGGTAAATAGGGCTCTTTATTAGATCAACAATAGTGCAAATGAGAGCCACTCAATATTTTCATCGTGGTCTTCTCCTCGGTATGACCCAATAAGAAGAAAAGAAATTCGGAGAAACACACTGAAATATTTTTGGAGTTTTTAGTTTTTCTAGAAGAAAGCAAATTAAAGAAGGAAAAACAAAAACGAGAAAAACTATTTACACGGGAAAGCTCCCAACAAGCAAAAGAAGAACAAGGAAACCTTTTTGGGTTTTCTTTTTAATACTATGACTAACTATGCTAGAAAGAAAAACCGAAAAGAAGCAAGAAACATTTTTTTTGGATTTTCTCAAAGTTTTTCAAACACACAAGAAGAACGCGAGAAAATAAACTTAGCATGGATAATACAATGAGAAAGTGTGGACATGAATGTAATGTCAGTGGAAATATGTACTCCCCCAAGCTTAGGCTTTTGGCCTAGCTTGGTGATCACCACTCGTAGTAGCCATCCGGGCCCATCTCGAAGTGCTGTGGAGCGGGCACCTGAGCGTCCCACTCCTGAGGCTCCTCCTATGCCTCTGCCTGGGCGTTCCGGTAGGCAATAATGTCCCCCGGCATGATCCTGTATCCGCCCCTGGCAATAGAATCAAACAAAGCACGTGCAGGCAACGGAATAATATCATGGGTATCTACACTAAAAACCAGGTTATAAGGAATGTTATTAATAGAACTATCAACAATAGTAAACTAGTGATCTTTCATCGCCTGGTGATCTAAATAAACCTTGGGTAAACGATAATCATGTTGGCGGACCTGAACGTTGAAGTGACTCGCTAAACGAGTAGCATAGATACCGCCATGAATTTTTCCCTTGGTCCTGTTAAGGTGCAGACAATGTGTGATAATAGCCCCTAGGCTACAAGTGTTATCACCGTATAGTGCACGGCGTAAGATGGCGAGGTCCGGAGCACAAAGTGCACCGAGCTTCTCTCTAGCAATTAAACACTTAGCAATAAAAAGAGCAAAATAGTGCACAGAAGGAAATTTCAAACTAGTGGCAGTGACATTCGACACACCTCTCTCATCTCCCACTGACAGAGTACGATAAAAGCCCTCAAACTCTGCAGGTCTAGGCTCTCTTATTTCCCTTCAGAAGGGATCAAGCATACATCACAAAAATCAGTGAGTGGCATCTGACGGGTTTCAGCATATAAATTAAACTGCACTTCAGGTGGGTTATTCTTACTCAGAAAATGAAAATTTTGCACAAAGGAATTTGTGAGGAGATGGTATTGTTCGCACTCAGCTGCGATGAAGTCGGTAAGCCCAGCATTAGCAGCAAATTGTGCGAACTCTTGACGGATTCCGGCTCCATCCATGAAGGGGTTATGCGGCCATTCACACGGCTGCACCTCCGCCCTTCTCCGAATAGTGAGATCATTATCCGATGATTCCCCAATAACTGCCTTAGAGCTCTTCTTGGAGGCAAACTTCCTAAAGAAACTCATCTTCTTCCTATGAACAAAATTCTGAAATTTTTGGTTCACAAAATTTTTGTCCACAAAACTTCACAAGATTGATAACAACTACTCATAGGGATGCATAGAGGCCATATTAAGCATTCAAACTACTTAGAACTCTAAGAATTCAACATGCAAGCTCATCTACAGCAGCACCAAGAGTAGCTAATTATCAAAATATAATCCACTAAAGCAAAAACTAATTGGAGCAATGGAGGACTCACATACCAAGTAACAAACCCCCAAAACAGTTTCAGAAACGGAGCTTCGAGCAAAGAGATCGAAATCCGCGGGTTTGATAGTAAGAACACGAGCAAGAGAGCAATGGTGATTTTTTCTGGAGGTAGGATATGGAGTGGGCTAAAGAGATAAGTGAGGGGGCCCACGTGGGGACCACAACCCACCAGGGCATGCCTGGGGCTGCCGGCGCGCCCAGGTGGGTTGTGCCCACCTGGTGCACCCCCCTCTGATGTTATTTGCACTAAAAATTCAGAAAAAATCATATTAAATTTTCAGGGCATTCTGAGAACTTTTATTTTCGGTCATTTTTTATTGCAAGGAAAAAATTCAGAAAACAGACAAGGCATGGCATTTTATTTTATTCAACTAATAAAAACAGAAAACAAAAGGTAAGGACAGAAGGTTGTGCTCACTAAATTCATCAACTTCATACCTCTCAAAAATGATCCATTAATAAGGTTGATCAGGTCTTATTAACAACCACTTTCGATTAGCATGAACCCGAAGAACTTTCGTAAAACATTAAGTTACCTCAACGGGGATATGCATGTCCCCAACAATAAGCATTTCATATTTCTTTTTGGCAGTAAGTAGCCGTAGTTGGAAGCTTCCAATAATGAGTGTCGGAGATTTTTCAATAACATTAATACTATTCACTTGGAATTGTTTCTTTGGAAAGTGCACCGTATGCTCATTACCATTGATATGAAAAGTGACCTTATTGAAGGAAATATGCCTTAGAGGCAATAATAAAGTTATTATTTTATATTTCCTAATTCATGATAAAGGTTTATTATTCATGCTAGAATTGTATTGATCGGAAACTTAAATACATGTGTGAATACATAAACAAATAGCGTGTCTCTAGTAAGCCTCTACTAGACTAGCTCGTTGATCAAAGATGGTTAAGGTTTCCTAACCATAGACATGTGTTGTCATTTGATAATGGGATCACATCATTAGGATAATGATGTGATGGACTAGACCCATCCGTTAGCTTAGCATAATGATCGTTCAGTTTATTGCTATTGCTTTCTTCATGTCAAATACATATTCCTTCGACTATGAGATTATGCAACTCCCGGATACCGGAGGAATACCTTGTGTGCTATCAAACATCACAACGTAACTAGGTGATCATAAAGATGCTCTACAGGTATCTCCGAAGGTGTTTGTTGGGTTGGCATAGATCGAGATTAGGATTTGTCACTCCGAGTATCGGAGAGGTATCTCTGGGCCCTCTCGGTAATACACATCATAAGAAGCCTTGAAAGCAAAGTGACTAATGAGTTAGTTACAGGATGATGTATTACAGAACAAGTAAAGAGACTTGCCGGTAACGAGATTGAACTAGGTATAAAGATACTGACGATCGAATCTTGGGCAAGTAACATACCGATGGACAAAGGGAATTACGTATGTTGTCATAACGGTTCGATCGATAAAGATCTTCGTAGAATATGTAGGAGCCAATATGGGCATCCAAGTTCCTCTATTGGTTATTGACCGGAGAGGTGCCTCAGTCATGTCTACATAGTTCTCGAACTCGTAGGTTCCGCATGCTTAACGTTCGTTGACGATATAGTGTTATATGAGTTATATGTTTTGGTGACCGAATGTTGTTCAGAGTCCCGGATGAGATCACGGACATGACGAGGACGCTCAAAATGGTCAAGAGGTAAAGATTGATATATAGGATGATGGTATTCGGACACTGTAAGAGTTTCGGGATGCACCGGGTAGTCATCGGGTCACCGGAAGGGGTTCCAGACATCCCCCCCCCCCCGGTAGGTATATGGGCTTAATGGGCCAAGGAGGGGACAGACCAGCCCAAAAGGGGGCTGGTGCACCCCTCTCCCTGGCCGGCCAGCCCTAGGGAAGGAAAGGGGGGAGGGCTAGCCCCTCCTGCCTTCCCCTTCTCATGGGAGAAAGGAGGGGGGCGCCTCCCTCCCCTGCCTTTCCCCCGCACCTATATATGGAAGGGGGGCGCGCGGCTAGGGGAGGACCCCAAGTAGAATTCGGCCTACTTGGGACGCCTCTTGGCTGCTACTCCCTCCCATCCACCTATATATATATGTATGGTGGCGCCTAGCAGAACACACAACATTGTCTTAGCCGTGTGCGGCGCCCCCCTCCAGCGTTTACACCCCCGGTCATATTTTCGTAGTGCTTACGCGAAGCCCTGCGGAGATCACATCACCATCACTGTCACCACGCCATCGTGCTGCCGGAACACATCCACTACCTCGCCATCTTGCTGGATCAAGAAGGCGGAGGACGTCATTGAGCTGAATGTGTGCTGAACGCGGAGGTGCCGTACGTTCGGTGCTCGATCGGTTGGAACGCGGAGAAGTTCGACTACATGAACCACGTAGTCAAACGCTTCTGCTTACGGTCTACGAGGGTATGTAGACACACTCTCCCCTCCCGTTGCTATGCATCTCCTAGATAGATCTTGCATGTGCGTAGATTTTTTTGTTTGTTTTCCATGCAACGTTTCCCAACAGTGGCATCATGAGCCAGGTCTATGCGTAGATGATATGCACGAGTAGAACACAAAGAGTTGTGGGCGGTGATAGCCATACTGTTTACCACCAACATCTTATTTTGATTCGGCGGTATTGTGGAATGAAGCGGCCCGGACCAACCTTACATGTCCACGCACATGAGACCGGTTCCACCGACAGAAATGCAACTAGTCTTGCATAAAGGTGGCTGGCGGGTGTCTGTTTCTCCTACTTTAGTTGAATCGAATTTGACTATGGCCGGTCCTCGAAGAAGGTTAAAACTGCAAACTTGATGAAACACCATTGTGGTTTTTGCGTAGGTTAGAATGGTTCTTGCTAGAAGCCCGTAGCAGCCACGTAAAACTTGCAACAACAAAGTAGAGGACGTCTAACTTGTTTTTGCAGGGCATGTTGTGATGTGATATGGTCAAGATATGATGTGATATATGTTGATGTATGAGATGATCATGTTTTGTAATATCGACAACCGGCAGGAGCCTTAGGGTTGTCTCTTTATTGTATGAAGTGCAAGCGCCATGTAATTGCTTTACTTTATCACTATGCATTAGCGATAGTTGTAGAAGCAATAGTTGGCGAGACGACACCGACGCAACGATGGAGATCAAGGTGTCGAGCCGGTGACGATGGAGACCATGAAGATGCTTTGGAGATGGGGATCAAAAGCACAAGATGATGATAGCCATATCATGTCACATATTTTGATTGCATGTGATGTTTATCCTTTATGCATCTTATTTTGCTTAGAACGGCGGTAGCATTATAAGATGATCCCTTCACTAAATTTCAAGATAAAAGTGTTCTCCCCAAGTATGCACCATTGCCAAAGTTTGTCGTTTCGATGCACCACGTGATGATCGGGTGTGATAGACTCTACGTTCACATACAACGGGTGTAAGACAGTTTCGCACAAGCAGAATACTTGGATTAAACTTGACGAGCCTAGCATGTACAGACATGGTCTCGGAACACTGGAGACCAAAAGGTCGAACGTGAGTCTTATAGTATATATGATCAACATAGAGATGTTCACCATTGATGACTACCCCATCTCACGTGATGATCGGACATGGGTTAGTTGATTTGGATCATGTATCACTTAGATAACTTGAGGGATGTTTATTTAAGTGGGAGTTCATTAGTAATTTGATTAATTGAACTTAATTTATCATGAACTTAGTCTTATAGTTTTGCATATCTATGTTGTAGATCAATGGCCCGAGCTACCGTTCCCCTGAATTTTAATGCGTTCCTAGAGAAAGCTAAGTTGAAAGATGATGGTAGCAACTACACGGACTGGGTCCATAACTTGAGGATTATCCTCATTGCTGCACAGAAGAATTATGTTCTTGATGCACCGCTAGGTGAAAGGCCTGCTGCAGGAGCTGAAGCTGATGTTATGAACATCTGGCAAGCTCGATCTGATGACTACTCGATAGTTCAGTGTGCCATGCTTTACGGCTTAGAATCGGGACTTCAAAGACGTTTTGAACGTCATGGAGCATATGAGATGTTCCAAGAGTTGAAGTTAATATTTCAAGCAAATGCCCGGGTTGACAGATATGAAGTCTCCAACAAGTTCTATAGCTGCAAGATGGAGGAGAACAGTTCTGTCAGTGAACACATACTCAAAATGTCTGGGTATCATAACCACTTGACTCAGCTGGGAATTGATCTTCCAGTTGATAGTGTTATTGACAGAGTTCTTCAATCACTGCCACCAAGCTACAAAGGCTTCGTGATGAACTATAATATGCAAGCGATGAATAAAACGATTCCTGAGCTCTTCGCAATGCTTAAGGCCGCGGAGGTAGAAATCAAGAAGGAGCATCAAGTGTTGATGGTTAACAAGACCACTAGTTTCAAGAAAAAGGGCAAGGGAAAGAAAGGGAACTTCAAGAAGAATGGTAAGCAAGTTGCCACTCCCAGGAAGAAGCCCAAAGCTGGACCCAAGCCTGAAACTGAGTGCTTCTACTGCAAAGGGAATGGTCACTGGAAGCGGAACTGTCCCAAATACTTGGTGGATAAGAAGGATGGCAAAGTGAACAAAAGTATATTTGATATACATGTTATTGATGTGTACCTTACTAATGCTCATAGCAGCTCCTGGGCATTTGATACTGGTTCGGTTGCTCATATTTGTAACTCGAAACAAGAGCTGCAGAATAAATGAAGATTGGCTAAGGACGAGGTGACGATGCGCGTCGGAAATGGTTCCAAGGTTGATGTGATTGCCGTCGGCACGCTACCTCTACATCTACCTTCAGGATTAGTTTTAGACCTGAATAATTGTTATTTGGTGCCCGCGTTGAGCATGAACATTATATCTGGATCTTGTTTATTGCGAGACGGTTATTCATTTAAATCGGAGAATAATGGTTGTTCTATTTATATGAGTAATATCTTTTATGGTCATGCACCCTTGATAAGTGGTCTATTCTTGTTGAATCTCGATCATAGTGATACACATATTCATAATATTGATGCCAAAAGATGCAAAGTTGATAATGATAGTGCAACATACTTGTGGCACTGCCGTTTAGGTCATATTGGTGTAAAGCGCATGAAGAAACTCCATGCAGATGGACTTTTGGAATCACTTGATTATGAATCATTTGATACTTGCGAACCATTCCTTATGGGCAAGATGACTAAAACTCCGTTCTCCGGAACAATGGAGCGAGCTAATGACTTATTGGAAAAAATACATACCGATGTATGCGGTCCGATGAGTGTTGAGGCACGCGGCGAGTATCGTTATTTTCTTACCTTCACAGATGATTTGAGTAGATATGGGTATATCTACTTAATGAAACAAAAGTCTGAAACATTTGAAAAGTTCAAAGAATTTCATAGTGAAGTGGAGAATCATCGTAACAAGAAAATAAAGTTTCTACGATCTGATCGTGGAGGCAAATATTTGAGTTACGAGTTTGACCTTCATTTAAAACAATGTGGAATTGTTTCACAACTCATGCCACCTGGAACACCACAGCGTAATGGTGTGTCCGAACGTCGTAACCGTACTTCATTAGATATGGTGTGTTCTATGATGTCTCTTACCGATTTACCACTATCATTTTGGGGTTATGCATTAGAGACAGCCGCATTCATGTTAAATAGGGCACCGTCTAAATCCGTTGAGACGACACCGTATGAACTGTGGTTTGGCAAGAAATCGAAGTTGTCATTTCTTAATGTTTGGGGTTGCGACACTTATGTCAAAAGGCTTTAGCTTGATAAGTGTAACACCCCCGGTGATTAGCAACAGTAATCACTTTTGATAATGACATGTCAGCGAGATTAACAGTGCATAATCATCGTTAGCATCATATTGCATTTCAACCCCTAAGTCAAATTCAAATTTAAATGAAAGTGAAATATGAAAGTTGTCCAACATAAAAACTAAAATGTTCGATAAATAACAAATATTGCAGAGGCTGGTCTAAAATTGTAACCAATAAATAATAAAATAATTAGGTGGCTCTAACATAATTAAAACAGTGAGGATTAATGCATATTAAATATTATAAAATTTGTGGGAGCTCCAATTGTCTCCAAACTAATTTTTGGTAGTGCTAGGTAATACCTAGTATTTGTTGGAGCAATTGTTATGTTTTACAAAAACCATTAGGAGGCCTGACTATTTACTAAACTGAGACAAGAGAATAAATAAAAGAAAAAGGAAACCCCCCCTCTCCCCTCCCGGCCCAACTGGGCCAAGGCCCAGCCGGCCGGCCCAGCTCCCGGCCCACCCCCGCGCCTACTTGGCCTCCCCCTGGAGACCCCGAACCCTAACACCACCCCCTCGCTCACTTCCCCCCTCCTTTCCCCCCCGATCCAGAACCGGATCGGGATCGGCCCCGTCCCTCGCCCTCGCTCGACGCGCCGACCGCGCGCCTCGCCCTCGACGCCGCTGACCGCCCGCCGCCCGACCCGCCCCCCTCGCCGGTCTGCCTCCTCCGACGCCGTCGCCTCTCCACGCCTCGCCGAATCCCGTCGTCGTGTCCCCCTCGAGCTCGAGCCCACTGCCCCGTGCCCTACTGCTCGCGGTGAGCTCCGGCCCCGTCGCCCCCCCCCCCCCTCTCCCCTCGCTCGCGCGCGCCTCGCAACGCCTCTGCCGCCGGCTGCGCCTCCCTCCCCTGCCTTTCCCCCGCACCTATATATGGAAGGGGGGCGCACGGCTAGGGGAGGACCCCAAGTAGGATTCGGCCTACTTGGGGTGCCTCCTTGGCTGCTCCTCCCTCCCTCCCACCTATATATATGTGGGGGGCGCCTAGCAGAACACACAACATTGTCTTAGCCGTGTGCGGCGCCCCCCTCCACCGTTTACACCCCCGGTCATATTTTCGTAGTGCTTAGACGAAGCCCTGCAGAGATCACATCACCATCACCGTCACCACGCCGTTGTGCTGCCGGAACTCATCCACTACCTCACCGTCTTGCTGGATCAAGAAGGCGGAGGACGTCATCGAGTTGAACATGTGCGGAACGCGGAGGTGCCGTACGTTCGGTGCTCGATCGGTTGGAACGCGAAGAAGTTCGACTACATCAACCGCGTTGTCAAACGCTTCCGCTTACGGTCTACGAGGGTACATAGACACACTCTCCCATGTTGTTGCTATGCATCTCCTAGATAGATCTTGCGTGTGCGTAGATTTTTTTTTCCATGCAACGTTTCCCAACACTTGCTTTTACTGCAATCAATAACAGCCCCTGCAGTATTCAAGAAGGGTCTACCCAGGATAATCGACATGTTGTCGTCCTCGGGCATCTCAAGTATAACAAAGTCAGTTAAGATAGTAACATTTGCAACAACAACGGGCACATCCTCATAAATACCGATAGGTATGGCAGTCGATTTGTCAGCATTTGCAAAGATATTTCAGTGGGTGTGAGTTTATTCAAATCAAGTCTTTTATACAAGGAGAAAGGCATGACACTAACACCAGCTCCTAAATCACACAAAGCAGTTTTGACATAATTTCGTTTGATGGAGCAAGGTATAGTTGGTATTCCCGGATCTCCAAGTTTTTTAGGTACTCCATCCTTAAAAGAATAATTAGCAAGCATGGTGGAGATTTCAACTTCAGGAATTTTTCTTTTATTAGTGATGATGTCTTTCATATACTTTACATAAGGGGCCATCTTTAAAATGTCAGTCAAACGAGTACGCAAAAAGACTGGCCTAAGCATTTCAGCAAAGCGTTCAAATTCTCCATCATCTTTTTTCTTAGTTGGTTTGGGTGGAAAGGGCATGGGGTTTTGAACCCATGGTTCTCTTTCTTTACTATGTTTTCTAGCAACAAAGTCTCTTTTATCGTATCTTTTATTTTTTGGTTGTGGGTTATCAAGATCAACAACTGATTCTATTTCAACATCATTATCTGGTTCTTTATCATTGTCTGGTTGAGTGTCTTCATGAACATCATCATTTTCATTATAATTATCACTAGGTGAATGTTCATTACCAGATTGAGTTTCAGCATCAGAAATAGAGACATCATTATTTTCTTCGGGAGGTTTTTCTTTCTCAGGTTCACTAGAGGTATGCAAAGTCCTATCATTTTTCTTTTTCTTTTTCTTTTTAGAAGGACTAGGTGCATCGGTATTAATTCTTTGTGAATCTTGTTCAATTATTTTAGGGTGTCTCTTAGGATAAAGTGGTTCCTGAGTCATTTTACCTCCTCTAGTTGCTACTCTAACAACAAAGTCATTTATATTATTATTCATTTCATCAAGCAATTCTCTTTGAGATTTAGCAACTTGTTCTAGCTGGGTTTGAACCATAGAGGCATGTTTTCCTACACCTCTTACATCATTAGAGATTCTAAATAACAAGTCACTCAAGCGGGCAATCATATCAGAATTATATTTCAATTGTTTCATAACATTGGCATTGAAGTGATCTTGTTTCATAATGTAGTTTTCGAACTCATATAAGCACTGACTAGGATGTTTGTTATAAGGAATATCATCTTCATAAAACTTCAATAAAGAATTTACCTCTACCACTCGTGGAGGTGGTGTATCAAGTCCATGTATTTCTTCAATAGGTGGCAAATTCTTCACATCCTCGGCTTTAATACCTTTTTCCTCCATGCTTTTCTTCGCCTCTTGCGTATCTTCAGGGCTTAGATATAAAATACCCCTCTTCTTCGGAGTGGGTTTAAGCGGTGGGTCAGGAAGAGTCCAATCATCATGATTTTTCAATATATTATTCAGTAATTCTTCAGCTTTTGTGTGATTTTTCCAATAATAATAATAATGATTTTATTAGTACTCCGATTGCTCCCGCCACTAGTGCGGAATCTTATGAAATTAATGCCGCTTTGCTGAATCTTGTTATGAAAGATCAATTTTCCGGCCTTCCTAGTGAAGATATCGCATCCCATCTAAATACTTTTGTTGAGTTGTGTGATATGCAAAAGAAGAAAGATGTGATAATGATATTTTTAAATTGAAGCTATTTCCGTTCTCACTACGAGATCGTGCTAAAACTTGGTTTTCATCTTTGCCTAAAAATAGTATTGATTCATGGAATAAGTGTAAAGATGCTTTTATTTCCAAGTATTTTCCTCGCGCTAAGATCATCTCCCTTAGGAACTATATAATGAATTTTAAGCAACTTGATCATGAACATGTTGCACAATCTTGGGAGAGGATGAAATTGATGATAATAAATTGCCCTACTCATGGTTTAAGTTTATGGATGATCATACAAAAAAATTATGCCGGATTGAATTTTGCTTCTAGAAATCTTTTAGATTCAGCCATGGGAGGTACTTTCATGGAAATCACATTAGGAGAAGCTACTAAACTCCTAGATAATATTATGGCTAATTACTCTCAATGGCATACCGAAAGATCCTCTACTAGTAAAAAAAGTGCATGCGATTAAAGAAATCAATGTTTTGAGTGGAAAGATGGATGAACTTATGAAATTGTTTTCTAGTAAGAGTGCTCCTATTGATCCTAATGATATGCCTTTGTCTACTTTGATTGAGAACAATAATGAATCTATGGATGTGAATTTTGTTGGTAGGAACAATTTTGGTAATAACGCGTATAGAGGTAATTTCAACCCTAGGTCGTTTCCTAGTAATTCCGCTAATAATTATGGTAATTCCTACAACAATGCTTATGGAAATTATAATAAGATGCCCTCTGATCTTGAGAACAATATTAAAGAATTTATTAATTTGCAAAAAGTTTTCAATGCTATTGTTGAAGAAAAATTGCTTAAGATTGATGATTTGGATAGGAACGTGGATAGAATTTCTCTTGAGATTGATTCTTTAAAATTTAGATCTATTCCACCCAAGCATGATATTAATGAATCTCTGAAAGCTATTAAAATTTCTATTGATGAGTGCAAGGAAAGAACCGCTAGGATGCGTGCTAAGCGAGATTGGTTTGTAAAAGCGTGTTCGTCTAGTTTCCATGAAAATAATGATGAAGATCTTAAAGTGATTGAAGTGACTCCTATTGAATCTTTGTTTTCTAATATAAATCTTGATAAATATGGGACTGGAGATGAGTCAACTTTAGTTAAAAGTCGTCCCAATGATTCGGAGTTTATAGATCTTGATGCAAAAATTGATAAAAGTGGGATTGGAGAGGTCAAAACTTTAAGTAGCGATGAACCCACCCTTTTGGATTTCAAGGATTTTAATTATGATAATTGTTCTTTGATAGATTGTATTTCCTTGTTGCAATCCATGTTGAATTCTCCTCATGCTTATAATCAAAATAAAGCTTTTACTAAACATATCGTTGATGCTATGATGAAATCTTTTGAAGAAAAACTTGAGTTGGAAGTTTCTATCCCTAGAAAGCTTTATGATGAGTGGGAACCTACTATTAAGATTAAAATTAAAGATTATGAGTGCCATGCTTTGTGTGATTTGGGTGCTAGCATTTCCATGATTCCAAAAACTTTATGTGATGTGCTAGGTTTTCATGAATTTGATGATTGTTCTTTAAATTTGCATCTCGCGGATTCCACTATTAAGAAACCTATGGGAAGAATTAATGATGTTCTTATTGTTGCAGATAGGAATTATGTTCCCGTAGATTCCATTGTTCTTGATATAGATTGCAATCCTACATGTCCTATTATTCTTGGTAGACCTTTCCTTAGAACGATTGGTGCAATTATTGATATGAAAGAAGGAAACATTAGACTTCAATTTCCGTTAAGGAAGGGCATGGAACACTTTCCAAGAAAGACAATTAAGTTGCCATATGAATCTAATATGAGAGCTACTTATGGATTGCATACCAAAGATGACAATACCTAGATCTATGTTTTATGCCTAGCTAGGGGCGTTAAACAATAGCGCTTGTTGGGAGGCAACCCAATTTTATTTTTATGTTTTTTGTTTTTGGTTCTATTTTTCAATAAATTTATCATCTAGCCTCTGGTTAGATGTGTATTGGTGTTTTAATTAGTGTTTGAGCCAAGTAAGACCTTTGGGATGGCTTACGGTGATAGTTGATTTGATCTTGCTGAAAAACAGAAACTTTTACGTCTAGTTGCAGAATTTTAATAATTCACATAAGCGACTAAAACCCTGAATTGTTTTACACAAGATTGATATACGAATTTCCTCTGTTGTCCTAATTTTTCAGAATTTTTTTAGTTACAGAAGTATTAGAACAATTCAGATCTTTGCAGACTGTTCTGTTTTTGACAGATTCTATTTTCTATGTGTTGTTTGCTTGATGAATCTATGGGTAGTATCGGGGGGTATGAACCATGGAAAAGTTGGAATACAGTAGATATTACACCAATATAAATAAAGAATGAGTTCACAACAGTACCAAAAAGTAGTGATTTATTTTCTTATACTAACGGATCTCATGAGTTTTCTGTTGAGTTTTGTGTTGTGAAGTTTTCAAGTTTTGGGTAAAGATTTGATGGACTATGGAATAAGGAGTGGCAAGAGCCTAAGCTTGGGGATGCCCAAGGCACCCCAAGGTAATATTAAAGGACAACCAAGCATCTAAGCTTGGGGATTCCCCGGATGGCATCCCCTCTTTCGTCTTCGTCTATCGGTAAATTTACTTGAGGCTATATTTTTATTCACCACATGATATGTGTTTTGCTTGGAGCATCTTGTATGATATGAGTCTTTGCTTTTTAGTTTGCCACAATCATACTTTCTGTACATACCTTTTGAGAGGGACACGCATGAATCGTGATTTATTAGAATACTCTATGTGCTTCACTTATATCTTTTGAGCTAGGCAATTTTGCCCTAGTGCTTCACTTATATCTTTTTAGAGCATAGCGGTGGCTTTATTTTATAGAAATTGTTGAACTCTCATGCTTCACTTAAATTATTTTGAGAGTCTTTCTAAACAGCATGGTAATTTTCATAGGTTATGAATTTAGTCCTAATATGATGGGCATCCAAGAGGGATATAATAAAAACTTTCATATAAAGAGCGTTGAATACTATGAGAAGTTTGATTCCTTATGATTGTTTTGAGATATAAAGATGGTGATATTAGAGTCATGCTAGTGAGTAATTGTGGATTGGTAGAAATACTTGTGATAAAGTTTGTGATTCCCGTAGCATGCACGTATGGTGAACCGTTATGTGATGAAGTCGGAGCATGATTTATTTATTGATTGTCTTCCTTATGAGTGGCGGTCGGGGACGAGCGATGGTCTTTTCCTACCAATCCATCCCCCTAGGAGCATGCGTGTAGTACTTTGTTTCGATAGATAATAGACTTTTGCAATAAGTATGTGAGTTCTTTATGACTAATGTTGAGTCCATGGATTATACACACTCTCACCCTTCCACCATTGCTAGCCTCTCTAGTACCGCGCAACTTTCGCCGGTGCGCTACACCCACCATATACCCTTCCATAAAACAGCCACCATACCTACGTATTATGGCATTTCCATAGCCATTCCGAGATATATTGCCATGCAACTTCCACCGTTCCGTTTTATTATGACACGCTCCATAATTGTCATATTGCTTTGCATGATCGTAAGATAGCTAGCATGATGTTTTCATGGCTTGTCCGTTTTTTTATGTCATTGCTATGCTAGATCGTTGCACATCCCGGTACACTGCCGGAGGCATTCATATAGAGTCATATTTTTGTTCTAAGTATCGAATTGTAATTCTTGAGTTGTAAGTAAATAAAAGTGTGATGATCATCATTATTAGAGCATTGTCCCATGTGAGGAAAGGATGATGGAAGCTATGATTCCCTCACAAGTTGGGATGAGTCTCCGGACTTTACAAAAAAAAAGAGGCCAAAGAAGCCCAAAAAAAATAAAGAAAAAAATGAAAAAAATGAGAGAAAAGAGAGAAGGGACAATGCTATTATCCTTTTACCACACTTGTGCTTCAAAGTAGCACCATGATCTTCATGATAGAGAGTCTCCTATGTTGTCACTTTCATATACTAGTGGGAATTTTTCATTATAGAACTTGGCTTGTATATTCCAATGATGGGCTTCCTCAAATTGCCCTAGGTCTTTGTGAGCAAGCGAGTTGGATGCACACCCCCTTAGTTTCTTTTTGAGCTTTCATAAACTTATAGCTCTAGTGCATTCGTTGCATGGCAATCCCTACTCACTCACATTGATATCTATTGATGGGCATATCCATAGCCCGTTGATACGCCTAGTTGGTGTGAGACTATCTCCTTCTTTTTGTCTTCTCCACAACCACCATATTCTATTCCTCCTATAGTGCTATATCCATGGCTCACGCTCATGTATTGCGTGAAAGTTGAAAATGTTTGAGAACATCAAAAGTATGAAACAATTGCTTGGCTTGCCATCGGGGTTGTGCATGATTAAATACTTTGTGTGATGAAGATGGAGCATAGCCAGACTATATGATTTTGTAGGGATAACTTTCTTTGGCCTTGTTATTTTGAGAAGATGATACGTCTCCAACGTATCTATAATTTTTTTATTGTTCCATGCTATTATATTATCTGTTTTGGATGTTTTATATGCATTAATATGCTATTTTATATTATTTTTGGGACTAACCTATTAACCTAGAGCCCAGTGCCAGTTTCTATTTTTTTCCTTGTTTTTGAGTTTCACAGAAAAGGAATATCAAACGGAGTCCAAACGGAATAAAACTTTACGATGATTTTTCTTGGACCAGAAGACACCTATGAGACTTGGAGTCGAAGTCAGAAGACCCACGAGGTGACGGCAAGCCGTAGGGGCGCGCCCTAGGGGGGGCGCCCCCTGGCTTGTGGCCCCCTCGGGAGTCAACCGACCTAATTCGTCCTATAAATTCACATATATTCCAAAACCCTAGAAGAGAGCCACGAAAATAATTTTCCACCACCGCAACCTTCTGTTCCCATGAGATCCCATCTTGGGGCCTTTTCTGGCAATCTGCCGGAGGGGGATTCGATCATGGAGGGCATCTACATCAACCCTATTGCCCTTCCAATGAAGCGTGAGTAGTTTACCTCAGACCTACGGGTCCATAGCTAGTAGCTAGATGGCTTCTTCTCTCTCTTTGATTAACAATACCATGTTCTCCTCGATGTTCTTGGAGCTCTATCCGATGTAATATTCTTTTGCAGTGTGTTTGTCGAGATCCGATGAATTGTGGATTTATGATCAGATTATCTATGAATATTATTTGAATCTTCTCTAAATTCTTATACGCATGATTTGATATCTTTGTATTTCTCTTCGAATTATCGGTTTGGTTTGGCCAACTAGATTGGTATTTCTTGCAATGGGAGAGGTGCTTAGTTTTGGGTTCAGTCTTGCGGTGTCCTCACCCAGTGACATACTAGGGGTAGCGAGGCACGTATTGTATTGTTGACATCAAGGATAAAAAGATGGGGTTTTCATCATATTGCTTGAGTTTATCCCTCTACATCATGTCATCTTACTTAAGGCGTTACTCCGTTCTTTATGAACATAATACTCTAGATGCATGCTGGATAGCGGTCGATGTGTGGAGTAATAGTAGTAGATGCAGAATTGTTTCGGTCTACTTGACATGGACGTGATGCCTATATGCATAATCATTGCCTTGGATATCGTCATAACTTTGCGCTTTTCTATCAATTGCTCGACAGTAATTTGTTCACCCACTGTATTCTTTGCCTTCAAGAGAGAAGCCTCTAGGGAAACCTATGGCCCCCGGGTCTATTTTCCATCATATATTTTCAAATCTATATACCAAAAATACCTTGCTGCAACTTATTTACTTTTTTTACGTTTTGGCAATCTTATATACCTATCTCTATTAGATCTCACCTTTGCAATTGACCGTGAAGGGATTGACAACCCCTTTATCGCGTTGGGTGCAAGTGTTTGATTATTTGTGCAGGTGCGTAGATTGGGGACTTGCTTGTACCTCCTACTGGATTGATACCTTGGTTCTCTAACTGAGGGAAATACTTATCTCTACTTTGCTACATCACCCTTTCCTCTTCAAGGGAAAAACCAACGCAAGCTCAAGAAGTTGCAGAAGATACTATTGTTTTATTAGTTGTAACACCCTGGATTTTGCGCATTTTCTTTTTCTTTTAATTTTGGTCCGGATTCGCTTTTCTGTGGTTTAGTAGTCTTGCAACCTGGAGGGATCACCCTTCATTCTTCTTCCCGAGTGGCTTGCCAACCTCAAAACCATTCCAAGACCTTGGCATTTCCATCTTGGACCAACCCCCAATATTCTTTTTCTTGAGAATATTCCTTTTTCTATTAAAGGAATAATCATGTCTGCCCTGAGTGGTGAAGCAACCCACCTTTCCATCATTCCCAAAATTCCCAAATAATTCTCATAAATTGTTTGGGTCATATTTTCCACAAATATGTCAAATCCTTCCTTGCCATGTTCAAAAATATTTCACAAATACTCCTTTTCTGATTCTGCCCTAGTTGCCAAGTTGAGAAGCAAGTACCATTTATATTTGCTTGCTTGCTCTCAAACTTTTTGTGCACTCTTTCCTATCCATATCATTGCCACATGCCAAAATTCAACTTTATTTGGATATTAAATCTCTCTTGGCTAATTTCCAAAGTTTCTGGGCAACTAGAATCTTTGTGAAGCAAGTGCTAGCTAGGAGTATCCAAATGAGTTGAAATTTTGTAAGCATGTTCATATGCTCAAATCATGACTCTCCACCATGTTTCAACCCTATCCAATCATCTATCTGAGCATAGCATCAAATCTTGGTTTCTGGTCAGATTTTCACATTGTGAAGCAACTATATTTTATATTGCTCCATAATTTCTGAAAATTTACCAGAGCATTCTACTTCCCATGTAACCTATCTCTACAAAATTTGGGCTCATTTCATCTTCCCAATAATTCCCTATAATTTTCCTAAGATTCTGGTCAGAGAGGGTAGCTGTGAAGGAAGTACCATTTTGGCTTGTCCAAATGGTATGAAATTTTTATGGCACTCTCATATAACCAAATCATCATGCTATACCAAATTTCAGCTCAAGTTGCTACTCCATGTGAGTGGCACGTCAAGATTGAGCTTCTGGACCAGATTGGTCAGTTGCAAAGCAACTATATTAAATCTTGGTCCATTTCTCTCCAAACTTAACAGGATTGTAGTCCTTCCTACCCTAACACTCCCAGACATCTTGTTTGGCTCTTATCAATTCTCTGCTCCTCACAGCTTCATGCCCAAGTTTTCTACAGCAAACTTCAGATGAACACCCCCATCTAACCACAGTTCCTATCATCGATCCATCACCTCCCAGAGACTGTTCCTTGGAAGGACAACACTCTGGGCATGACTTGGCACGCCAGAATGCACAGCGTGTGCCAGTGCACGCGGTGACCATGCGTTTGGCATGCCAGCCAGCGCGCTCTGGTGATTAAACCGCTCGGTTTCATCGGTTCCTTCGCTCCCTCGCCACCTCTTCATGTCCAGGGGCTTCCCCTCGTCATCGCCTTCGCTCTAGACCCATCTCCCCCTCCGGATGCCTCCTCGCCGCGCCGCGACGAACGTCGCCGTACATACTCTGTTCATCTACAGCCGCCGCCGTATACGAACGAGCTCGAGCCTTTCGGAGCACGCCTAAACCCTCTTCGCTCCTCCGTGAAGCTTCCCGATGCCGCTAAACGCCAGCCACGCCTCCCCGCAGCGCCAGTGTACCGATGAGCTCGCCACGGCGGCCGAGCTCATCCCCTCCATCGCCGCAGCTATAAAAGGCCCCCAAGCCCCTCTCGTCTGCACCACCAGGCTCACCATATCCCACCGGTCCTCCCCGACCGCTCCATCCCTCCCCGGAGTTCCTCCTTGACCGCCATCGCCGCCATGGCCACTGCCTCTGCCCACTCCAATTCCGGCGGTCCCGCGCTCCTCCCTCCGTTCCATCTCCACCAAACACCTCCACCACCACCCCGGAGCCACCCCAGCACCTCTCCTCCTCCTCCGATGCCCTCTTCCTGCGAGCTCGTCGTCGGCCAAAGCCCCTGTCTGCTGCTACCAGAGCCCTGCTCGGCCCCGACCTCTCCGGTGAGCATGACTGGTCCAGGCGGATGCGGCTCGTTCCGCTGATCTCGCCGGTGTGCCGGCCGTCGCGAACGGAGGACCACAGCGACGGCGGGCGTCACCGGAGTTCGCCTCTCCTTCGGCCAGGCACGGGCGAGAGGAAGGAGATGGCGTCGCCCCGCCAGCTGGCCAGTGGGCCCCGCGGTCCCACATGTCGGCCACACGGGGTTGACTTCGCATCGGGCCCGCGGGAGTAAGTGGAAACGTACTCACCCTTTCTACGTTTTCGTTTGCCCGAAGGCGTATTCTTGTGCGGCTGTGGCTAAGAATACGTTTTCACTTCTGGAAAACGTATTTCACCTTAGGCGCTTTCTGTTTTCAGCCACCAGGGACTTGTTTGTGAGGAACCTTTTTGTAGATTGGTCCCTGGACTTCAAACGGCTATAACTTTTTAACCGAGACTCCGATCGAGGTGATTCCAAAGCCCACTTCTTCGTCTCATCAAGTTCTATCTGTTGGTATCATTTTCACTACGAGGTCCTACTGTGAAAATGACCATTTTACCCTTGCCCGTAAACAGCCCCCTCCGAGAGAGAACTGTTTCCGGCAATCAACTCCGCGGGCTCTCCGCACTACTTCCCGATGGTTCCTTCATCTCCAGGCAAGCCACAACTCTCATCTGCATAATTGCATTGCATAGTTTAACTATTTACTTCAACAACAAGTATGAGTTATTTGTGAAATGGATTGGATCATACAATGCTTTAGTTAATTCTTGGATAGGTGACTACCAAGTTGAGTACCGGATTGTAGTGACTAGTAGTTTACCCACTCGTTGATGCTATGATGTTGAGATTACCGTCTATGATTATGTTGGATTTCATCCGGCAGTTCATGGAGATGAGTTAGTAGCAGTGGCTTAAGCATACTGGTTACCGGATTTCTAGCCAGATATCGTTTTGACTTGGATTGCTATGATATCGGAGTGTCAACCATGAAAGAGATTGTTCGAAGATTAGGTACTTCATGGCTGATCCAGAGTCACCTGTCCGGACTTATCCGTGCAGCCACATTTGCCGGTATGGGACGGCCTTGACTTGGTTTGATCGCGTGCTCTTTCACCGGTACCGCCTGATAGGGAAGGTTATGCGTGCGCGCTACCCTGGCCCGGTAGGCGGCGATAGCCTTGTGAGCCCAGTTGAGTTATATGGTACTAGGTCCCCGTTTGGGACAGTTTGTTAGCCACGACGGTGGCAGGTGTCACGCGGTGACACAGGGGCCACCCAGGGCAGGACTCCGGGGGAGGATGATTGCCGGTGGTACGATGGGAGAGTCACGGGTCAGGCGGGTTTCGTTGGAGCAACGCTGGTCCACCCGAATGGGATCACGAGGTCAGGTGCTCCATGGTGTGGGTAAAGTGTGCAACCTCTGCAGAGTGTAAAATCTATTCAAATAGCCGTGTCCACGGCATTGGATAGTCCGTCCAGACCTCACTAGGTGGTCAACCATAGAAGTGGTAATGATGGAAGAACTCGTCATATGATCGGAAGTACTCGATGGATCATGAGTATTCCGAGGGTTGTGAGACAACCCGGAGGAGAGTAAGTTTGTTAGCCTTGTGGTACAGTTGGTATCAGGGATATGCTATGTATGCTATGGGATGGCAACGGGATGAGTGGTCGGATGACCACATGATTGGACTTGGAGCAGGTTCGGACTGGAACCTGAGGTTATTCGAAGTATGAATTAAACTACTTAATATGCTTTACCTTATTGCATCTACTCTGCTATGATGTTGTCTTACCTTAATGCTGATGTTTGTTGCGAGCTTGCGAGTACATTCAAAGTACTCACCTGGCGTGTCATGCCAGTTTGCAGGTCATGCCATGATTGCTTGCTTGTCGAGGATCCCGAGTTTGCGACCTAGGATACGCGTTCTAGCCAGAGTCCCTGCGAAGTGGAGTCCATCACTGCCGTCGCTGTTCCGCTGCCGAGAGAGTTACTCCACTGTTAGCATAGAGCTACCCCGGGCAGGCGTACTGTCGCCGTGCCGATGTAATCCTTGTACCCTTTGTAACCATATCCATTGTAATAAAGAGCTGATTTGTTCTATGCCAACAGTGCCGTATTCTAGAGGACTTGTCCCTGGGCTGGAATACGGGGCGTTCCGGTCTTCTCTGAGCCGGGGTGCCACATTAGTATGCTTGAAGTATTATTTATTTTATGTCAATATTAAACTTTTGTTTTGAATCTTATGGATCTAAATATTCATGCCACAATAAAGAAAATTACATGGATAAATATGTTAGGTAGCATTCCACATCAAAAATTCTGTTTTTATCATTTACCTACTCGAGGACGAGCAGGAATTAAGCTTGGGGATGCTTGATACGTCTCCAACGTATCTATAATTTTTTATTGTTCCATGCTATTATATTATCTATTTTGGATGTTTTATATGCATTAATATGCTATTTTATATTATTTTTGGGACTAACTTATTAACCCAAAGCCCAGTGCCAGTTTCTGTTTTATTCCTTATTTTTGAGTTTTACACAAAAGGAATATGAAATAGAGTCCAAACGGAATAAAACTTTACGATGATTTTTCTTGGACCAGAAGACACACGTAGGACTTGGAGAGGAAGTCAAAAGAGTCCCGAGGGCTCCACAAGCCCTCAGGGCGCGCCCTAGGGGGCGTCCCCTGGCTTGTGGGCCCCACGGGAGTCCTCCAACCCTAATCTTTGGCCTATAAATTCAGAAATATTCCCAAACGACCAGAAGCGTCCACCAAAATACTTTTCCGCCGCCGTAACCTTCTGTACCCGTGAGATCCCATCTTGGTGCCTTTTCCGGCATCCTGCCGGAGGGGGATTCGATCACGGAGGGCTCCTACATCAACTCTATTACCCTTCCGATGAAGCGTGAGTAGTTTACCACAGACCTACGGGTCCATAGCTAGTAGCTAGATGGCTTCTTCTCTCTCTTTGATTCTCAATACCATGTTCTCCTCGATGTTCTTGGAGATCTATCCGATGTAATATTCTTTTGCGCTGTGTTTGTTGAGATCTAATGAATTGTGGATTTATGATCAGCTTATCTATGAATATTATTTGAATCTTCTATGAATTCTTATATGCATGATTTGATATCTTTGTATTTCTCTTCGAATTATCGGTTTGGTTTGGCCAACTAGATTGGTTTTTCTTGCAATGGGAGAGGTGCTTAGTTTTGGGTTCAATCTTGCGGTGTCCTCACCCACTGACAAAGTAGGGGTAGTGAGGCACGTATTTGTATTGTTGCCATCAAGGGTAAAAAGATGGGGTTTTCATCATATTGCTTGAGTTTATCCCTCTACATCATGTCATCTTACTTAAGGCGTTACTCTGTTCTTTATGAACTTAATACTCTAGATGCATGCTGGATAGCGGTCGATGTGTGGAGTAATAGTAGTAGATGCAGGCAGGAGTCGGTCTACTTGACACGGACGTGATGCCTATATGCATAATAATTGCCTTGGATATCGTCATAACTTTGCGCTTTTCTATCAATTGCTCGACAGTAATTTGTTCACCCACCGTATTATTTTCCTTCAAGAGAGAAGCCTCTAGTGAAACCTATGGCCCCCGGGTCTATTTTCCATCATATATTTTCAGTTCTATAAACCAAAAAAACCCAAAAATACCTTGCTACAATTTATTTACTTTTATTTTGTTTTATGTTTTAGTAATCTTTTATATCTATCTCTATCAGATCTCACCTTTGCAAGTGACCGTGAAGGGATTGACAACCCCTTTATCACGTTGGGTGCAAGTGTTTGATTGTTTGTGCAGGTGCATATATTGGGGACTTGCTTGTATCTCCTACTGGATTGATACCTTGGTTCTTAACTGAGGGAAATATTTAACTCTACTTTGCTGCATCACCCTTTCCTCTTCAAGGGAAAAAACAATGCAAGCTCAAGAAGTAGCACACCGCGACTTGAAGGATGAACAAGGCGGAATGATTGTATTGATTGTCCGCCTCTTCTCTTGGGGTGAGGTTGTTTGGATCATGAGGGTAGAAACCTTGCTCGATGATTCTTCAAAGATTTTTAGAGTTGTGATTCAAATGAGACTTGATACGAAAAACCCAATTAGCGAAATCACCCTTCACAGGCTTAGGAGGAGGACCAAGATGGTTTATATGAGGGGTAGGGACCGGTCCTCCATAGACCAGGGGAGGAGGAACCGAGGCAAAGGTTCCCATCCCATTCTTGTTATGAGAGGAGGAGGTTTGAGTACCTTTAGCCACTTCCTTATCAGAATTGGCCTCGAACTCCGATGCAGTGCGATTAACCACTTGCAATGGACCAGTAGAAGTTTTCAACCCCTCAAGGAGTTCTTTAAGCATGGACTTGACCTCGGTCGTCATAGACGTCTTAAGTGAAGCCATAGCTTCATTTAAGTTGTCTCAGGTGACTGAAGTCAACTCCACAGCCTTGGGCACTTCATCAACCCCACCCCCGTCGTCAACCATACTCTTCGGGTGGTGAAACCCTTAATAAAGAGACGAGGCTCTGATACCAATTGAAAGGATCGATATGGTTGACTAGAGGGGGTGAATAGGCAACTACCAATTTTTAGCTTTTCTTAACAAATTAAGTTTAGCAACAAATAGGTTGTCTAGATATGCAACTAGGTGAGCAACCTATATGATGCTAGCAACAACAACAACAACAACACAAGCAAGCAAAGGATACAACACAAATAAAGCTTGCACAAAGTAAAGATAAGAAGTAACCACAAGTGGAGCCCGTGGAGACGAGGATGTGTTACCGAAGTTCCTTTCCCTTTGAGAGGAAGTACGTCTCCGTTGGAGCGGTGTGGAGGCACAATGCTCCCAAAGAAGCCACTAGGGCCACCGTATTCTCCTCACGCCCTCACACAATGCGAGATGTCGTGATTCCACTAGTGGTGCCCTTAAAGGCGACGACCGAACCTTTACAAACAAGGTTGGGGCAATCTCCACAACTGAATTGGAGGCTCCCAACACCACCACGAAGCTTCACCACAATGGAATGTGGCTCCGAGGTGACCTCAACCGTCTAGGGTGCTCAAACACCCAAGAGTAACAAGATCTGCAAGGGATTAGTGGGGGGAATCAAATTTCTCTTGGTGGAAGTGTAGATCAGGGCCTTCTCAACCAATCCCTAAAGAATCAACAAGTTTGATTGTCTAGGGAGAGAGATCGGGTGAAAATAAGCTTTTGGAGCAACAATGGAAAGTTTGGGGAGGAAGAGGTAGTCTTCTTGGGGAAGAAGACCCCTTTATATAGTGGGGGACAAATCCAACCGTTATGTAGCCCACAGCCTGCACATAAGCGGTACTACCGCTTGGGGAGAGGTACTACCGCTCAAGCGGTAGTGACCGGAAGTAAGTGCAATGACACAGGGGCCACGGGCCAGTAGTGCCGCCGGAGCGATACTACCGCTCTCCCCCACGGTACTACCGCTGGGGTTGCAGTACTACTGCACTGTGGTAGCAGGGGTTGTGGTAGTACGGTAGCAATGGTACTACCACCCAGAATGGGTGGTACTAGCGCTTACAGCCGGTACTGCCGCTCCTTGCTACCGCTGAGGAAAATAGGGGAACGCTGAAGAGCAGAGCCATGAGCGGTAGTGGCAATAGTAGTAGGTGCGGTACTACCGTTTTGTAAGTGGTACTACCACTCCTACTACCGCGCCTACTACCGCTTGCCCTACTGGGTCAAATGAGGTTCCATGGAAGTGAGCCAGTGGGACTACCGCTGGACTACCATGCAACCTGAAATGAAAAATCGAGACCCGAGCAAAGGGCGGTAGTACACTCGGTACTACCGCTGCTATCAGCGGTACTACCACTGGCAGCTCTCCAACACCCCTTCTTCAATACAGAGGCAGAACTCCATCGAAGCGAAAAGGCAACGGGGGTGCAAAGTAGAATGTGTACGTGATGATTCCACCCAAACCTTTCCGAAACGGACCCCCTCTTGATAGTATGGTTTCCCTACGACTCAAGTCTGCCAAAAAGAAACGCAGGAAAGCCCATCGTCTTCACACTAAACTCCGAGGGGCTCGAATCATCTTGTGCCATATGATCAATTATCTAAAATGCTCAATGCGCACGATTATTCCGCAAAAGCAATGTCATCAATCACCAAAACCACTAAGGGAGAAATATGCCCTAACACCTTCGGTGCCACGACCCCTCCTAGAGACACCTTGACCACGACCACCTTCGGCGTTGCTCTCAACCAGCATCGCAATCATCATCGAACACCCGATTTGGGGGAAACCCAGACTGCCTCCACAACCACTTCTGGTGCACACCACCACCATGTCGATCCACCACCTCGCCGCATGAGGCACGTCAGAGGCCGTTGACCCTCGCCAATCTTAGCTTGCGTAGCTTGCCGCCGCCAAAAGCCAGATCGGTGCCCACCATCTTGGAAATATGCCCTGGAAGCAATCATAAAGTATAATTTTATTTTCATATTCGTAATTAATGTTTATATTTTTTATTATAATTGCAATGGTTTGAATGAGAAGTTCAGAGGAAAACTCAGTTACATGTGTGGAAACATAAACACCAAATAGATTCACCTAAAAGCACCAAATAGATCCCTAGTCTCTGCTCTAAGACTAGCTCATATATTGCAGAAGATCAAATTTTCCTGATCATGGGTGTTGTTAAAGTAATAAGGATGTCGACAGTAGTGAGAACACATTGTTGTTGAACAATGGTGTTGCATAGACACAACTTATGATACAGCAAGATCCGACCGTAACTTAGTTCTCGGTATTATCATATTTTGGGTTAGAGTTTACTTGCGCCCTCAGACCATAAGAATATCATAGTCCTTGATGAGTCCACTTTTGCTTCATATTTTACTTCTTGTTTTGCATCATAGCCGTAGGATTTTTGGGATTTTATTCGTTCGTGCATCCTCTTTGTTTGATTTCACCAGGATCTTGACGGAGGAAATAATGGAAGCATTAAAGAAGAGAATATCAATATATCGATGAAAATCACACTAATTGGCGTGGTAAAAGACTACCATATAAAGCGGGAACCAAGTGCTAGAAGGGGTTGCCGCACATGCGCATCTAGGAGCGAAAATGGCGCCTAGGATAAAACAAATCCATTCTTTGTCATAATTATTCCTCATAGAAGTATGTTGCCAGCACATCCATGATAATACGCATTTTTGTCAGTATACTTCCATGACATAATAGTTTTGTTTGAGCCAAAATGTCACGAATGTGTCTTTTTCTTGTAGTGTTGGCTTGTGCATTACTTGCCTTATAACCCCTCCCTTCTGAATGTGCTAGTATGGTTGAGCATGAAGATGTCGAGGACACTGCCATGCTTGAATTACAATCCTTACAGCTTGACATTCAAACTCTGCAAAAGTATGGACATGAAGGTAGAAAGGAATTTAGTGACTTTTTTGGTATTCTTGCTAAGAGTTTTGTCAGCATTCAACAAAATTTTGACACTATCTAGAGCAATTTGGCCAAATTGTTTGTTGTGGTGTATGCGAACACAGGGAAGATGATTGAGAACAAAGCACCTGAAACACCAAATTCTCATCGTCCAACCACTTCTAGTGATGACACCAATGAATGTTACTATTCCAGTAGTACACTCTCCTCCTTTAAATGGAAAGTGTCATGTTGTTGACTCTGCTATTATACATGACTGTTGATGCAATAATTTGCCTCCTTGTGTTTTGGAGATTGTTTTCATAAACAGTGTGAGACTAATGTGTTTGCTAGTGCACACAGAGTGACAAGTCCCTGGAGTCATGAGGTGTTTGGTACAAACTCTGAAGATAATCTCCTGCGAGGCAGCAAAGATTATCACTGAAGATTATGCCTGTCGAAAGTGACCCCTCAAAATTGTTGATGTGAAGCAATTGGTTCGGTGCTTGTCCGAAGAAATTGACTGCAGCCGAGAAGTTTGAAGACGAAGCGAAGACGTAGTATTTGTTTTGTAGTTCATCTTTCTCTTTCTTCAGTCATAGGACCATCGTACTATTAAGAGGGGTACAGTGTTCGAAGCTCACGGTTCTCTGATGCTAAACCCAAATCTTAAGTGAGATGAGAGAAATCTCTTTGTGTTCCGAATAAATACTCGTCATTAAGAGACGAAGTTCTTCTTCATTGCGAGAGATTTGATTCGGACCGAGGAGTTAGCATTTCTTGCTCCGCAAGTAATGTTGCCATTGTGCTAAAAAATCCGATCTTTAGATACGTGTCACTTGGAAATTGGCTAAGTGGTCATGTCCAAAATGGTCTTTTCCCATCTGGAACATAGGGGCTATAAATAGCCCACCCCATCCAACGTGCACCGTTGGCTGCTCCTTGATATTTTGAGAAGATTAAGTGAGCACCCTCTCTCCCAAGTGATTTGAGTTTAAAATCCACCGAGAGAAAGACACCAGAGCCGAAAAATTAGATAGTGGTTTGCATCACTCAAATATAAGTCTGGTACGCCCCGCCTATTACTCTTGAGAGCTGCGAACTCTCTAGACGGTTAGGTGTCAATTTCTTCAGTGACCAAGAGTAATTGTGGTTCATGGAGAAGAAGTCCGTAAAGGTTCGGAGATCACCTCAAGTATCTACCACAAGTGATCGGCACTGATTGACGAATCAGTTGTCAAGGAGAATAGGGTGAAGAGAGCTTATCTTCTGTGTTCAATCACAACCCCTCCAACCAGACATCCTTTTGCATAAGGGCGAACTGGTCTACCAAATCATTCGTCGCCATCAAGCAAGGCTGGTTTCATCTGTACTCAATTTACATTCGATTCATGTTTTATTTTAAGTTTCGGCCATGTGATTCCTTTTGGTGTATGCTTTAGTTTTCTCTTGTTAGTTGTTATTCGACATCTGCTCACTGTTTACTTTCATTCCGCTGCAGGGTTCCGAGAGATTTGAAGTTTCCTAAAGAAATTTCAAATCTCCCATTCACAGCCGCTAGTAGACATACTTCGTTCCTATAATCAGTATCAGAGCAAGGTACTCCTTGTCTCTGTTTATTAAGCTCTAACCACCTTGGAGTTTAAGTATGTCTTCAGTGAACTACAAGTCACATCTCAAGATCCCCGTCTTCGGTGGGACGGACTATCCTTCTGGAAGGAGAAGATGAAGATCCGTCTCCGAGCTATTGATGATGATATGTGGCACGTTGTGCAGTCTACCTGTGTCATTCAAGTGCCTTAGTATCCCATTGACTATGAGAATAAGCTCATTCAGACGGAGGCTCAAGCGAAACCTAAAATCTGTGGTCATCTTTCTCGAGCACAATTTCTTCGCTATCGTCAGTGTGAAACTCACAAGGAATTGTGGGACATTCTCGAAAAAATCAATGAGGATGTGTCCACTCAGAAGGAAGCCTGCATCGATACCCTTTGTGCCAAGTTCAACCGGTTCAAGAGAATTGGAAACAAAAGCTGGCAGGGAACTTTCAATCGACTAAGTGACATTGCAAATGAGCTCCAGGACCTAGCGGGCAAAGACATCACAGATCATGAAGTTGCAAAGAAGTTGCTCAGATCTCTGGACATTTCACTCGACACTCTAGTTCTGATGATCAGGGAAAGAGCTAACTTCAAAGTTCTCGATTTAGCTGATATCATGGAGAGGCTGAACACACATGAGGAACAAGAAGAAGAAAAGAGAGATCTCTATGGCTCAAGTTACCGAAAGAGTCATGCACTGAAAGTTGTGGTTGAATCTTCTTCAGCAGACAATGTCGAAGAAGATTCCGATGATCCTGATAGTATATCAAGGAATCTGGTTCTATATCTGATGAAAATGCTAGGTTGAAGGTTCTTCTTCAGACAGGTATGTTCAAAAGCCTCAAAGGGCATCAAACCCTCTGTGATGTTCTCAAGAAAACCATCCTTCACAAGAATCCTAGAAAGGAAGGATTGGGTTTCAAAAGGAAACTCAATGATAATGGCACGTACTAGGAACCTGAGCAATATCCTCGTACTATGTGGGTACCAGCAAGAAGCAAAACTCTCAATCCCGCATTACTCTCGGTGTATGATTGTCCCATTCTCCAATATGTTGATGATGATTCCTTGGACAATTATAAATTGTTTAAGAACCAGCGTGGTGAGGCTTTTTCTCGCTACGTTGGGCCAAAGAGCAGGAATGGACCTCCGAAGAAATCCACCTGGGTTTCGAAGAAAACCATTGATACGTCCCAAATGTATCTACTTTTCCAAACACTTTTGCTCTTGTTTTGGACTCTAATTTGCATGATTTGAATGGAACTAACCCGGACTGACGTTGTTTTCACCAGAATTGCCATGGTGTTATTTTTGTGCAGAAATAAAAGTTCTCGGATTGGGTTGAAAATTTACAGAGAATATTTCAGAATATATAAAAAAATATTGGCGAAGAGAACTACCGGTGGGGGGGCCAGCCAAGAACCACAAACTCATGGGGCGCGCCCACCCCCCCCCCCCCCCCCCCGGCCCCGGGCGCGCCTAGTGGGCTTGTGGGCCCCTGGAGCCTCCGGTTGCCCTAAGTCCAACTCTATAAGTACTGTCTCACGGAGAAAAAATCAAAGAAAAAGAATCATCGCATTTTACGAGACGGAGCCACCTCCACCTCCTGTTCTTCATCGAGAGGGCTGATCTGGAGTCCGTTCGGGGCTCCAGAGAGGGGGCGTCATCATCATCAACCATCCTCCATCAACAATTCCATGATGCTCACCACCGGAAGTGAGTAATTCCTTCATAAGCTTGCTGGACGGTGATGGGTTGGATGAGATTTGTCATGTAATCGAGTCAATTTGTTAGGGCTTGATCCCTAGTATCCACTATGTTGTGAGATTGATGTTGCTATGGCTTTGCTATGCTTAATGCTTGTCACTAGGGCCCGAGTGTCATGATTTCTGATCTGAACCCTTTATGTTTTCATGAATATATTTGAGTTCTTGATCCTATCTTGCAAGTTGTATGCACCTATTACGTGTTATGATCCGCATACCCAAAGGTGACAATAATTGGGATTCTTTCCAGTGATTACCGTAGTATAAGGAGTTCATGTATTCACCATGTGTTAATGCTTTGTTCTAGTTCTCTATTAAAAGGAGGCCTTAATACCCCTTAGATTTCCTTATGGACCCCGTTGCCACGGGAGGGTGGGACAAAAGATGTCATGCAAGTTCTTATTATAAGCACGTATGACTATATAAGGAATACATGCCTACATTACATTGATGAATTGGAGCTATTGTGTATCGCTCTAGGTTGTGACTGTTATATGATGAATGTCATCCAACACAAATATCCATCATTGATCCAATGCCTACGCTTTTCTCATATTGGTCTTTGCTAAGTTACTTTCGTTGTTGCTGCTGTTACAATCATCACAAACTGCTACTATTCCTGTTCCTGTTACTATTGCTACTGCTACTATCAAAACTATCATACTACTGTGCTACTAAACACTTTGCTGCAGAAATATAATTTCTCAGGTGTGGTTGAATTGACAACTCAACTGCTAAGGGTCATAAATATTCTTTGGCTCCCCTTGTGTCGAATCAATAAATTTGGGTGAAATACTACCCTCGAAGACTGTCGTGATCCCCTATACTTGTGGGTTATCAACCATCGAGGTATTACCAGTAACTGCCACTCTAACCATGCGGGCTAAAAATGCTCGATACATTCTCGGGAAGGTTCGACAAAATGAGTATATGCATACTTCCTCTAACCACTATGCTCACTCGTCTGGAAGAATTACAATGCATACTCCTTTGATTATGCTCGGTATTCTCCGAGAAACAATTCTTGTGGTTACCAAAAAAATCATATCTTGCTCGCTCATATGTTTCTCGGCCGCCGGCCAGGATGTGGGTGGTTAAGAAAGTCTAATTCTCTTGCACGACTATGTCTCCAGGTGCACTGAATGGATCATGGATAGTGGATGCACTAGTCATATGACCGGAGACAAGACGTTGTTTGTCGACCCCAACTTAAGTGCTTCTTCTCAAAAGTTCATTACTTTCGGCGACAACAACAAAGAAAGGTAATTGGGCTAGGTAAAGTTGATATATCCAAAGACAAGAGCATTGAGGATATTTTACTTGTTCAGTCTCTTAGATTCAATCTCATGCCAGTAGGCAAACTTTGTGATCTTGGCATGCTAGTTTTATTTTCGATCATCAAATGCATTGTCTTTATGGCCATTGAATTCATTCGTCTTTGAGGGAAATAGAAAAGGTGATTTGTAGATTGTAGATTTCTCTAACGGTCCCTCAATCCAAACTTGTTTTCTTGCAAAAACAACCGAAGGATGGCTGTGGCACCGAAGACTTGGTCATGCAGGTATGAGGAATATGCAGACTCTCGTGAAGAAAAATCATCTTTATGGCATTCCTGATATGAAATTCGACAAAGATCATCTCTGTGGTGCTTGTGAGGCTGGCAAATTGGCCAAGAAGCATCACTCCTCCAAAATTGTCATGACTACAACAAGACCTCTGGAAATTCTTCATATGGACTTATTCGGGCCTCAGACTTATTCAAGTTTCGGTGGCAGTCATTATGGTCTGGTTATCGTTGATGATTTCTCTCGATAAACCTGGGTGTTTTTCTCGAAGACAAGACTTGCAACCAAGATATCTTCAAATGATTCACCAAGAAAGCTCTGAATGAATATGAAGTGAGAATCAAGCATGTCAGAAGTGACAATGGCACCGAGTTCAAGAATACTCATATTGAGATTTTCTCGATGAATCGGCGTCGATCGGGCTTCACCCGTCAATGCGCTCTGGCGGTGACGAGGGGAGGGGACTAGAGACCCACAACGGCGACAAGGGTTAGACTTGTTGCGCCACCACCCACACCCCCTGTCGCTCGCGGGACCGTGCGGGGTCTCCTTCAGGGCATCTCCAATGCTGACCCGCAAATTTGCTCCGGCATCGGTCCATGGACAGGAGGGATCAGTTCACGGAAACTGATGCCGGAGGCCGCCATCCAACGCCGCCCGCATACATTTCAACTACATTTTGAACTAAACAGACGAAATTCATGCAAACCGGGCGGATTTACGTATAAACTAGAAGAGATTCATGCAAACACGACAGATTTCATATAAACTTGATGAAATTCCTTACATTTCGGACATACTTCAACTAAAAGTGTAGATCGTCCGTCTCTGGGGTATAATTTCAGACATACTTATATTCTGAACCTAATCTAAATGATCGTCGGTGCCTGTTCCCCGTGTACGGCCATGAGCCCCGAGAAGTGAAGCACTAACACTTGCCTTCGCCTTCTCCAGTTCCGCCTTGGCGCTCTCCAGCTCTACCTCAGCAGCCTCCGCCATCGTAGTTTGAGCGACTAATCGGCCGCTGATTACGAGCCCGCCAAGCTTGGCTTCAGGCAGAGGGTAGGAGCGATGGCTTCCCGAGCGGCAGCGACCTACCATGCACTGCTCTTCATCGCTATCGTGGCGCCTGCGGACGTGCCGGCTTCATGGTCGTGGCGGCGGGGCGCGGCCTCGACAGAGCCGGCAATGTCCTCCTCGTAGTCAGTCTTGCCCACACCTCGTCTGCCGCCTCGTCAAACTCGTTGTAGGCAGCCTCCAGTTCCGCCCGACGTTGGCGTTACTACCAGCGGGCGAGGCGGATCTCACGAACGGAGTGGTAGGACTCGAAGCAGCGCCGCCTACTCCGCCATGTCCGCGTCCGGCGCGATCACCCTGTCGGCGTCGAGCTACTCCTTCGCCTGCTGGTGCTCCTAGAGGAGCTGCAGGTTGTAGGCTGCGTCGGTGTGCACCTCCGGGAACTTCTTCTCCCACTCCTCCCGCACCATGTCCATGTAATGGGAAAGGGCCTCGCGGATGATCATGGTGCAATGCACCGACTAGGGTGGCGCCGGCTCGTCCTCGACCACGCACTACTAGGGAAAAGCCTAGCAGTAGCGCGGGTTTTAGGTGTATCAGTAGCGCGGGGACCCGCGCTACTGCTACGGCGCTACAGCTAAAGGCTAGCAGTAGCGTTGGTTCACCTGCGCTACTGCTATACCTACTTAGTAGCAGCACTTCCTGCAGAAAGTGCTACTGGTAGTTACTGGCAGCGCGCCTCTCTGCCCGCGCTACTACTATTATTACGTATTCTATTTCTTTTTTATTTTATGTCGTATTCATACACCATTATACAAGTTTTCATACAGTAGCAATTTAGAGATTGTTTTTACATCATAATGAGTTATTACATCACTGGGTGAAAGAACCGTGGATTAGTTTCAACTGGATGGATCCTAAGTGACCAAGTCATGGATTATCATGATAATCCATGACTTGGTCACTTAGGATCCATCCACTTGAAACTAAGTTGCGGTTCTTTCACCCAATGATATAATAACGCATCATCATCATATCATTAACAACTTATCATCATAATACATCATTGTCATATAACAACTCCTCATGATCATCATTTTCGTCCATGAGACATCATATAACAACTTGGTCACTAGTCATAATCACAACTCCTCCTCATCATCATCATCAACTCTAACACATTGTAGCACATAATAACACATTGTACCTAGGACCTACTCCTCTCTCATAGGACCTACTACCCTCTCTAAGGTAAAATAGCATAAAACAAGATAGGCCCTGGCGCTCCATTATGGAGAATGGAGACTATCCTGTCTCCAATTCTTGCGCTTCGCATAATGTTGCTTCCAAGTAGCTCTCTATGATTGTCCATACATTTTTTCCATTCTTTGGTTGTCATGTCTTCATCGGTTTTAGAAATCCGGTATGAACAGCGGTGAAGCCTAGGATGACCTGGCCGTAAGCTAATAACATCAAGGTGACCTTTCGGAAACATCAGATCAGGCACACAATCCTTCGGGATTTTCTGTTGAAAAACATAATAATAATGTCGTAGTTAGCAATGTAGTTTAGCTTTATAAGAATTTATGCAAAAGATGCATGGATGTCGTAATAGTAAAAAAATCTTACAATGCCATCTCCATGGATGTTACCGTAGTTCAACACATGCACTAATGGCACGTATTGACCATAATGTGCAGGAGTTTCATGATTGATATTGTAATTCTCAACATCAATAATAAATGAGATAAGATGATCTTTCTCCTGATAAGTTAATTCTGCGCCATCGATGTAGTAGGTTCTGTCTACCATCTTTCGTACATTTTTTGAAGAATGAAAATAAGCTGTCAATGGAAATAAGCTGTCAACTATTTTAAAATAAACAATATAAATTACTTAATAAATATGTTTGAGAAACTCACATAGCAGTAGAAGTGGAAGCGTATCAACAAGGATCCAAATGTCCATATTCTCTTCGTCACTGTCAGGATCACCAAGATCCAAGGTTACAAGCATACCCTCATGAAAATCATATGCCTTGCAAAGTGCTTCCCAATTCGGGCAACCAAAATGGGATACGCTCTCAGAATTGTATAGATTTACAGCAAAATCATAACCATGATGGGTCCTTAGGTGAACTATCTTTGTCTCCATATTTTCATGATCTTCAAAATCCAGCTTCTCCAAGACATAGCATCTTGCATGGCATGGGATAAGTTAGTCGAATTGTAAAAGGCAGAAATTACATGTTGAAGAAGCAGAAGTCATGCTTAATTACGAAAAAAACACTTGTCGTCATTGCGTACCGTTTCAACATCGAAGGTCTCGCGGAGCTTAATACTGAAGCGTCGACCTTCTATCAGGTGAGGCCTGTCGCACAGACTCCATTCGTCGCCACACCAGTCGCACTCCGGGAGCCTATCGTCATCGTCAGACATTTTCTATGTTCATAATTCAAAGATTAAACTTGTACAATTCAATATATGTACTACAAAAACTAAATTAGATCATTATTATTCATCAGGGGTTGACTATTGGTCTGTCGAGTCTTTTCTTGAAAACTCTCAGCTCACGTGATGTATATATTCGACCGTCGGTGATGGTAGCTACTCCTGTCATTCCAAAGTGCATTACACCAAAATGTCAAGCACCTTGGAATGAAGAAGAAGCTACCCCCACGACAACAGTCGGGATTCTTCGTCCTCTCATATATGGTGGAGGCTCTCCCTCACTGATTTCTCTCTGACATTTGCGACCGTCGGTGATGGTCGCTCTTCTCTTTCTTCCCGTGCATTACCAAAAGGTCTATCATGAGAAAGAAGAGGAAGAACGACCCCCACGACAACAGTCGGCATTCTTCTTCTCTCATATATGGTGGACACTCCCTCACTGTTTTTTGACTGTCGTATATGGAGCCCCAACAGACTTAAAGTCAACCCAAAATGGCGTTTAATGCTCTTTCCGGCATTTCCAACGCACTCGATATTTCCTATATTATAGCACAAGCCATGCCAAAATTCACGGAAAAATCTGGCATGACCTTTGCTAAAAAAGGACATATCGAGCGCCTGAAATTTGCTGGAACGGAAATTAATCAACACTCCGGCAAAACATAGGCCACTCGGAGGTGTTCCCTGCAAACATGGCCACTTGGGCAAACACATATCCTATTTGAGCAACACTAGATATACATGTTTATATCTACATCATATGAGCATTCAAACTTGATGGTTATTGCATTTCAATGGTTGAAAATATGAACAAAAATATTTCAAAATATCTTATATATAATCCTAACATAACTAAATTTACCAATATAGGTCTCTCTCTCTAAACTAGTTCTATTAACCACTTACTAAATAAACTAGTTCTATTAACCACTTACTAAATAAACTAGTTCTATTAACCACTTACTAAATAAACTATTTCTATTAAACACTTACTAAAAACAATGCAATGTAAGTGTTCTACTCTATTGAACACTTACTAAAATTTCTATTACCCTAGTTCTACCCTAAATTTTCTTACTTCTATTACTAAATTTAGTACCTAAAAATTTCTATTCTTAAAATTTAAAAAATAGAGGGAAGTGGAGGGAGTAGGAACGAAGGGAAGGGTGAGTGAGGGTGGAAGGGAGGAGGCAGACGGATGAGGCAGGGAGGAGGAGGACGGATGAGGCAGGGAGGAGAGGACGGACGAGTCAGGTAGGGAGATGCTTGAGTTATAGGGAGAGTCTGTATGTAGGGTAGGGAATCGTGGGAGGGACGAGGAGGGGAGGGAGGTGGAAGGAGGAGGGATGGAGGAACTACCTCGATGGAGGAGGAGTGGAAGCGTCGGCGATGACGGTGGTCGGGGAGGGCCGAACGTCGGCGGCGGCGGACGACGGGGTGCGTGGGGAGTGAGAGTGGGAGTGAAGAGGGGGAGAGTGAGGGGCGGACGGTGGAGAAGATAGGATGGGTTTAGTAGTAGCGCATGTTAGGGGAAAGCGCTACTGCTAAACTACCTAGCAGTAGCGCGTTTCAAGGGAAAGCGCTACTACTACACTTAGCCTGGCGGCAACGGTGGGGAGTGAGAGTAGCAGTAGCGCCTCATTTTATCCAGCGCTACTGCTAAGGTTCTGTGTATAAGCTTTTCCCTAGTAGTGACGTCCTCCTTTGGGACGTCGGTGGCCTCCAGCTGCCTGCTGGCCGGCAGTAATGGCGGCCATCTCCTTCTTCTGCTTCAGTGGCAGTCTGTCCCAAAGAGCTTTGGAGCGCGAGGAGGCCATGGTGGGAGTGGTGCGGAGAGGAGAAAGGGACTGGAGGAGGATGAATGCGGCTATGACCGGTGATGTGGTTTATATAGCGGGCAAATGGCAATGGTGGGCGGCAGACGGACAGACGGGTGGTGTCGGAGTAGGTTCGTTGGCAATCGCATGTCATTAATGTGGGAGGCAGACGGACGACCATGGTGTCGTTTTAACGCGGAGCAGTCGCGTTGCACCGGGAAGCGGCGTGGCCGGCGCACTCTCGGGTGCCGCACCGCTTCAATGACGGCGCTAGTGAGAGGTCGCGTCCGCTCTGACCGGGTATGAATGCGGCACTGACGCTCTAGAGCGGCGCTGACCGTTTCGGGCGGGAAGCGCGCGTGGATGAGGAAGAGGGTTTGGGTGGGCTAGGGCAGTCAAACGCGGGCGTGGCAGCGGTCCGGACGCCCGCAAAGCCCCCCTAGTTTGTCTGTGGTTTTGCGGAAGAAAGTGTGTCCGGACCACTCGGCGGACCAATACAAGCCCGTGTCGGATAACACAACACGCGATCCGGACATATGCGGGCGGTTCGAGGGTCGGCGTTGGAGATGCCCTCACACAGCACTTTGTGTAGGGAGTTAGTCGTACAGTTTTGTTATTTTGTGTTTTAACAGGGACGTTTATGCAATTGGAGAGGCAGCCTCCCTCCTTCTAGATGCACCCGATGTTTTCCCCATCTAATCACAATCCAGATATTCCCCTCACAAAAAAAAAAGGTAAACAAGCAGCGCCAATGGCATCGCCGCCGCCGTGGTCCGAGTCCGACGACCTCTTGGGTCTCTTCGCCGCCGTACTCCATGGGGCGTGCTGTTCCAGCTGGCACTCCGTTGCTTCCCAGCCATCTTCCTCGCCGTGGTCGGAGCTCCCAGAGGAGATCCTAGGTCTCGTGATGGCCGGCCTCCCTAACCTGGCAGATCGCGCCCGCTTCCAAGCGGTGTGCCGCTCCTGGCGCTCATCGGCTCCCTCTCCGCCGCCTCAGCTGCCGTGGATGCAAGCGGTACTTCGTTCCTGGCAATCAGTTTTCTCCCCTCCTCCGCCGCGGCGGCCATGGAATTGGATCCACGCGGTGTGCCGCCGTTCGCCGCAGCGGCGGACGCCTTGGGATTGCGCTACCTGTCGGCTTCTACAATAAGCACGGGCGCGCCCGCACTCACCCTGGAGGGTGCAGACGAAACCGGTAATTTTTCCCATCTCCATGGCTAATTCCATCTTACATACGTAAAATTTCGATCTGATGTACGCCGGATGATTCTCCTCCTAGGTCCGCCGATGACAATCAGGACTGCATTCCGTTTAGACGCCGGAATAGCAACCCCTCCTTCCCCGACAACTTGCGGTGCATCGGCTCCACGGACAGCTGGCTCGCCCTCGACTACACTGACGATCAGAGAAAAATTCATACATACTTCTTGCACAATCCTTTCTCTAAAGAAGTTGTGTCGCTACCAGAGCTGGATGCCATCGTCGGTAATAGTTCCAAGTTATTTCAGATCCGGAAGGTGCTCATTCGGTCGCCCCCTGATGACCAGCTCGTCGTTATCATGACCAACAATTGGAATTATCCAATCATCTTAATCCGGCCGGGGAAGGGTGTGTGGCTACCGAGGCCACAAACAACCCCCTTCGTTGACATCATTGACATCGTGCTCATTGGAAACAGACTCTACGGGATCTCCATGGCGGAGGACCTCTTCTCCTTCAATATAAGCTTTAGTGCCAATGGCATACCCATGGTTACCAATATCAAGCACCACATCAGATCAGGTGATGCTGATCCCAGTGTTGAGAGCGAAATAGATGAGGCCCAAGACCATAATGAGCACAAAAGGGGGCGGCACCAGCGCAACTTGTATGACTTGAGGACTGGAGACAACATGATCCTTGATGGCATCCTGTGTGACGAGTTGCCTTACGCACCCAACGATCGCCTAGCCACATTTTGGTACTTGCTCGAGTCGTGTGGGAAGCTAATCATGGTGAAGCGGCAATTGCAATGGCCTAAATGTTGTTATAGCAAATTTACTCGTAAGGTGGAGGTTTTTGAGGCAGATTTCAGCGAACGCATCTGGTTGCCGGTGCCAGCTGGGCTAGGTGACCAGGCACTTTTCATCAGCAAACGCTTCAGCAAGTCTGTTTCTGCATCTGGAGGAATAGAGGAGGATGCTATTTATTTTATCGATACGGGTGAGGTGTTCAGCATAAAATCCCAAACTCAATGCCTCCTGGTAGAAAGAAGCATCGATTCCTGCTGGTCAACATGGATCTTCCCCCCAAGTTAGCTGTAAGAGTACATTATAAGATGTGGAAATTTATTTTTATTTTATTACTATGTCGATTTTCACCCATTATAAGTCATGTTTGCATAGAATGATCATCACAAATGCTCGTTAATGCATGTTTGCTCTGGGTGATCTGCATTCATGTCTCCTTGCTTTTGATATCACCTTGTTCACACTGCACAATCGCCGCCCACCAACACTGAGACAAAGAACCCAGGGATGATGTTAGGTGGGACCTCACTTACTAGCGTAGGAGACCCAAGGCAACTGCAGTAGGAGAATGCACTGACAGCCGTTAGGAAAGGGGATTTGGATGTGGAATTTTTTTTTTCCGTATACGGTTTTCCCCACTATCTGCAAATCTGTTAGGAGTTTGTATTCTTATCCTTTCTTAGCCACCAAGTTGTAACTGGGATATATATCCCTAGTCGATCAATAAAGGCAAGCTAGAATAATCTCAATTTCTCATCCCCTGCCCTCGTGTGCCAATCCCTTTAGAGAACTCATCTCCCTTCGCCGCACTGACATGGTGGCTGACTACACCAAATACTTACTTGAGCTCCTCACGCGCGTCAAGTCCATCCCCAATGATGAAGGGCGTAATATCTACACCAACAGTATTGTGGAGCCTCTCAAAATGCAGGTTGAGTTGCTCAAGCTAGCCACACTCGAGGATGCAATGGACGGGACAGTCTCCTATGAGCACTTGGCATCGGTCATGTCCCAGGTTGTTGGCCCAGCCCAACCAACTCGCGGGCATCACTGCCTGTACCTCTTTTACATAGAGGTCGCTGATGAGGATGACTTTAATGATGAATACCCAACCGCTGGTCAGCTTCAGGTATCCCTCCTCACCGCCAGAGAGTGCAAACTCATTGCCTTGTTAGACTCCGGCAGCATCCACAACTTCGTTAATGAGGCGTGTGACGATCACCAATGTTGAACATGTCTTGTGCGGGGTTCTGGAGTCTCTCGTTGTCACCCAAACGAGTTGATCAAGAGGCGAAACATTAGAATACTTATCAAAAAGAATGTTTTTTAAGGTAGTATATTTTTGTAAGTGTTGTTGAGTGCTTGTTTTGTGCACATGGACCCCATGAATCCGTTGACAAAAACTCTGTCTGCACTTCCAAAAATTATGGAAAGAACTATACATGTATCTAGATTATGTAAATGTGTGAGTAGTTTTGAATTTTCGAGTAAAAAATATCCATTTGTAATATATACAAAAGAGAGAAATTGGTATGCACATAGTTATTAGGATAGTGATAGTATTTGGTGTCCTTCTGTTATTTGTGTACGGATTACAAATGGGAAATTTGGGCACACCAAAAATTAATACCATTTATATATTTATACAATGTATATGTATAATTATTTTCATATTTTTTATGTGTGTAAATGCGGGTACTCGACACCCATATATTTTTCTTTCCTTTTTTTACTTGTTAGTTCTTACAAAATCGTTAATTTTTCCTACGTCAATCCCTGATGATATTACATCAACAAACTCGAAGCCAATTCTTTGCAAGTTTGCATTAGCAGTTGCTCCATAAGCATGTCATCAGTGGAGCGATCGGATACATTATTTTCTGTTGATTCTGCAATAATGGGTGTTGTTTTCAAACAGGTTTGTGCTGCCTGCCGTGACATACAAGTGATTGTTTTGTTTTTATTTATTGAACTGCAGATAATTTCATTGAACTTAAATATCTCTATCATGCTCCTTCATATTGTGCTTTACTGTATATCTGGTGTGTGCTTGTGGCCATTTTATTTCAGAGTTTCCAACTCTATTGGAAATCAGACTAGTAGACAAGTAACCTTGATATGTTCTTGAATGGTTGCACTAGCTTTTTAAATTGGCAGGGGCCATGGCAGTTGTATGTGATGTAACCCCTGCCTAAGAGAAAGCTACATTTTCTTAGAAAGAAATAACTTCCATTTGCTGTTACAGTCACTTTGGTTGCCTTTATGTATGTTACCTTCCTAAGTTATCCTCCCTCTCATGAAAGACGTTATGCTTATGACAGTAAAGGTGCGAGCTTTCACCTGATGGCACTGGTACCTACCTAGATTCAAATTACTTACATGCTTGCTGGCTACTTAAAATTGGTTGTTTTTTGTGAATATAATGGAAATGCAATATGGCAGAACTGTATGTCATGGCCTATGCTCTCTGACAGATATCTTTTGACAGAAAATCAATGAAGCGGCAGCACATGCTAGTAAGCGGCAGCACAGTCCTTGATACCACTCAAGCTACAAGGGGCACTCATCTCTTACCAATGGTGGTTTTCTAAATAGATGCGGCAGGGGCTTGTTATGTATATCCACCCGATGCTCGGACTATCTAACCTCAGGTGTGCATTGTTGGTATCATACTCGAGCGTTTTATTCAGTAAAGATTCCCAGTTGAAAGCAGCAGAGGAGGCACTTGCTGGACCCTAATTCCTTTCTTTTATTATTAGGCACATCCACTCGTGAAGTCGTCAGAAGTACGGCCAGTCTCCGAATGCCAGCTCGGCCTTTATAGGATAATTTGGAAAAGGATGAAGCACTACCCTTGCCCACATTGGACAAGGAAAGGTTATCACAGGGAGATAAATTTATGCTTCCTCGTGTTTGATAGAAGAGGTGATAGCACGAGATATGGTCGACTTATTAAACTAGTCCAAGTTTCAGTTTCTGCATAGCGCATGAAGCAACGCTACACAGCCCTGTTTGAAATTTGTATGTAAAGAAAGAAGATAAAGGTTCCGAAGTAACATGGCATCCAACTCATTTCAAGCAGCACTTTTTCGAATGAGCAGCAACAATTTTACTCTTCAAGACAAGTGGGTGGATGTTCAGCACCATATAAAGCAGGCAGACATTTGGTAGCCAAGTACATACATGTACACATATGTCCCTAACAAGAATTCGTAGATTGTTTTTAGATGATTCAGTGATTTGCGGAAAGCCTGCAATTGCATTGTGCATTGTCTGCATCTTGTGCAACCATTGATCCGTTTTATATCTTTCTTTCTTTTACTTGAGAACCTTCCAAGCCATCCTTTCCATCATGTATCTACTGAGGTCCTTTTTGTTCAGTATTAGTATCATACTCCCTCCGTCCCAAAAATCTTCTTAGATTTGTCTAAATATGGTGTATCTAGATAAATCTAAATATGGAGAAACTGAATATAGATAGCTTGCATATCGAGATGGATTGCAAAAAAGTTGTTGCAAAAATTCAAAGCCAGGAGCCCAGGACAGGGACTTGTCGACGCTGATAGCGGAGGTCAAACACCTACTGGAGTCACGCCAAAGATGGAAGGTGAGTTGGGTAAGGAGATCAGCAAATGGTGCAACTCATGGCTTAGCTAAGGTAGGTGTAGGAAATAATCTGTGCAAGGTTTGGCTACATGAGCCACCTGAATGTATCCTGAACATTATCTCGGCGGAGATACCTGCCTTTTTATGAATAAATAGGGGAGGTTTGAACTTCAAAAGAAAAAAAACACAAGAATTTTGGGACGGAGGTAATATATGGTATAAAGGTGGAGAAAGAAGTTGTTTACTTGTTTTGCTGTCCCATGATATGAAGTTGTTATTACAACCAATATGTGAGCAGAGCATATTGGGTTTAGTAACATCTTATAAGATGGGACGGAGGGAGTACATGGCATTATGGTAAGCCAATTTGCTATTTAGAACTTACAAGTTTAGCGCATGGAGTTGTATATTGGATATTATTATTAATGTCTCAAAAATGCATGTGCATTCAGATGGGCAACTTCATGTTGAGGTGTGACAGATAATTCAACTCCATTTGACCACACAAGTACCCCTATTCGCTCTACACCCACTCCATGCCCTGGGGTAGCAGACGGCAAAGCTTCTGAAGAAGCATAAAACAAGCTTTTTAAGTCGCTCCTTAGGATCTTGATTCATAAATAAATAAAAGAGGTTGTTTTATATAGATGATAAAAAAGGAAAAGCGAGTTGCCCTTGATCAATAGTTGAAGTATACACACACTTGACTAATTAATACCAACAATCGGGGCGAGCCAGAGTTGAGAAAATCAGTCGAATAAACTTCCTGCTGACGCAATGTAGAATCAGGAGAGGTGTACCTCGTCTTCCAGCTCGGGGCAGGCGCTGCTCTCACTTCTCTCCTCTCCCTGTGTGTCTATGTGTGTGACGGCTCACTCAGTCTCGGGAGGACTGGGGCACCTCTTCTAGGTCAGCCCCACTGGGCCTGGGCCACTTGGGCCAGCTACATGGGCCACACATTCAACACTCCCCCTCAAGAGGGGTGATAGATATCTATCATTCCCATCTTGTCACACGCTGAACTGCATTCTCTAGTTCTCAGTCCTTTAGTCAAGCAATCTGCAATTTGTTGTCCTGAACTTACATACTCTATCTTGATGATCCCAGCGTCCAGTTTTTCTTTGATAAAGAATCTGTCAATCTCCACATGCTTGGTTCTATCATGTTGAACTGGGTTGTTTGCTATGTTAATTGCCGACTTGTTGTCGCACCACACATTCATACAACTGGTCTTCAATATCCTCAGCTCTCCTAATAGATTTCTTGTCCATAACAACTCACTCAATCCCTGAGACATGGCTCTGTATTCAGCCTCTGCGGTTGATTTGGAAACAACGGGTTGTTTCTTGCTTCTCCAAGACACTAGATTTCCTCCTACAAAGACACAATAGCCTGAAGTTGATCTCCTGTCATCCAATCAACTAGCCCAATCAGCATCACAATAACCATCTACAACAAGGTGTCCATAACTCTTGAACAACAATCCTTTTTCAGGGGTACCTTTCAAGTATCTCAAGATTCTATGTACCGCCTCAAGATGTCCACTTCTAGGCTCATGCATGTATCTGCTCACAACACTTACTGCAAATGCAATGTCTGGTCGTGTATGACACAAGTACAACAACCTCCCAACTAATCTTTGATATCTCTCCTTATTCACTGGCTCTCCTGACTAAGCTGTCAATTTGTGGTTTTGATCAATTGGAGTTGATGCTGCCCGACATGCTAGCATTCCTACATCACTTAGGAGATCTAAAGTATACTTCCTCTGAGATAGCGCAATCCCCTTGGCAGACCTGGCCACTTCTATGCCCAGGAAGTATTTGAGTTGGCCCAGATCTTTGACTTCAAAGGCCTTACCCAAACACTCTTTCAGTCTCGTTATTTCTTCTTTGTCATCCCCTGTGATAATAATATCATCCACATATACGGCAAGTATAGTGATTTTCCCTTCTTTATGTCTGTAGAATAGTGTATGATCACCGTTACACTACCCATACCCCATACTACATACAGCACGTCTGAACTTGTCGAACCATGCTCTCGGAGACTGTTTCAGACCATAAAGAGATTTCTTTAACCTGCATACCTTGCCAACAGTCTCAAACGTAGAGAATCCCGGTGGGATCTCCATGTAGACTTCCTCCTTCAGGTCCCCATGCAAGAAAGCATTCTTCACATCAAGTTGATGTAAGGGCCACCCGAAATTCGCTGCACAGGAGATCAGGATCCTCACAGTGTTCATCTTTGCTACAGGAGCAAAGGTCTCATCATAGTCAATGCCGTAGGTCTGGCTATACCCTCTTGCCACAAGCCTTGCTTTGTACCTTTCAATCTTCCCTTCTGCATTCTGCTTCACAGTGTATACCCACTTGCAGCTGACTGCCTTCTTTCCTCTTGGAAGAGGTGTTAGTACCCATGTCTTGTTCTTCCTTAATGCTTCCAACTCTTCTATCATCACTTCACGCCACTTCGGATCTTGCCCTGCAGCCTTCCAATCCTTTGGGATTGACACAGTTTGAAGAGAGGCAACAAATGCTTTGTGGGCTGGAGATAATGCTTCATACGAAACATAATTTCCAATATCATTGGCATCGAACCATACTTTGGCTCGGGTATCCCTGCTTTTTCTCGAGTACCTTTTCTCAAAGTAATTGGCAAGTCCTCTGTGTCAACTGAGCTTGCATTGCTGCCTTCCTGCTCCCCCTGCATCTGTGCTGGCTGCTCCCCCTGCACTTGTGGCTTCCGCCGTGAATATACCAGACGAGTGTCAGATGAGTTATGCACTTGTGGCACTTGTGGCTGCCATCGAGAGTACACTAGGGGAGTCTCCTGCCACCGATCTCAAACAGGGAGCTAGAGATTACCCATCTGAATGGAACCCATTGTTGGCCGGACCTGAACCTGCAAATAACAATCAGTGAGAGTACCAACCGGAATTGTACCCACAATTGGCTGGACTTGAACATGTACATCATCATCAGTGTTAGTGTGCACGGAATCATCCTGAGAATGAGATACAACCTTCTTCCCCTCTTGACCATCTCCCACAGCATGTACGTGGTCAAGCTCTGCAAACAACAGACTCAGGTCTGTTGGCTCACCATAGAATGGCTCAGACTCCCTGAAGGTGACATCCATACTTACAAATGCGCGTTTCTCAGAGGGACACCAACATTTGTACCCCTGCTGACTAGAAGCATAGCCCAGAAAAACACACTTCACTACCCGCGGATCTAGCTTCCCAACAGAAGGTCGGTGGTCACGAACAAAGCAGGTACTGCCAAACAACTTTGGGGGAACAACAAACTTATTTTCTCCAAACAGCAACTCACACGGAGATTTCATGCCGAGTATCCTTGAAGGTGTCCGGTTGATCAGGTATGTGGCTGTCATAACTGCTTCACTCCACAAGAACTTGGGCACATTCATAGGAAACATCAATGACCGAGCAACCTCAAGAATATGTCGATTCTTCCTTTCTGCCACTCCATTCTGAGGAGGGGAGTCCGGACAGGAAGTTTGATGAAGAATCCCTTGGTCAGACAAGAAGGCCCCAAAGGTGTTGTTCACATACTCTGTGCCATTGTCAGTCCTGATCACCTGCACCTGCACCTTAAACTGGTTCTTCACCAAGGCATGAAAATCCTGAAAACAACTGAACACTTCATCCTTGCCACGCATCACATAAATCCAAGTCATACGAGTATAGCAATCAATAAAGGTAACAAAGTACTTCATTCCATTCACCGACACAACTGGGCTCTTCCATACATCCGAATGAATAAGCATAAAAGGGGATATGCTCCTAAGCCCCTTACTCACATATGTGGCTCTTGTGTGTTTTGCATATTCGCAAGCATCACATGTCAGCTTGCCCTTGCCTATTCCACACATAACATCTGGAAATATTCTGCTCATCTTATCAAAGGATACATGTCCCATCCTACAGTGATGGATCATCGCCTGCTTCTCCTTGTCCTCCATGGTCACAGCACACACCAAGTCCGGCTGCACCTCCTGGTCCATATACCAAAGCCCCCTACGCCTGGTGCCAGTCCCAACCGTCTGCCTCGTCTGTCGCTCTTGAATCTCGCAACCGAATCTGTCAACGATCACACGGCAGTCTATTTGATCAACGAGAGCACTGAAAGAGACCAAATTGACAGGAAAAGCTGGCACATGTAGAACTGAGGATAGGGAGATGGTCGGAGTGCACTTTACTGTACCAACCCCTATGACAGGATGTTTTGTGCCATCAGCAGTTTGTATATTGCCCGTGTGATAAGGAGGATGCTTGTTGTAGGACTCGAACACACAGGATTTGCCCGCAACATGGTTAGATGCTCCGGAGTCAAGAACCCATCCTGGACCATTCTCATTAGTAGCAAGAGATGCCTTTTCCGGATTATCTTCATCAGTGGAGGCCCAATGAGCACAATCTCCATGCGAGCATTCAAGCCTGCAGTTTGGAGCTGTGATATGAAAGCATGGAGCTCCTCCAACTCAGCCCTCAACTTAACGTTCTGAGCATCCTTCTCACGTGACGCCCCCTCGGCTGTTTCCTTGTCAGCCTGGATTTCCTCCACCTTCCTCTTGAGGCTCTCCAATTCCTTCACCATTCCTGTCTTCTCAGCTTCTGCCACAGACATGTTGTATTTCCCTTTTGGTTCACCCATCTTTGCTCGGGATAATCAGCAGCAGTACCTTCCCTTTCTCTCCTCCTCTCACCACCAACAACAACAACACAACACTTCAAGCAGCAGCACAGCAGTTCAGCCCAGACCAGCTGCACGCAGCAGCAATCGGAAGAATTCCTCCTCTTCTTTCTCTCCCTCAGCAGCACCAGCAGCTGCCCTTCTTCTCTTCTTTCTCCCCCTCACCAACAGCAGCTCCAGCAGTATGCCCCAAGCAGCAGAAGCAGCAGCCACAGCAAGCAGTTCCTCTTCTTCCCTTCTACTCTTCTCGGCAGCAGCAGCAACCTCCTCCTCCTCCTCAAACAGCTCCAGCAGCTGCGACCTACTCCAGTCAGCAGCAGCAGAAGCACAGCCTCAAGGACCACAGCGCCCAGCAGCAGCTCCTCACCGCTCGATCTCTCCCCTGCCTTCTCTCCGCTCAGCAGCACCACAGCGCACGCAACACGCACGCCCGCGCCTCCCGCGCGCGCAGCTCTACTGCTTGCTCGCGCACAGCCGCAGCTCGCAGCGCAGCTACAGGCACTCCCGCTGCCGTCTCCTCCTCCTTCGCAGCCGCTCGCGGCCGCCTCCCTTCCGCGTCGAGCGCGCGCGCCCCCAGCAGCTCCTCTGCCTTCGCGCGAGCTCGCCGCGCCCAGCTGCACGAGCTCAGCCGCCGCTCCGCCATGCTCTCCACAGCAGCCCCGCCTCGCCGGACCCCTCCTCAAGCCTGCTCTGATACCATGTAGAATCAGGAGAGGTGTACCTCGTCTTCCAGCTCGGGGCAGGCGCTGCTCTCACTTCTATGTGTGTGACGGCTCACTCAGTCTCCGGAGGACTGGGGCACCTCTTCTAGGTCAGCCCCACTGGGCCTGGGCCACCTGGGCCAGCTACATGGGCCACACATTCAACACGCAACAAGAAACATCACACCAACAATTGTTCATTGTCAAGCAACCAGTTGGAGAACGAACAAAAGCAAAGAATTCTTGCAACCACTCTCACAGAACGATTGTTGTAACCAGTCACCCAATTGCATTTTACTAGTACTAAAGGAAAGCTTTTGTTTTCCGCATCAAACTTAACTATCCTCAAACCCTCTTGGCTATTTCAAAGTTATGACCTAACTGACGCCTCGCGATTTCACAAGTGGCAAAACCCCCTTTCTCTCATCACCTCGCACCCACCTGTGAGCATCAACAACAATGCCCGGTTAATAACAATCTAAGTAGAAAAAATGAATTACCAACAATCATTAGTCAAAGTCGTTCCAGCATGCATGCGCTGTCCATTAAACTTTTACCTATTTATAGTAAGTAAAAGCTAAGCAAGTGGCATCATTATCCTTGGCGATGCTTGCTATACTTCTTTAGTTTAATCACTGACCCAGCATTGTTTTACCATGTCATTACTAACAGTGGCTAAGAACCTTTTGAATTGGATAAATCTTAATTTCTTGCGGAAATGGTTATCTTTTTTTTTTTGGCGGAAATAGCATCTAGAGAAAGCATGCAAGTCGCAGCCCAGTTCTGCGTATTGAAAATCTCCAACGCCCACGCAAGACATGGACAAGTTATAATCATGTAAGCATCCTTGGCACATGTGCTTTGTAAGAACGCATGTTTTGTTTCAGTGCGTCTTGTAGCAAATTAAGAGTTTCAGTGAAACTATAAATCTTAAGCATATGTATTGCTTGCGACACGAATGTCAAAATCATCGACATACCTATCAAACATAATTGTATATTGATAGAAGCATTCCTCATAAATAAGCTCTGAAGAACTGATTTGAGAAGATTTAAATCAGGCCTTACCATGTTATGCAAACAGTGCAGTATCATAGTTTTAAATAGCACCATAGTTTTAAATAGCCGGCTATAGCCCCGCTATAGCTCCGCTATAGCTGTTTGAGCATGTTGCCGCTAAATAATTTCATGTACAATTTGCCGCTATAGCCCAGCTATAGCTGTTTTTGAAGGTTGCCGCTATATGCCATAGCCCGCTATTTAAAACACTGATCAGCACCATTGATGTGAATGTATTCGTCTTCTGCTGATTGCTCTTTCTTATCTCTACATTGCATTGAGTATTAGGGTGAGAAAAATAAAACAAACATGTATACACATCTGTACTACAATTCCATACCCATGATTTTCGAAGTGTTCTCCTAATAATCGAAGTTTGATTGGTTTTCCGCAGATACGACAGATTTCCTCTTTTTCACGTCTAGCTTTATGCCTTAGGTAAGATTGCCAGACTGAAACAATTCCAGTTACTGCTGCGATAGCTCCACCCACACAAGAAACAACCGCCAAAACCATCACTTCAGCCATTGGTCCTGTCTAAATCATATATTAGAAAACAATGATGACATGCAACAAAATTTTAATGCATAAATATCAACTACTTTTAGACCATAAAGATATATATATTGATTCCACAACAGATAAACATGTTTGAGTTAAATCATATGCCAATAGTGTACTACTAGCGTTCGCGCTGGACACCATGGGGCCAGCCCATTGCATAATTGGACACGGCGGCGGCTAGTGATGAGCTCGACGCCTTACAACGGCATTCGGCGCCGGCCATCGGGCCACTTCGCTGCGGAGATCCACAACCGCCATACGAGCTAGTAGTTATCGCGATGTTGATTGGGCTAGCTGCCTCAGGTCATTGTGTTTTTGTAGGAGAAAATCTAGTGCCTTGGAGATTTGGAAACAACATGTTGTTTCCAAATCAACTGCAGAGGATGAATGCAGAAACATGTCTTATGGACAAGGAATCTATTAGAAGAGCTGAAGATATTGAAGACCAACTGCATGAATGTATGGTGTGATAGCAAGTCAGAAATTAATATAGCAAACGACTCAATTCAACATGATACAACCAAACATGTGGAGATAGACAGATTCTTTATCAAAGAAAGTTGGATGCTGGGATTATCAAGATAGAGCATGTAAGTTCATGGCAATTAATTGCAGATTGCTTGACTAAAGGACTGGTAACCAAATAATGCAGTTTAGCGTGTGACAAGATGGGAATGATAGATATCAATCACCCCTCTTGAGGGAGAGTGTTGTATGAGAAGCCCATCCCTATTGGCCCATGAGGCCCAGGCCCATTTGGTCAAGTGACTGGCGACCTAGACAAAGAGAGGCACGAGGTTGTCTCTATGCGCCGCCACACACACCACATCGGTATGGCTACAGGCATGCCTCTCTCGTTCTACATAAAGAGTATGGAGTGTTTGAGCAGAACTAACCTTTTCTTGTCAATGTTAGGGATATCACTCTTCCCAACCTTCTCACTGATCACCTACATTAAATAGATTGTTCACATATTAGATCAAATATAATCCATGAGTAAGGAAACAGTCTATACTGAACAATGAAAACAAGGATAAGCTTACTGTCTGTCAGAGTACTTTTTTCTTATGCAGTTAGCCTCTGCCTGCCTCCTCTCTGCAGTACAGTAAAGAGCAAACTCTTATCCTAAAATAGAAGGAAAAGGCATCCTTAGAAAAAGTTAGAAATCAAGGCTGTAGCAGATAATAGAACAAGCTGTAGCAGATAAGAGAACAAGCGTAAATAAGATACTATGATCTAGACTTAAAAATGTGCAGAGCAAACTGTAACTATTGGATCATCACATGTAACGGAAATCATGAAACTGCTAAAGGTATGTTGTACAGTTAGAAGATGTCAATAGCTAATGGTTCAATAACCACTGTAAAAGTCTACTTCTAGAGAGAAAAACTCATTGTGCAGAATCATCATTTAACTCGCTATCCCATTGTCTTTCCTGCGATCTGATTGGTCGTGGGTTCGATTTTGAGTTGTCACGTGGTCGTCTTCCGCCAGCCGATTTTTTATGGCGCGGTTCGATTCGGGTAGGTTCAGGTTCTGAGGGGTGGTCGTCGGCCTTTCGCGCTGGAGCTAAGCAGCCTGGTCTAGACGGTTCAGTCTGCTCTTTGGCATTCTACAGTGAGGATCCCTCTTTTCCCAGTGATGTGGGTGGGCGCCTAGGCAGTGCTCCCCCTTCCTTTTCCCTGCAGTGCATCCATGGAAGACATCCCCTTGGTCAGCGTTCTCTTTCTCCTTGCTTTCCGCCGGCGGAGCAGTGGGGAGTGATGCCTTGCCACTTGAGGAAACACTAATGTGGACCGGGGACTGCAAATGGAGTCACTGTGTACAGCGGTCGCTGCACCGGATCGCGGCAAATTTGACAATTTTGACCTCGGGACGAAATCAATTCACAGAATGAACTGCCCGTGAAACTATTTCACTCCCCTGACCTTTTTGTGTAGCACCCGTCACGCCGGCATCACACCCTACGGTGCAGCGCCTACCTCTGGGACGTTGCACTCCAGTCCATCGTGGCAGCCCTGGGCCCCGCACCCAGTAGTGCAGCGCCTAGACCTTAGGCGCTGCACTGTGACTTAGATGCCAGCCGCCCGCTCCCCCTCCCCCCACCCCACCCATTCGTTCCAGGAGGAGTTACAGAACAGGCGCGCCGGTGGCTTCCTCCTCTCCCCCTCTCAATCCCCTCTCCTGCATTTCTTCACCAATCCATTCTAGAAGGTACTCTCCTCCGATCCCCTTCTTTCTATCCATAGAAAATATGGTATTTTGAAGATTTGGGGAATCCTTGTTTGATTTGATTAGATTTGAATCTTGCATGTATTAGAATTTTGCATGTATTACAACCCTTGTTTGTTTGATTTGTGGAACCCTAGTTTAGTTTATTTTATTGAAAAGATATGGTTGGATACATAGATTGACATGTTATTTCTATGGAAAAGTTATTTGTATGAAGTAGGCCTAGTTTAGTTTATTTGTACTGAAATTATACTCGTATTGAGAAGAATGCTTTGGATACATATGCTTTGAATTTTGCATCTAGTAGGCCTACTTTAGTTTTTTTTGAATTGAAAAGATAATCGTGTTGACAAGAATGCTTTGTTGAAATTGTTAGTATGGTTTGGCTTCTCGATGATCACTGGGACAAACAACACCGGTCGTACGCTATGTCGGTGGAGCAGCGGGTAATAATGAAAGTGGACGGTGTTATGAATTTCGTATTTATTTCAAACACAAATGCCCCATATGTAATGTTATGATTTGTTTGTTTGTAGGAGCTTGCACCTCTGAAGCTTCGGTCTCACGGGGTCACCCTTGGATGGATGCGCTATGATGAGCGGTACACACCGTATGTAAGGGAGACATGACTTCTCCCTTTCATTCAGTTGGTCAGCCGGTCGACGCCACCCAACAATGCTGCAGCACTCACCGCGCTTATTGATCATTGGAGGCCGGAGACACACACTTTCCATATTCGGACCGGGGAGATGACCGTGACGCTCCAGGATATTGCTATGATCACCGGTCTTCCTATCGATGGGAACCCTTTATGTATGAACACCGATTCTGATGGGTGGCGCGCGCAGATGCATGCCCTTATCGGTATGGTTCCTCCGGAGCCTGGGGAACCAGAAGCAGAAGACAAGAAGAAGGAAAGAGTCGCAGCCAGTGCTCCTTTCACGTGGATTACATCACACTTTAGTACTTGCCCTGAGGATGCTAATGAGGACACGGTCAAGACATATGCTCGTGTCTACATGTGGTACGTGATATCCAGGACTATGTTTGCTGATGGCACAGGCAAGAATGCTCCATGGATGTGGCTGAAGGCGTTGACCGTCTTCGATAGCAAATGGAGTTGGGGTTCGGCGACACTGGCTTACTTGTATCGACAGGTATGAAGTTGTTTCCTTTTCACTTCATTGATACATTATCAATGCGCTCTTGCTGTTAATTCAACCATGTTCTCTTTTATGTGCAGTTGGACGAAGCCTGTTGTAGGCAATCTGGTGGTATTGGTGGTTGTCTGCTCGCACTTTCCATATGGAGCTGGAAGAGTTTGCCGGTTGGACGACCGAAGACCGTGAAGTACGAGGATTGGGACGACAAAGACGACCCACTACGGCTCCCCACTTGGGCTCACAAGTGGGATGTGTTAAATGAGACGACGGATGATCCCTCGGTCATGTACAAGTTGTACAAGAGCGAGCTGGACGCGATCACGCCTGAGCAGGTGAATCGACATTGCATAAGTGATTATCATGCTTGTATCGTAACTCAATATCTATTTTGCATTCTATCCCATTTTGTAGGTGGAATGGGAGCCGTATGGACAAGGAGAGAGTTTTGGTAACCCTATAGAGTTCAGGCTGAATCCGATGTGCACTAGGGATAGGGATCTCTGGCGTATGCGGTGCCCACTGATATGCAACTGGGCGGTTGAGCTTCACCTGCCACATCGGGTGTTCCGCCAGTTTGGTTTGTTCCAGCCACACCCGCCGGAGTGGGAGGACACGGACAAGTTGCTACACGCGTAAGATATAATTAACCTTGAGCACTTAGCAGCTTCTCGGCGGTTTCGATGATGCTAATATTCTGTTTGTAACTTGCAGGTTGGATAGGAAAAAGCAGCGGAAGATCAAGGATTGGGCCAAGCATCACAGGAAGTATGTTGTGCAGTTCGCGCTTTGTGTGGAGTAAGCTAGGGCTGGAAAACAAGCCCAGCTCCGTGAGCACTGCCCGGTCGCGTTCAACAACTATCTCACATGGTTTCTTGCAAGTACCCGTGTGGAGGTATGCAAGCCGGCGTATGCTGAGGAGATTTTGGAAGAACCCACCGTGTTTGATGAGGTAGCCCAGCACCAGTACAACGCATTAGTCAGGAAAGGCAACTCAGTGATCCCTTTAGCTCCAATGATGAACTTTGTGGTATTTGCCCTTTTTGCTTTTCCATTTGCACTATTCACATCTTCGCTTGTCTAACACTTTGATACCGTTTCTGTTCATAGCGTGCCCAGATCAAGAAAGCAGCTGATGAGACCGAGACTATTCTGGAAACAACCCCGGCTGGCAAAAGCGATGGGGAAGGTGCACTTCGAGCATTCATTAAGGTTCACATCTCTTTCAAACTAGCACTTAACATGTGTTGCTACGTTCCATGTCTCATTCACTTGTACTTGATGCAGCGCCAGGGCCAAAAGTTAAGGCGGCTATCAAACCTTTTCGGTTGTCGTGACCCCGAGTATGTATCACCAGAACGGTCTAGGTCGGCGACACCATCAGATCCCACTTCGGGCCAGGGCCATGGTGATCCTTTGGAGGATGAGGATGTGGGTGTGGTCACCCAAGAGGTATGGCTTGAGCATATATCCAATTGTTGATGCATTGCTAACTATATCCTCACACACGGTCTTTCCATATCTTTTGTTGATGCATAGGTTGCTGATGATATGACCTTGGGGACGTACCAGGTTCGGTCTGCATACGAGTTAAAGCCTAGGAAGGGATTCAAGAAGTACACACCTGAAGACTTCACCCAAAGAGGCAAAAGGACGGTCGGCACCTCGCGGATGGCGGCTTTGGATGACTATTTGGATGACGTGGAGGAACCGGAGCCGAAGCCGGAGCGGGTTCCTCTTCCTAGGAAGGTGAAGAAGATAAGCATCAAGAGGGGGGAGGAGCCAGCAAGCGCGGAAGGCACTAGTCATCATCCTCTATTTATAATGTTGAACTTAGAGTGGTGGTAGCTCTTAGTAATGTGGAACTTGTTATGTCGTTTAACTTGGAGTGGTGGTAGCTCTATGTTAAACTTGAAGTTGTGGTAGCTCTATGTTAAACTTGAAGTTGTGGTAGCTCTTAGTAATGTGGAACTTGTTATGTCGTTGAACTTAGAGTTGTGTTAGTAATGTTGAACTTCTTGTGATGGTCATTCTAGGAAATGCTGTCTTTGTTGAACACTTTTTGATCCTTACTGTTTATTATACGAAATGTTGAACTGTGCCTGAAAATGACCTAGTCTGAATGACAAAAAAACACTAAGTGTTTGTGTGGCGCCTAGCTGGGAGGCGCCACACTCTACCGTGTAGCGCCCAGAGCTTGGGCGTTGCACTGTACAGTGTGGCGCCTCCCATCTAGGCGTCACACAAACACTTAGCGAATTTTTTGGCCCAAACTGGAGGCAAGCCTTCTGTTGCTCTCTGGATACCTACAGACTTGTGTGGCGCCTAGCTTGGAGGCGCCACACTGTACAATGCAGCGCCTAGATCGTGGGCGTTGCACTATACAGTGTGGCGCCTCCACGCTAGGCGCCACATAGGTCTGTAACTTTCCCTACGTTATGTTGCTCTCTGGATAGCTACAGACCTGTGTGGCGCCTAGCTTCGAGGCGCCACACTATACAGTGCAGCGCCTAGCTTCGAGGCGCCACACTATACAGTGCAGCGCCTAGCGAGTGGGCGTTGCACTATACAGTGTGGCGCCTCCCAGCTAGGCGCCACACAGGTCTGTAACTTGCCCTCCGTTCTGTTGCTCTCTGGATAGCTACAGACTTGTGTGGCGCCTAGCTTGGAGGCGCCGCACTGTACATTGCAGCGCCTAGCCCGTGGGCGTTGCACTATACAGTGTGGCGCCTCCACGCGGGTCTGTAACTTGCCCTGCCTTCTGTTGCTCTCTGGATAGCTACAGACTTGTGCAGCGCCTTGATTGGAGGCGCCACACTGTACAGTGCAATGCCCATGAGCTAGGCGTTGCACTTGGACTTAGTGAATTTTTTAGCATATGCAGACATAGTAAGGTGATGTGAAGTAGGATTGATACATAGCAAGCAAACAACTGTGAAGACAACATATGCACAAAGTACTTCACGACACATAGTAGTTCATAACACATAGTACTTCACGACAGATAGTAGTTCTTACAACCAAATCAAGGAGGAGACATAGTAGTTCACGGCACATAGTAGTTCTTACAACCAAATCGAGGAAGAGACATAGTAGTTCACGACACATAGTAGTTCACAACCAAATCAAGGAGGAGACATAGTAGTTCATGACACATAGTAGTTCACAACCAAATCGAAGAGGATGACATAGCTCTATTGCGTAGAGCAAGGCCCCTTTCCCTTCTTCTTCTTCCTCTCTTCTTCCTCTTCCTCCTCCCTTTTCCTTATGAGGTAAGCCTCCTTAACCACCCTCTCCATGAATATCTGATTCTCCCTCTCTCTTTTTTCAGCTGCAATTGCCCAAAGCTTCATGGTTCTTTCTTCAAAATCCTTTTGACGCTTCTTCTGTGCCTCCTCACATTTCCTCACCAATGCTTGCTCCCTAGCACGCATCGCATTTTACGCTCTCTCTCTTTCCTTCCTCTTCTCCTCAAGCTCCTCTTCCTTCTTCTTCTTTAGCTTGGCTGCATCCTCCTCTCTAAGCTTCTTCGCAGCCTTCTCCCACCATCCCGCCATCTCATCTTCGCCATCCTCCTACATTGTTGGTTTGTTGGGTTGGGAAGCCGCCATACCTACAATGAGTGAAACATAATGGTTAGTAAAGACAATAAGAACAAATAGAAGCACATGTAAAACAAGAACATATGAAAAATAAGAACATATGAAAAACAAGAACATATGAAACATTATAGTTAGTGAGGAACATACGGAAATGGTCCATCGAGGTATCCAAACATTCCTCTATAACGAACTTGCCCTTGTCCATCACCACGGCCAAGTCCACCACCAAGGCCAAGACCATCACCAAGGCCTAGACCACCACCACGAGCTCTACCACCACCACGGCCTCTTGTAAATCCTAGTTGCCGACCTCTTTGTTGCCTAGATCCTCTTTGGCTAACACTTGGTTGGCTTGGCACTTGTTGGCTACCACTTGGTTGCCTTGGCACTTGTTGGCTACCACTAGGTTGGCTACCACTTGGTTGCCTTGGCACTTGTTGGGTACCACGTGGTTGCCTTCGCACTTGTTGGCTACCTCTTGGTTGGCTTGGCACTTGTTGGCTACCACTTGGTTGGCTCCCTTGTGTAGCTCCTTGTTGGCTTGTGCTTGCATCATTTTTCTTGGACCTTTTCCTTGGTTTCGTACATTTTCTTTTGTTGTGGCCATGACCTTTGCACTCCCCACAACGGGAGCTCTCACGAGGCTCTTGGAATTGGTCATTGCCCGCTTCGCGGCGGCCACCATGGCCCCATCTGTCCATGTCGCTTCTAAGACGCTTTGTCTTACGTCTACCCCGTTTAACAACCTTCAACTCCGGATCCGGCCATAGTTGAACTCCATGATACTCCGGCCATTGTGATTGGTCAAAGTACGGGTGAAAGCGGGGAGCCCATGTTTTCTTGACTGTCATGATTGAGAACTCCGACTCCCTCACGGTGCGTGGGTGATTGATGTCCACATTCCTAACGCGACCGGCGGTATACAAGTGTGAGCATGGGAGATGAAGCAACAATGGCCTCCCGCAAGTGCAATCACATTGTGTTAACGACACCTTGAAAGCCCGACCTCCATGTTGCCGGCCATCGATTGTGGTTCCTCCTGGCTCTTTCACTTCGTACTTCCACTCTTCGTTGTCATATAATATAGCTTCTTCTGAGTCCGCCTTCCGTGATTGAAATACCAACCATTCATCAACCTTGGGTGGGAACTTGTACTTGTACTTGCGCGGGTTCTCACCCGCTATCTGTGCATCCGTTTCCATCGAGTACTTTACAAAGTACGCATTCATCTTGTCAAATGTGTATTGAACTATTGCCATCACGGGTAATCCACGTGCACCTTTGAGCACCCTATTGAAGCATTCGGCCATATTGCTTGTCATTTGACCGTATCTCCGGCCATCTTCATCAAAAGCACGTGCCCACTTGTTCCGGTATTGAATGTGCCTATTGAGAAAGTCTTGACCCCCGGGATCAAGTTTTTTGTGTGCGAGCAATTTGTTGTACAAAGTGGCGAAGCGCTTGTCGGAGAAAGCGAGACAACAATCTTGAAGATCATCGGCCAACTCCTTAAGGCCACATGCCCTATAGAAGTTCGAACAAAAGTGCCTCATGCACCATCGATGGTGCAACGGAGCATGCCCGGGAATGTCAATCTCCACCGCGTTAAGAATTCCTGGATGCCGATCCGATATGACACAAATTTCCCTTTGAGCGGGTAACACCTTCGTCCTCAAAAGATGCAGAAACCACTCCCAGTTGTCATTGTTCTCCACCTCAACCAAAGCAAATGTCAATGGCAACACCCGGTTATTGGCATCACTTGCTATCGCAACCAACAAGGTGCCCTTGTATTGTCCGGTCAAGAACGTGCCATCAATTGCGATGACCGACCTACAGTGTTCGAAAGCCCTCACGCATTGCTCGAACGCCCAAAAAGCACGGCCAAATACTCGAACTTTCCTTCCTTCATGAACCGTTGTTTGGTGACCATGAGGCTCGACCACATGAACAATGCCCGGGTTTGTCGCGGCCATGGCTAACAACAACCTAGGGATTCGGTTGTATGCTTCCTCCCAAGTACCATACAACATCTTAAATGCGGCTTGCTTCGCCTTCCATGCCTTGCCGTATTTCACCTTGTAATGAAAGATGGCTTTCACAAGGTCAATGACATGTTGGACGCTCATTGTTGGAAGTGTGGATATTGAGTTGGAGAGCCTGTAAGCGATGAACTCGGACGTGAGTTGTTTGTGGTCTTGAGACACAATCTTGCCATCCACCCTTTTGCCTTGGCACATGTGAGTTGGCACACAACTCACTACATGCCAAGTTGGACCTCCTTTCCATGGTCTTGCACGCACAATCCACGGACATATTTCATCTTCACATGCACATGCAACCGTGTAGCACATATTGACGTCTGAGTTCACCACCTTGTGTGGACGATAATGCGTAACCGAGTAGTTGTCGAGCCACATCTTCAATTCCAACAAGGTTTTGAACTTAGAACCTTTAGCAATCCGGTTCTTGTCGTCTCCCAAATCACGGTGAGAGCTTGGCCTAACCCCAAGAGATACACATTGGCCACTATCTACCACGGCTTCATCCGCGAGACTAACATCCTTGAACAATGTAGTCCGATGATCCCGACCGAATACCTTCTCGAAAGCTTCGGCCTCCTTCACCGTGAACCCCTCCGCACCAACTTGTTCATCGGGACCATCGTCATCCGAGTCCGATGCATATGCACGGGAAAAAGGGATGGAATGGTCCATTGTCTCTTGCAAATGATATTTGTCGAGATCACCCACATTGTTGTCATGGAGATCAACTTCATTGTCATCGTCCGCATACTCATCATTGTCCTCTTGCAAAGCTTCATCTTGGTTGTTTGTAAACGGGCTCAATGTTGGCCTCACTTCTTGGGTCAAAAGAGGTTCAACAATTTCATCTCGCTTCAAGGGTGGGGGGCTACTAGCAACCAAAGGGGAGGGGTTCCGGTTCAAGTCCAAATGCAAACTTGAATCAACCTTCTTCGTTGCAAATAACTCAAGAGCCTTGTCTAGTGATTCGGCCACCGTCTCCTTGTATGCAACCCAACGTTGCTCCGAGTTGACACGCATTGTCTTCCAACGGATGTGCATTACAAAACCAACATTATGCCTTCCCTCCAACTCAACGATATCACTAGGGTCCGTCTAATTCAAATCTTTCCTCACTTGTTGCAAGAGCTCCGCATAGCTAGGACTACTATCAAACACCATGTCAAGCTCATCCGGGTCCGATTCTATATTGCCTTTCAAAAAGGCGTCTTTGTCCCCATGATGAACAAACACACATGTTCTTCCCATCCCTATAAGCATTCAAAGAACACAAGGTCACATTGCTTCCATGAGTACTAATCCAAGGATTAACACGGAATACAAACCCTAATATATATATCAAACAACAACCCTAACCATAACCCTAACCATAACCATAACCCTAGCCCTAAACCTAACCCTAGCACCAACATAAGAACACCCATAAGAATAACCCTAGCATACTAACAAAGCTTAATCATAGGAAATTGGCAAACAAACATCTCACATCTCCATGCAAATCTCTAGATCCAAACAAAACTAGGGTTTCCCCAAACTAGCAACAAATGAGCAATTTGATAACATTACTTGGATCTAAACAAGGGGATCGGAGAAGATTACCTTGAGGGAGGGTTTGACTTCGAAATCCACGGATAAATTCTTCAAATTTGCAAGATTTGGGAGAGGATTTGAGAGGGGGAGAGAGTGGGAGAGAGTGGGAGAGTGTGTGGTGTGGGGGGAGTGGGGGAGGGGGGGCCAGCCAAGTGGCTGGATAAGTCACAGTGCAGCGCCTACGCGCTAGGCGCTGCACTTCAAATGTGTGGCGCCTAGATCTTAGGCGCTACACTTTACATGTGTGGCGCCTAGCTCGGAGGCGTTGCACTGCTGGGTGCGGGCCCAGGGGCTGCCACGGTGGACAGGCGTGCAACACCCCCGATCTAGGCGCTGCACCGTAGGGTGTGGCGCCGGCGTGGCGGGCGCTACACAAAAGGATCAGGGGAGTGAAATAGTTTCACGGGCAGTTCATTCTGTGTGAATTGATTTCGTCCAGAGGTCAAAATTGTCAAATTTGCCCCGGATCGCTCTCCATCTGTGAATGATCTTTTTTCTTGTCCTACCTAATCCTGAACACGACACTATGAGACGGCCATTCTTTATCCTGTTTGTGTACATTGTAGCAAAAACAATATGCACGCCCAATTCACGTCTAAAAAGTCCATACCCACGAACGCACCGGCCAAAAATACCGGCACACTGACGCAACCCCACATTGCACTAGAACCAGCATCAGCCAACACACCATGACATCCTAGCTACATGCATATAAACTAACGACGCTCACCAAGCTTAACAGATCGACTACACACACCCAATGCAAGCGCTAGACTGCACACACCCAGTGCAAGATAATACTACATACCTAACAATGGCCAGCCGAAAAAGCATACCGGTATTCATACTAAGCAATAAACAGAATGCCGCTGCAGGCCGAAAAAATGCCAACCCAAAAAAGTGAGACCCCAGGAACAGAAAATGTGCACCTCACAACTCACTGGTCCATTGCCAAGGCAATATCCGCTCCAAAGTAATCAACGATGAGGAAAAATCCACACCTCAAAACAGCTAGAGGAGCAATACAATACTGCCAACCAGCTCGGTAGTCAATTTCGAACTCTGAGAATTTCGAGGGCCAAGCTCTTGGTCCGGTTTCTTAACCCTAACAGTAGGCACACCACTCACCATTAGACAGGGATTTTAACTATGTTATGAGACTTCTGGAGAAGGGTGCGGCCAGAGCACGGCCTCACCGGAAGAGAGAGAGGGAGAGAGAAGGGGAGGTGGCCTCACCCCGGAGCTATGGTGCGGACGAAAAGAGCGCCGCCGCCGGCAGGGTGTGGGTGGCGACCGAACAGGACCGACTAGATGGCGGGAGGCAGCGGAGAGGCGGGAGGGAGAGCGAGACAGGGGGGTGGCAGCCTCGCCGTCGCCGGAGTCGTGGTAGCGCCGCCGCCGGTCTGGATCTACGGAAGCGAATCGAGCGAGGCGTCGAGGGTCTGGGGGTGTGCGCGCGGCTGGGCTTGTGGGCCGTTGCTAGTGTGGCACTGGCCCCAAAGAAATACGGGAGGGAGATGTTTGGCCTTGGATTTATCTTCGTTTTTTTTTTCTTTGGGGCTTGGAAATTTTTGAATGCGTCAGCCCACTTTGCCTTGAGCGGTTTTTATGTTTTTTCTCTTTGGTCTTTAGTCGGTTTTTCTAAAAAAAGTGCATTTGTACGCGAGGCTAGTGTGCCTCTTTTTGGAAATTTTTGAGGATTTTGTCGGGTTGCCCTATTTATTTATTTTTTAAAGTGCATTTGTAGCTACTGTCTCACTAGCCTCGCGTACATCGGACACATCTTGTACCGGAGTAGGACGTCATAACTACATGGACTGTCGTGCTGGTGTCCATCTGATAGCTTAGCACGATGATTGATTTTCGCTAAAAGAAAAGTGCGTGAATAACTGGTTCTCCTTTTTTTGCGAATCAACGGCTTTCATTCATTTAACTTGGGAGATTATGATCATTTTCGAGACAAGTTTCCAAGAAGTTCGGAATAAAAATGATACAAAGACAATGCCCCTAGAACTTCTAGCCCTCATAGCACAAATATGTGCAAGTTCATTAGCTTCTCTTCCAACGCCAACCAGCTGGAAGCTATGAAGACCTTTACCGATTTCATCAACTTCATGAAGGATGCTAGTAGTTTTTTTATCTCCTCCTCCTTTTTGTTTCCAGATATTGACAACTTCTTAGGCGTCGGTTTCAATAATTACGTTTCAGAGTCACATGCTAACCCACTACCATCCCTCACAATAAAAGCTTCAATCATAAAGGATTTGATGCATGCTCATAACAAAAGGCTTAAGCCCAAACCAACGCTTCGTTGTGTCCTTGCACCCCAGCCTCCCGTGGTCCATGATGTCATAGAGAAGATTTAGACTGCTCAAAACTTGATCAACATGAACCTCCATAAAACCCTCAGCCGTCGGAGACCAATGAGCAACTGGTTTGGTCTGAAGCATCGCCTTCTCCTTGATTGTGATGGAGAGATCAATGGTCACATGCATGGTGTACTTAACAGCGTTGGAAATGGTTGGTCCTCTTTCACCATGCTCTATAGCATTCCTAGCTATCCAAATCGACCAGGAACCACACTAAATCTTCTCTATGTTCATAAGGATAAAGTTTCTTGTTAATCTCTCCACAACCCTTCTTCTTGATATTGGGTCAACAAGATCTTCTGCCATCACCGCATTCACATTAGGGAGTCGGACAGTTGGTTTGAAACCAGGATTGTCAGGGGTTCAATCGCTCCCCCCAAACTCTCGTAGAGTTGCCGTCCCTGACTCTCTTAATCACACCATGGCCAAGGGCCTCACGGCCAAATAAAATAGCTCGCCAAGTATGCGATGAGTTCCTTCTCTTCGTAGCCGATATGAAATCAGTACCGTGAAGGTACTTCCCCTTTAGAACTTGTTCACACAAGGAATTCGGCCAGGCTACTAGTCTCCAAGCTTGTTTTACCAACATGGCCTTGTTAAACATTTCCAGATATTTAAACCCCATATCCCTCTCTGTCTGGGTATAGCCAAATCAGACCACTTCTTCCAGTGCACTTTCCTCCTATCATCATTTCCTCCCCCACCACCCCCCTGCAATGATGTTGGTTATTTTCTTGCATATCCCTCTCTGTCTGGATATTTTTGGATAAACAGGAGCAACTCACGGAATAAGTGGGAATTTCTGGTTGTTGTCGACGAAGCCCAGAAAATCAACACTGAATGTTCCATGATCTCAACACTAATTCTATGAATGTCGTAGTTTGATGGACGGGTTCATGAAGGTTTCTATTGAGCATTGTAATACATAATAAAAACGAAGAAGCTAATGTGCTAACTCACCAGGGTCGAGATGATCGACCGTCTATGTTGTTGGAGTCCCCCTTGGTTATATCTTTAGTTTTTTAGCAGATGATGTAAGTTTGATTTGAAGTGATAAAGCTTGCCATAAAGGCCTTCCTATCAAAAGAAAAAAGATAAAAAGATAAAACATAATGTGCTAACTCACCAGGGTCGAGATGATCGACCGTCTATGTTGTTGGAGTCCCCCTTGGTTATATCTTTAGTTTTCTAGCAGATGATCTCGACCGTCTATGTTGTTGGAGTCCCCCTTGGTTATATCTTTAGTTTTTTAGCAGATGATCTTGACCGTCTATGTTGTTGGAGTCTCCCTTGGTTATATCTTTAGTTTTTTAGCAGATGATGTAAGTTTGATTTGAAGTGATAAAGCTTGCCATAAAGGCCTTCCTGTCAAAAAGAAAAGAAAAAAAGATAAAACAAATGCCCTCACGCAGGATCGAACTACGGACCTTCAGTTTACAAGACTGACGCTCTACCACTGAGCTATAAGGGCTTTGATGACATTTTTAGGAAATTGGTTTATATATAGCCACACCAATCGCAAGCACAAAAGTATACTGCAAAGAAACATCAACTGAGATTTGCATCACAGAAACCAACTTTCATTTGCAAGCAATCCATGACAATTCACAACACCCAGCCAAAAATCTCGCGATCATCTTTGTTAGACTTTACAAAAAGAGTCATGATCCACCTCATTGATCAATATACACATTACACATGTCCCATGATGTATCAGTATTATCATCACCGCAGCAAAGCTGATCCGACGCCGAGCAAGAAGACGATCGATGGATGAACCCATCACTTGCCGTTCCATGTCTGCGCTCTCTTCTTGGCCAAGAACATGACCATGCGCGGGAAGAAGGGCTTCTTCTGCCCCGCGGCCTCCTCCGCCGCCGCCATCGCCGCCATGTCCGCCCTCGGCATGTACCCGGCCCTCGGGCTCAGGATGTGCGGGTTCCCGCCGCGTCCGTCGCCGCGCTCGAACGTCGAGATCTCCGCCAGCCCCGCGCGGGGCGACGCCGTCTCGCTGCCCGCGCGCCGGCGCAGCTCGGCCTGCAGCTGCCGCTCCGCCGCGAGCTTGGCCGACTCGGCCTGCTCGCACTCCTCCGTCGCCGCCCGCAGCGTCTGCCTCCTCAGCTCCGTGTCCCTCCCCAGCTTCGCCAGCTTCCCCTGGCTCCGCGCCTCCGCGTCCTTGGCCTCCTTGACCTGCCTCAACGCCTCCGCCACCCGCTCGCCGGCGGCCTCCTCCGTCCCCCGCGCCCTCCGGCTCAGCTCCTCGTACTCCTCCGTGGTCAACGCCACGCAGTCTTCGGGGACTTGGGTCTGCGCGCTCTTGGTGGCGTCCTGCTGCTGCTGCAGCGAGTCCGCCGAGGCCGCGGCGGTCTCCGCCGACGCCTTCGCGGCGAGTACCTCCCGCAACACGGCCTCCAGCCGCGCCTCCGTGGCCTGGACCGCGGCCCTGGCCACGCGCGCGTCTTCCCTGGCCGCGGCGACTTCCTCCTGCGTCGCCCGTGCGCTCGCCTTGGCTCGCTCCGCCTCTCGCCGTGCATCGTCAAGCTGTTCGGGCGTCGTGTTCCTCCTCTCATCCCTGTCCCTCGCTCTTGCCTGCGCCGCGGCGAGCTCGGAGGTCACCCGGCTCAGCTCCTCCTCCAGCGACGGGATGGACGCGGACGACGACGTGCTCTGCTTCTGCCGTAGCGCGGCGAGCTCCGCCTTCTCCTTCTCCAGGTCCGCGCGCAGCGACGCGGCGGCGACGTGCAGGATCTTGGCCTCGTCCTTGGCCTTCTCGACGCTCGCCTTCGCCTCCTCGAGCTCCTTCTTCGCCTTGCCCACCATCCCCGGCGTGCTGCTCGCCGCCGGCGTCTGTTTATCCTCCTCCTCGGTGGCCCCTTCGACCGCGCGCGCGAACAGCTCGGCTCTGAGGGCCGCGAGATGCTCGGAAGCCGCGGCCACATGGGACTCGAGGTCGCCGGCCGCGGCCAGCTCATCCCTCAGCCTCCGCACCTCCATCTCAGCTTCCTCCAGCTGGTTCTGCCACCGCACCTTGTCCTCCCGCCACGCCAACGCCAGCCTCATCCTCTTCTCCTCCGCCGCGTCGTGGGCGGCGCGCGCGGACTCCAGCTCGGCCCCGAGCACCTCGAACTCCGCGGCGGCCTCCCGCAGGGCCTCGCCGGCCAGCACCGCCTCGCCAGCAGTGTCCCGCACCCTTGCCGCCGCGGCGCTGGCCTCCTCCGCGACGGCGTCCCGCTCCTTCCTCAGCGCGTCCATCTCGGCCCTGGCCGCGCGCAGGTCGGCGAGCGCGGCGGCGTGGCGGCCCCGGACGGAGTCGAGCTCGGCCTTGGCGGCGGCGCGCTCCCGGGCGCCCTTCTCCAGCTTGCGCAGGCGGAGCTTGGCGAGCTCCGAGTCCTTGCGCGCCTGCGCCTCGGCGATCTGCGCGCGCTTGACGGTGAGCCAGAGGTCGTCGATCTCGCCGGTGGCGCCCATGAGGTCCTGCTGCGCCTCCGCCCTGCCGGCCTCCGCCTCCCGCGTCCGGCGCTGGTACTCCGCGGCCTCCGCGTGCACCACGACGAGCTCCTGCTCGGCCTGCTGCCGCCGCTGCACGAACGAACCAAACCAGAGCAAATCGTGAGACAGACAGACAAACAGACAGAGCAGCTAGTAATCATCATCGACAGAGGCACGGACGACAGGGGGGGGGGGGGGGGGGGGACCTCTCGCCAGTCGAGGATGCCGCCGAACTTGGAGACGGCGCCGCGGACGGAGTCGATGGGCGCGGCGGAGTCGACGTGCACCTTGCCGTCGATGACCCGGACGAAGCGCTCGGCGATGTCGGACGCCGTGTAGGCCCCCGAGCCGCCCTCTCCATCGTCGTCGTCTTCCTGGTGGTGCGTGTCGAAGAAGTCGGCGTCCTCGGAGCTGGCGCGGGAGATGGACGCCGACGCCGGCGCCGGGCAGCCGCTGCTGGCCCCTTCCATGCTAGAGCTAGCCTCCTCCATCCCGCAGCATAGGCGTAGGACGTGGAAGAAGCACCTCCTGACCGCACCCACGCTCCCGGATTCCTGCAGCAATGCCAAGCCCGAGGTCGGTTGAATTGAAGCCGGCGGGCGAGCAATCCATGGAGACGGCGGGAAAGAAAGACATGTTAATCACCTGGGCTGTTGGCTTGATCGTTCCTATTGAGCTGTCGTCGCGGGGAGGGGAGCGGCACGTCGACGACGGGGGAGAGGGATAGGCTCTGGCTTGGTCGGTGTGGGTGGGAGGAGGAGGAGGAGGGAGGAAGGAGAAGAGTGTGGCGGGGAGACGATGGCGCGCGCGAGCCGCGGAGCCTCTCCTCCTGGCACTCACGTCACGCGCGGATTGGTTTTTTCTTTTTTTTGGTGGGTGGGTGGGTGAGGGAGGGAATCTGGAAATCCTGGGCCGGAATTCGGCAGCCATTGGATCGATATCTCGGCTCGGCTCTCTCCTGGGCCGTGCGTGGGAGCCATTGGTCCCCGTCTCGTCGTCGGATCGGGACAGCTTTGTTTGTTTGGCCCAACCCAGACGAAGCCAGCGTGAGGCCAGCAGCGCCCCGTGTCGCCGCAGCCCTCTCCCAGTCCCACCGCCGCTCGCTCCGCCGCCCGCGCACCCCCCGGCCACGGCGACATGAGGCCCGCGGCGGCCGCGGCCGCGTCCGTGCTGCAGGCGCCGAGGCGCGCGCTCGGAGGGGTTTCGTTCGTCGCCGCCCGCTGCGCCTCCTCCTCCTCCTCCTCTTCGGCCGCCGCCGCCGCCACCTCGTACGGTCAGGCTTCTTCTGCATGCCTAGTTCGTTCCTGGCATTTTACCCGTCTCCTCCTGCATGATTGCGGCCGGTTGATTCGAGGAATCGAGTAGTACGCGCTGCTTACAAAGGGATGGATTCTTAGGCTTATTTTGTGATCCAAATAAATCTAATCAAGACGTACTAGTATGCATGATTCTTGGTTGATGGGTTCCTGCTATGGCATTAGATTCGGGGAGCCGGCTGGATCCAGAATGTCATAGTAGTACACTTTCTTCCAGGGAAATAGGAATGGACCTCAGCTGCCATTTTCCAGAAATGTGGTTACTCTCTAGTAGAATGTTTGAGCAGAATCCAGTGGAGTTGTAGCTTAACAGAGCACATTTCTGCCTGTGCTGCTCTGCTGTTCACATCATCCATGCAATTACTCTGCTCTGTTTCTTTTCCTTTTGCTAGCCGAGGTTTCTGATACTTCTCCTGCTGGAATTTTCAGATCATGTGTCGTTTGTCAAGGAAATCGCCGTGACCGACCCCCCAGAGCATCTTAATTCTCTGTTGAATGTGCTTCATGCACGAGGTACGACTTCGCATATTTCAGTAAGATTTTTCAATTTCCATTGATTCTTCGGCCGTGCCAACAGACCCTTTGTCATGCAAACTGAAATCATCTACTCCCTCCGTAAAGAAATATAAGAGTGTTTAGATCACTGCTCTTATATTTCTTTACAGAGGGAGTATCTATTGTTGGGCAATGCTTACTCAATGGGTTTCAGCAGCATCAACAACTGCCATCTCATTGTCTTTCTTAATCTAGTAAAAGTTTTAATTTTAGTTTTGCATAGGTGGTCTATGGTCAGAAACTTAAAGTAGCACCGGCTAGAGAAAGCATAGTGTTAAAATTGTAGCTCCTGGTCTATCTTCACCTTGATGTCAAGAATACATTTGGCACTTGGCAGGTGAGAAGATAGTTTCTCCTGGAGCTAAGAGAGGGCTCATTCCACTTGTTGTTCCCCTGTCGGAAAGCCCACAAGGTTTGGATGTGTCTAGACTGAATTATTCGCTTGGACAGTGATTATGGACATTATGATGTAAGCTCAAAGGCCTGACAGTATTAGTCAAAATGTAGGTAACTTGACATCCCTGCTGAGATGGCCGACTGCTCCAAGTGGGTTAGTTGCCCCTCCATATACTGTTATATATTTTTATTGTTTTCACCTCTGGAAGCTGGAACTGGTATTTAAATGGTGTGTCTACATCTGCTTGTCTTTCAGGATGGAAATGCCTGTAGTGGAAGTGCGTAGCCATGGGCTATGGCTTTTGGCTAAAAACGTAAGTCTGTATTGCTATGTGTTTGTAATGTTATACTCCCTCCGTCCCAAAACAAGTGTCTCAACTTTAATACAACTTTGTACTAAAGTTAATACAAAGTTGAGACACTTATTTTGGGACGGAGGAAGTATTTTACTACATGTGCACATGCAATCCATTTACAAATTTTACTCATATTTATCAGGTCAATCAATATATTCATAGAATACTTGTTGAGGCTGATAGCAGAGCTGAGAGTGGTGATGATTTATGGTCTGCTGTTCGAGAAGATTTATGGTCTGCTGTAGGGGAAGCTGGTCCAAACATTTACAAAAGAGGTGATTTCAAAGAATCACAGATGGCAGATCTTGATGTCTATTTGTTGAAGAAGGTTGAGAGATACACCTCAGTTTGTAACTACTGAGTTTGAGGAGAGTTATCTTTACTGATATCTTACTGTAGGTTGGACTCTTTCCAGACATTCTAGAAAGGAAAGCATCACGCCACCTGGAAAAAGGAGATAATGTAAAACTCTTTCCTTCTCCGGAGATACATTATTCATGTTTATGTGACGAGATTTAATGTACGTTGCGTTTGCCCTTCAGGTCTCCGCTCTTATTACTTCAGAATTCTATACTAGAGATCAATTTCCTGGATTTGGAAGACCCTTTGTGTTCAACTCAGAAGTTCAAAAAAGGTACTGATGTGTGAGCTGTATAGCATAATTATATGTTATTTCATCAGATGTTGTATCTACTAGGTAAGTTTTGACCGGAAATATCTACTAGGTGGCTGATTGATGTTCTATCAATTAGGCACTCACTGTGTAGTTACACTTTGCATGAGCACAGTGTGCGCTGGTGAATGGTGATCCCTAGCAAAATATGAGTCAAGCAGTTATTATGGCATCTTGCTGTTCTGCTGCACCTTTGGTTGTGCTGGACTGAACCGACTAGAATTCGTTTGTGGTAAAAATATCTATTGATATAAGATTGCTAATAGTACTTTCAACTGAGTTCTGATTTGAGAGTTATCTGATTGTGGTGTAAATTTCGTAAATGAATAGAGATCTAAGAAGTTCTCCAAGTGCTGTGGACTAGCAGGACAACACTAACGTTGTGAATAAATAACAAAGCAATGACGTGCTAATGTTTGGCAACTGCACCTTTGGTTGTGCCTGAATAAAATCTGTGGTGTACATGTAAAGAATCAGGGTTCCTAATTTTGCTTGTTCTTTTCTTCAGAATTGGGCGTACATCTGAAGCCAAAGAATCAGCTCGAGTGGCTTTGAAGTCACCATGGTGGACACTAGGCTGTAGATACGAAGTATGGTTTCTCCTGTTACCTTCTCCTTTTCACTTTCTGCTTCTATGTCTCAGCTGAGCAACCTTTTACCTATTTTCTTTTCGTCATTCCTTACGACAGGAGGCAGCTGAACTAGCTGGGTGGGAGGATGAGCAGATCGAGTTCATAAGAGAGAAGGTATCCGAAGAGGGCAAACAAGACGATCTGAAGAAAGGAAAAGCTCCAGAGCAGGTCTGTAACAACAAACCGTCTACCATTCCATCATAGATGCCCAGTTGCTTCTCTGCACCCTGTCACATGAGCTTCTCGAACTGCAGGTGGTCCTTGACGAGGCGGCGTTTCTGATGGATCTGGCCACGGTCGACGGCAACTGGGACGAAGTCGTGGATCGGATCGCCGACTGCTACAGAGAGGCTGGGATCCACGACATTGCAAAGTTCATCGCTTATAGGGAATAGAACACCTGCAGTTCATGTTTCCTACATGCACGATGCTGCTTCGAAATTTTTTGCGGCACTCGGCTTCGGAGTTCGGACTGAGAAGTGTAGTGTAGGCTTAGCTTTTATGAGCAAGAAGAAACTATTCCAGCGTGTGGATCGTAGGCGTATCTTTGTGGTCGCGTCGCACGAGCGAAAATAATGCCCAGTTTATTCGATTTCTTTTTGCCGTCTATGTATGTATATTCATGATTAATAATATACTAAATAAACCTCAAATTGTTGCAACATTTGGTTATTTGATCAACCAAGTTTCAAACATGTCGAATCTGGACAGGAGCCGATGTGTCTATCCACATCGGCGGTGACGTGGCATATCAACTCGACACTTGAGCCCCTGATTTTGAGATTGGCAAATACTGACTAGCTATGTACTCAACTAACTTATGATTGTAGCTGACAATTTGCTTAGAGACGGAGCTGGTTGATGCTGGACAAGAACCTATGGGGGAAGACCAACAAGATGAGCAGCCAGAAGGAGTTATCCCAGAGGCTACTCAGATGCCACCAGCTTTGAAAGAGAAGTGGAGCCCTGTCCAAGCTACTGAGCAGAGCACAAGATTTGACTGCAAGGGGAAGACCATGATGGAGCTAGCCCAGGAGAACAAGAAGGTGAAAATCTTGAGATCCCTAAGCCTGCAGGTACCAACCATAACTCCTCTTTACTGAATAATGATAAATTTCATTTTGTTGCTCACACTGCAGGAGTAGATATTTCTGATGTTCTAGCTGATCACTCTCTAGTTGATTTAACTCCTGTAGATAACAGTTTAGAACCTTTTCAGCCTGGAGATATGACTGATGATCTCCGGTGTCCCACTAGTCGTGTAAATAACAAGCTTATTAGGGCTAATGAAGAGTCCCAGTTTCATGATTAGGCTGATGATTTGCTTATTAGTGAGGACGTTTGGTACAGGGTCTGCAATCATAGGCGGACAAGCATCCCAGGAAAGAAATGTTATCATGAGTAGTATCTTCTGGAATATTAGAGGGATATTTGCCCCTGGTAGAAAGGCTCTCGTTATAGACACTTTCAGGAGACAAAGAAATACATAAATTTCATTGCATACTTAGCTGTTGGTCGCCAAAACAGAGCGCAACTCCTTTAAAAAAAAGGCCATGACCACCCCCTCTGTCGCCCAGCTTGTGGAACTTTGATTTTCATTGTCTTGTTGTGCTCTCTGCAATGGAGCATGTTCTAGTTGCTTTTTTTTTCTACTTTCAGTTTCCTTTTAGGGCCTCTTTGATTTTATTTTGGTGGGGTACGGCCTCTTTGATTTGAAGGATTTTCGTAGGAAGTATGGAGGATTTGAACCCTAAGGATTTTCCCCTATGGAAGCTCTTTAGATCATACTCCCTTTGTCCCAAAATAAGTGTCTCAATTTTGAAGGATTTGAACCCTAATGCATGGGTGAATTTTTTTCAGGTTTTCTTTAAGAGTCTTCAAATTTGGCTTGGGGCGGGAAGGCGGCGGTGTTGTTCCAGCGCAGGAATAATGTTTTCCCCGCTCTTTCCTCGCTCTGTTAGTGTGTTTATATCCAGCGGAGAGGGTTGGAGATCCGTGTCCTCGGCAGGTCTTTCGGGATCCGGCCAATTTACATTTCCAGTGGATCGGTCTGTATCCAGCTGGTTTTCGTGGTCTTCAGAGTTTCTACATGCCCTTATCGGTGTTATCTTCTCCGGGGTAGCAATTTGCTTCGTAGATCGTGGCCGCCGACGTCTCCTTGTCTACATCGACGACTTCCCAGCTATTGCTCCTGCATGCTCCCGAGTTAGAAACAGTTGCTCCGCCGAGACGGAGGCCCATAGGTGGCATCGAGCATGCTCACGGCTTGCCGTCGGTGGACGAGCATGCTCACGGCTTGCCGTCGGTGGATGTAGGAGGAGAAAAAAAAAACCTAGACATCTAAGAAGTTGAATGTACCGTTCCCCTTCTCTACTGTAGCGAGAGAGGCGATCCGAAAGGCGACGAGTTTTTCGCCGGCGATTCCACCACCGTCCTCTCTTCCGCCGGCCTCGGTGCTGCCGGAGGGGGGGAGGGGGGTCGAATCATCGGTCGGATCCGTGTACAGCTAGTCTAGGTTTAGCTAGGTTGTGAGGGTTTCGGCTGTCCCCTGTTTCGGCCTCGGCGGTGATGGGGGCGGCGCTGAATAAGTGTGTTGGTGCTGGTGATCTGTCTCCGGTGGCTCCGTCGGTCGTTGACGGATCTCTGTGCATCTGCTCTGCCGGTCGGGGTTGGCGCAGCGGCGACGGCGACCTCGAAGCGGATTTTGTGCCCTGGCTCCGCCGCTGCGGTGACGCTTGCTCCGGCGTCCACGCGGAGTCACGGGGCTTGTACAGGAGCAAGGTACCGGCGGGCGGCGGCTGGTACGTTTCTACTGCTCCAGGTCTTCCTCCTCCTTCGTTGCCGACGAGGATGAGGTGTTCGAATCTTCGGTGGTGCTCCGGTTTGATGCTACTCCGATGTGCTGGTTCTTGAGGACTGAAGTTGTCGACTTCCCGACCGTGTTGATCCCGTCCGCAGATACAAAGGTCACGCCGGCTCCAGGAGGGAGCGGCGGCGCGCCGGCAGCTCGCGTCGACAGTTGTGTTGACCCGGCTCCCCAGGGACCCGGTTGTAATTTCAGATCTTTCTGGGGTGCGTTGTACCACTGATTATCCTTATAAATAGATCTGGAGTGGTTTCCGCAAAAAAAAATGTAATTTTATTTTTCTGCATGTCTGTTTGTAATGTCTACACATATTGGAAGTTGAGTACCCAATTAGTTAACTCAGATTTGTCTACTACATGCGGATGTATCTAGACACGTTTCAGCGTTGGAAACCGGGAGGCATTGATTTCTTCTAGAAAGAGCTATGACGAAAAAAAAGATGGAAGGGGAAGGTGGGGTCATAGCGATGGGGAGCCGTTTCTTGTTCCCGTGTGAGTCGGGCCATCTGGCGGCCACGGGTAGGTGGGTGGGTGGGTAGGTATATAAACCCAACGGACTTCCCTTGTGGGCTGGCTAGCCGTTTCCGTTTCATTCATTCATTCACTCAGAAAGAAAAGAAAACCGCTTCCCCCACGACAGACGCCTCTCCCTCTCATCTCAACTTCTCTCAATTGCCTGCCTTCCCTACGTCGCGGCGCCGCCCGGGTTTCTCCTCCCTCCCCTCCCCTCCCGTCGCCGAGATCAATCCCCAATCCCCATCCTCCCCGGAACCCTAGCTAGCTAGCTTCTCGCTCTCCTCCCTCGCCTCCCCCCTCCGCTGCTGCGGCGATCGTCAGGCCCGGCCGGGGAAGAAAGAAGGCGGCCATGGACGCGCTCGGCCCCGACATCCACCAGCTCTACCTGCAGCTCCTGTCCGGCCAGGACAACGCCAACAAAGGTCAGCCGCCCTTCTTCCACCCGACGCCTCCTCCTCCTCCTCCTCCGCAGGCGCCGGGCTCTAGCTCCGTCGCCGCCGCCCACGGCCCCGTGGGCCTGTCCATGCAGATGCAGGGGGGCTGCGCGGGGAACGACTTCGTGATGTACGGGTTGGTGCGCGGCGCGCCGGGGGAGGGCTCGCCGATGCTTGGCCACAACGCGTTCCTGGAGAACGACCAGTTCGTGGACGGCATGGAGGACCCGCTGGCGCTGATGAGCGGCGACGAGTTGAGCGCCTTCTTGAGCGACGAGGGGGGCGTCGACTCGCTCTGCGTGCCGCCGGAGTTCCTGGCGAGATCGCTCGCGGCGTGCCAAACGGCGATGGCCGACTCGACGCCCGTGCCCCCCGCGAACGGGCCGAGCCAGTCGTCCTCTGGTTCGCCGGGTCTGGGCTGCGCCCAGGCGAGAGCCACTGACGACTCTCCGGCGGGCGGCGTGGAGGAGCCGCTGACGAGGATGAACGGCGACGACGACTTGACCGCGCTCATGAGCGACGAGGGGGCCGTCAACCCGCTGTGTGTGCCGCCGGAGTTCCTGATTAGATCGCTGGTGGTGTACCAGCCGGCCATGGCCGACTCGCCGTCCGTGCCCACCGCGGCCGTGCCGAGCCAATCGTCCTCCGGTTCCCCGGGTCTGGGCTGCGCCCAGGTCAGAGCCACTGACTCTCCGGTGGGCAGCGCCTATGTGCCGGCGCCGGGCTACCCGCAGGCCGCATCCCTCGACGGGACGCAGCAGGTGCCTGACATAGAGACGGCGGAGGTGGCCCAGATGATTCACGTGGCGGCGCGCTGCGGCGACAAGCCGTCCACGGCGTGGTCCGTGGAGGAGGACCAGCTGTTGCTCCGAGGCCTCTCCCGGTACGTACGCGTTGCTGTCGCCATGGCTAAAAGCCTTCTCGATCTATTAGCAGAGCCTCTGTTTTGAGTGACACCAAGACTTCACTGACTCTCCTGTCGAATCCGCCATGAATTCCCTCCTTCTCAAGGTTTGCCGACCAAGACAATGTCATCAAGTGCCTCAACATCGCATCTGGGCTCGCGGAGAAGACCGCGCTTGATGTCGCGTATCGGATCCGGTGGCTGTCAGACTTGGAGGTATTTGACTACTTCCTCTAACTGGACAATGACAAACTAGTTACATATACTAGTACATAGCAAGAATACTAATAATAGGCCTAATGTTCTTCTTATGGTTAAATGAACTCTTGTGTCTCATGCCTTGATCAAGTCTTTGTCATTGTGGCAGAAGAAGGAAGCTGCTGAGCAAGCACAGCTGGGTCAAGAAAAATCTGCAGTAGGAAATGCTACAAAGGTAATTGAATTTCAGCACAGCATGTTCTTCTGAATGTCATGTTTACAGAATTCTAGATTAGCAGATTGGTCTGAAATATTTTAAGAAAAAATAAATCATGTGCTTCTGAATGTCATGTTTACAGAACTCTAGCTTAGCAGATTGGTCTGAAACATTTTAAGAACAAGAAGGGTAGTAGATGAGCTCCAATCGAACATACGATGATGTTCACAGGTTCAGTCTTGTTTGACTGAACTTGAACAATTAGTACCAGTATCGCAGGAGAGCTGTAAATTGAAACATACTCCCTCTGTCCCATAATATAAGTGTCAAAAACGCTCTTATATTATGGGACGGAGGGAGTAGTATTCTATTATGTATAACCATTCATGAAGGTAGACTGACAAATATTTGTGACATACAATCTTTGCTGACTAATGCTAAGAGACGCCGACATGTTAATGTCCCAACCTTCCTTATTTCCGCCTGACTGAATATATATTGGCATTATGGCAATATTGGGAGGAATGAAAATTGATCTGATATGAGCCAGTCTTTACAAATTGAGTGTTGTGTTTCGATGTTTAACTAACATTAATGTTAACCGTGTTCCGCAATCTCTGTTATTACTGGACAGGGAAAGGGAACCAAGGTTGCTAACAAGAAAAACAACAAACATCCCCTGTCCAAAGGTAGATTTGGCTTTCCATACCATGATCTATACATTCTTTATTTTCTCATGTTATTCTGTCAAGAAATACTTCCTTTCATTTACCACATAGCACTTCTTTTGAGGGTTCAGTTATCACGATTTTCTTCACATATATTTTTATTTTGCATTATAAACCCCTTAAATTCTCTTTAGTTACCAAAAAAAATTATCAACTATGTGTAGCTATTTATTATTATTTGTTTGTGTCTGATGTACAGGCTTTGGTAATTTTGTTACTTTGTAAATGTTGCTTTGACCAGCGTTTCTCTAGTCCTGATGCCTTTGAATAAACTTGCATGCCTGATTAACCTTTTTTTATGCCATAGAGACTCTAGACTCCAGGAGTGCTAAAGACATTATTCGGGATAATAACAGGCTTATGGATAAAATAGAAGAAATCTTGAGAGCAGGAGAGGTCTGCTTTTTTACATCCCTGTGTTTATACCATGATTTTGTCTGAAACTAATTTGATGGTTCATTTTCCTGGACATCTGCATTTGCAGTAGTTAAGTGATTTCTTGCTTAATGTCCATCCAATAAGATTACTCAGTCATTGCAATTTATCTTTGCTAGCACTTTGTGTGATGTTTCTGGTATAAATAATTGGGTAAGAATTCCATGAAGTAGGATACATGTGGAATTGTCTATTTTTGAGAGGTGTTGAGGCTTGATGCTGATGTGCTTATTTCATCATGGTTTATTATTCTCCTTGTATTGACCTGGCTTCTTTTTCTTCTTCTGTCACAGGTGAATAACTGTCCAGACTACTTTTATTATGTGAAGATGAACATGGATGCTATGCAGAACAAGTAAATCATCAAACATTTGAATATGTGCACTCCAGTTAGCGAAAACTCTGAAACTGAAAGCGCGACACAATTTGCCTGTGCAGAGTAAAGGACTTGGCCTCTGTCATGGAAGGAGTCGCGGTAGGCGATGAAGAATGGGAGGACGTCTTGAAGGATTGCAACGCACCGGTAACTCCGCACACCTTACCTTCCCTGCTTGATTCGCATCTGTCTGGCTGTAATCTCTTTTTCATTCAATCTTACATATGCCGTGTTTCCTCTGCATGGATAAAACGATTCAGCAGGCTGGAGAGGATGCTGCCACCCCGGCGCCATGAGCGTCCCTTTGAAATGGCTCTTCCCAAGCGCTGCTCACCGTCATTTTCTCGCCATTGCTATAACATTGTGTGCCAGTGTACATATACATGCCCTGTACAGACATTAATTCCTCTTTCTCTTTGTGATGACTAGGTTGAGTTTACACATACATTAGTTAGGTGGTTAAGCATGGATAAGGCTCACCCATGCTTAAGTTTTTGCTTCCACACCGTGAAACTCCCTTTGAACTATTATTTCTTTTCGACATTTGCATATCTTTTGGACATCTAGGATGCTGCTGCTACCGGGTTATGCTTCTAAATAGATTGAGTAATTCTCTTTGGACACTGTATTTGGAATTGTTGATTGAGTATTAGCCAGGTCAGCTTCAAAATTTTGTTGCTGCCTTTAAAAAAATGTCCGCAATTTCAAAAAATATTCGGAATTTCAGCATTTGTTCATGCTTTAAAAAAACTGGCGTTTCAAAAGTTGTTCAAAATTTCAAAAACTGTTCAGAACTTCAATTTTTGTTCTCATTTTTTAAAATGTGTTCCAATTTATCAAAGATTGTTCGTCTTTTGAATTTATTTTTTTTGCATTTTCAAACAATTGTTAACAGTTTTGGAAAATGTTCGTGTTTCAAAAGAGATTCAGTTTTTTAAACGCAATTTCAAACAATTTCAGTTTTTTTCCGTTTCTATTTTTCTTTTCATTTTTTTGTTTAAAATATCAAAAATTTCAAGTAACGTTCAACATATTAAAAAATGTTCATTTAAAAAATGTTTGAAAATATCAAATTTTGTAAATGTTTTCAAAAATTGTTCATGTTTTCCAAAAAAGATTGTCGCTCAAATTTTTTTGGTGTGATTGTGGTCTTATGCAACTAGTTCAAGAATAAAAACTAAATAAGCGGAAGTAAAATATTTTAATTTTACAAAGTTTATTTTGGTGACTTCTTAAAATATGACAAAACAAATCAAATCAGCCGTCATCAATAAAAACAAATCAAATAAGTATGTGCAATCTTAATCATTCGGATGTGTGACTTATCACAATTGCACATTCCTAATGGCAGAGTTGCACATATATCATTTATGCAATTATGGTTTCTGGAACGTGCAGTTGGTCCAAAAGTAGTCACATGAATGTAATAAGAATATATTTTTATTACTAGAAAGTAAATTTTGGGGTCTTCTTTTAATATGAAAGGTGGCGCAGTACAACAAAATAATAATGGAAAAACTTCAAATAAGTGCATGCAATCTTAATCTAGCACCAAAATTGTGCATATATTATCCATGTGATTGTGGTCTTAAAATGTGTTACCGGTGACAAAATAGGGTGCCAAATAAAATGAGATTAAAATTTTTTTGTGCTATAAATTTTAATTTATGGACTACCTATAATATGGAGAAAAAAATATAGGTAAAAATAGATCAATAAATAAAATGAATGATTGAATACCAAATAACAAAACATCATAGTTAAAAGTAGCCGCAACACATTCATGCACATTTAGTTGCACATTTTTTAAAACTAGACATAGAAATAGCTAAAATGAACGAATACACAAAAAATAATTGCATTGCAAAAAAATGTGTGTGCTTAAGCAAATAAAAGAAGCAGCAATTTACTAACAAAAAAAATAATAGAATTATATCGATGATGCATTTTCTACGCATGATAGGAAGAAAGCCTTTAGTAGAGTAAAACTATGGAAGAAATAAATGTAAAGGAAGGGGAAATATAGAATAAAAAGGTTGAAAAGTAAGGAAAAGGTTTTAAAAGTAAATAAACATGGTTTTGCTTTCATTCTTATCTAGTTGGCTATGCACACCAATTTAAACTTTTAATGCAAAAAATGAGGGTAAATGCAAATCAAAATGCTATAAAGTGGATATATAAATGCAATCTTAACACTTCAGAAAAAGCAGTTTATTGTTCGGTTAATAAAGACATAACATATGCTTTCAGAAGGTCACGGGTTTGGTTCGTGCTAGGAAAACCGAAAGGCAAAATCCGCACAAATCTCCCTGCCAGATTAGACGGCTACACTGTTGATCAAGATTTTACTATTTCTTGGACGACCGAGAATTAGCAAATCTGATTTTTTTTATAGGATTATATAGTGTCTCCTTCTCCCAACACAGCGTGTGACATCTTCAATGGGCAAGACAACAAGTGAAGTTTGTTGGTTGCTTTTCTTTTTCCTTTTGATAACTCCGTTTTTCTTTCTCCCTTAGTTATTGTTTATGCAATATGCTTCTTTCATGTTGGTTTTCTTCAACAGTTTTGCTTAAGTACATCTAGATATGCCTTTCTTCAATTGGGTTGAGTGTGTCCTATGTTAAAATAGCTTTTGATGGAAGGTGCCTCAAAGATTCTACGTCACCAGCGAGTGCATTAGCCACGACCATTTACGCCTTTTTTGCCAGTAAGTCTTATTATTATCTGTCCCTAGATGAATTCTTACATGATATATGTTTTTATGACATGACCAAATGATGAATAAAGGAGTAAATGTACACAAACTACATGCTCAATTATTTGGCTCCACGAGGTGTGTTTGTGACAGCACTACCCCTTTACCCTCGTATGCAAGGCGCCCAAGTGCTAGGGTTTCTTGTGCCTCCCGCCAGCGCCGGCAGCGGTCAACCTCGCCTCCCGTGGCCTTAGGGTCATGGAGGCAAGGTGTATCCCGGTCTTTGCCGGCAGGAGGACTCTATTTTTAATATATATTTTTCTAGTTTTGTTAGGATGTGTGTCCTGCTTAGAGAGTCAAGGCGGCGGCAGCTCTATGAAGATGGAACAAGGTTCTCCCCACCTAGCCCCAGTTCTGATGGTGCTTCTAGCATCGTCGGAGTGTTTGTGGCGGTTTGTCTCCGGCAGCTCTCACGGGATTCGGTCGACGTTTGTCTTCAGTGCATCCACGTTGATCCGGTCTTTGTTCGTCTGTGTTTGTGTGCCTAGAAGTTGCATCCTTCTGATCTACACCTCTCTTCATTGGCGGCGGTTACTGTTCTGGTGCGCTGGTCCTATGGGGTGAAACGAGATTTGCCCGGCTCCGATAAGGGCTCTCCCCAGTGCTTGCAGTCGCCGCTAGGTGGTCTAGTGAGCTGGATGCACTTTTTTACTTCTTGTGCTACCTTGACTTGATGAATAGATGGGGAGTTTTCCCGAAAAGCAATAATTTAAGCATAACATTTTTTCGGTGAAATTACATATATGCCGAAACCATCCCAACAAACAGAGGCATGTTTGGGTGGAAGCCAAAGCTTTGCCAGGCCACGTAGTTTGGCACGCCTGAGAAGTGAGAGCAGAGGACCTCATTTGCCTCCCCTCCCCCACGTGCAACACGGATCGGACGGCCAGGATCGGCCCCTGGGTTGATAAAACCCTAACGCCGAGCCGAGCAGAGGAAAGCAAGTCCCCTTGCGCAGTGGTTGGCCTCCCGACCCCTATCTTCTCCCGCTAATCCCCTCGCGGCCGCCGCCGCCGTCGCCGCCTGCCCAAGGTGAGACCCCAGCGCCCATCTCCTCCCCCTCCCCTCGCGGCGCTATGCTCTGCCGCCGCGGGTTTCAGTTTGATTTGATCGCGTGGCGCGCGGGCGGGCCGATGGTCGGAGAGGAATGGTACGGCGCCGTCGATCTGTCCTGCCTGTGGATTCGCTGGCTGCCGTCTTGGTTCCATCCAGGGGTTTAAGGTTGGATTTGCCCGGCGGACGGGTAGGCAGGCGGGCGGGCGCCGGAGGAGTATGCGCTCGTGAGATTCGATCTGGCTGCTCTGCCCTTCAAGTTGGATTCGCGGTCGATAGGTTAGGTTGAATCGGCGGCTGCTGGATTTGGCGAGTCGCAGCTGCGCCATGGCTCTGCTTCTTGGCCGAAGAGCATGCGTAGTCTGTATAGCCAGTGTCTGCCCACTGCCGTGTCGTTGACTAAGAGTGATGGGAGATCCATTTTTTGCTCCACTGTCCTGTTATTAACGCAAGAGGTCGTATGTGTCGTGCAGATGAATGTCGACAAGCTGAAGAAGATGGCCGGTGCCGTGCGCACCGGGGGCAAGGGCAGCGTGCGCAGGTACTTTCCATGTTAACCTTGTTAACTGTCGTCCAAATTGGTTTTGGTATGAGCACTAGTGTTTCCTGCTTTCAGCACGGTATCTATTCTACAGATACCCATTTAACATGTAAATCTATTGTTTCAGACCTAATAACATGTTTCCTCAGAAATGAATGATTTGTGTCCTGTGAATCATTGCTGCTATCCTGTGTAGAAATGCCAAACTTTGAAGCATGCTAGCTAAAGCATAGATCATCATCCAAACATTACCGGTGTCACATTTCTAAATTGATGTGTCAGTGAATGCCATTTAGTGGGCGCATATCAGCTTATAGAGTATAAAAATAGTATGAAATGTTTCTCCTGTTGTTATACTTGTTAACAAGCTTTCCGCTGATGGCAGGAAGAAGAAGGCCGTTCACAAGACCACAACCACTGATGACAAGAGGCTTCAAAGCACCTTGAAAAGAGTAGGAGTCAACACCATTCCTGGTATTGAAGAGGTCAACATTTTCAAGGATGACGTAGTTATCCAATTTCAGAACCCGAAAGGTGAAATGTTGCATGTTTAACCATTGCTTTTACAGAATTAAAAGATATGCTCACACATTTCTTCTAACATTGGCATTTCTTGGATTCCTGCAGTGCAAGCATCCATTGCTGCAAACACATGGGTAGTCAGTGGAACACCACAAACGAAAAGTGAGTCCTGCTTTAGAATCTTCATGGCCTAATTGTTTCATTAAGCAGCCTTCTTTCTCTGCAGCAACATAAATATCTCTTGAAGATATGTCAAACTGCTTTGGCAGTGATCTCATCTTTATTTGCACATCTACCTTTTAAGTTTCATGGGTACATAAATTTTATAATGTGGATGGCATATGATATCAACTTGAACTGCTTGTACAAGACTTCTGTACATCAAAGCTAGTAGTCTCATTATGTTTCCGAAGTAATGTTACAGTTTACTGATAATATCATGAAGTTGATGATTACATGCTTAGTTACTATATATTTTTCATTCATGTCCCTCTTCAAGTTGATTTACATGTGCAATAAAAGTTGATGCAAACCAAACCATTAAATTCCAGCTTTACCGTATATGTTCTTTGTGATCGTGACCAGAGCATGACATTTTTGACTTGATGTAACTGCAATTTCATCTTTGGCTTTTATTTTTTTACAGAGCTGCAAGATTTACTGCCGACGATTATCAACCAACTGGGTATGTCCCCCTTTACATTCTCACATTAATCTAGTCCAATAATTGCCTATGTTCTGGCGAAATGTCTTGCTCACTGTGTGAATACCACCATACTTGAATCGAAAGACAGTAAAACATCTCAACCAAGCAAGTGCCTTGTCTCAATAGGAAATTCCTTTTTGCCAGGTCCGGATAACTTGGACAACCTGCGGAGGCTTGCTGAGCAGTTCCAGAAGCAGATGCCTGGTGGCGAGGCTGGCGGCGCCAGCATCGGTGCTGCCCAGGACGATGATGACGATGTTCCAGAGCTCGTCCCAGGAGAGACCTTTGAAGAGGCCGCGGAGGAGAAGAAGGAACCCGAGGCAAAGAAGGAACCGGAGCCGGAGGAGAAGAAAGAGTCGTCGTAATCTTGTCACGTCATTCGTTGTTGTGAAGGGTTCCTTGTTGGTTCAGGGTTGATTGGCATCTTGCTGTATATGCCAGAGACATGGTCCTGTGAGAACTCTGGCCCATCTTTCATTTCTAGCGCTCCTCCGGTTTTGTCTCGGCCGTGGGTTCTGTCCGAACCGACGGCGGAACTGAGTTTTACGACAATTATCGTTTACCATTCGAAAGTGTTTGATATGCACAGTTCCAATGTTTGATGGATAGCTGTTGTCAGAAATGTGTGCCATCCAGGTCCAATCAGTGTCGGTTAGTTTTCAGGAAATTGCTATGTGCATGCCCAGCCTTACCGTGGTAGCGTGTGTTGCTTAAGATTTTGTGAAGTGCCGCTGAGAGGTTTATTTCCTTTTCTACCTGAGAATTACAAGCGATAGCTGTACTGAGCTTGAGATGAAAAAAGATTTGTCAGTACTGTTGTATCAGACCATAATATAATCAATTTAGCTACATGTCAGTCAGCTGAATTTTGAATTCGGGTCAGTCAAATTTTAGAATGAAGGAAGGGGCTTGCCGTCATCACCCCATGATCTATCTTAGGGTTCAGGGTGGGGGCAGTGATGGTGGGGCTTCGCCGAAGAAAAAACTGGACGTGGGGGGCCCTAGGGGGGGGGAGGGGGGTGTGGAAGACCGGCGGTGGGGGGTGGTTCAGGGGAGGGCGGGGCAAGGCGATTAGGCTGACGTTGACTCGATGGGTGAGAGAGATGAACAGGAGGTTGAAGATGAAGTTTTGTCTGTTGGATCTTGATCGAACGGCCGAGACAGGAGGAGGAGAATCGACCTATGCCACTGTTGTCATTTCTTTGTGTAACTTCATAGGTGAGTAGGCACTCTACTATGAGAGCAGCGATTCGGTGCCCAGGCTCATCTGCACCTGTGACGAAGAATTTTTTTTTCAAAACAACTACTAAAAAATTAAAAAAATTCATTAGGACATCTGAGTAGCTCTTGGCAAAAAAGACAAATTTGAGTTTTGTAAAAAAGTTTATTGTTCATGTATTGTTCTGACCAATTTGTATTTTTTTGCTTAGAGCTACTCATATGTCCAAATGATCTGAAATTAGGAGCGCATCTCGAGCACCAAATTATCTACCATGCAAAAAAAAAGGATTTTTTAAAATTATTTTATATTTTTTGTGAAATTTTTCTTGACCGGGTGCAGATGAGCCTGGGCTCATAAATGAATATTCGACTCTACCATGTGCTACCTACAAAAACATCATAAGCGAGCAGGGCACTCTACCATGTGCTACCTCTGTCCCTAAATATAAGATGATGTTTTTGCAATTCAATTTGAACTGCAAAAATGTCTTATATTTAGGGACGGAGGGAGTATGTTAAAAAAAGAAAAAGCAGGAAAGAAACGGTGCGAGAGATGATGGGGCCATGCGGAAGCAGGGAAGAGGAGGGGGAGGTGGAGCGGTCAGTTCTGGGCGGGGGCTTGCCATTTTCTGTCCAACATCACACACCGCTTCTGAGCATGCAGAATTATCGGCGCGTGCAGCTGACAGTTGAAGTGAAGTGGGTGGAGCGGATAACCAGATGGCAGTCAAAGCGCTAAATTCTGAAGAGCTTGACCAGATGGCAGTCGGTCTCGTTGGTTAAATTTATGGCAAAGTTGAAGCACGGAAATAGATAAAGCACTATATTTTGAAACGGAGGGAGTATGCTATAGAAAAGATTAACATTTTTTTTATTATTTTCCTTTCTGATGATTTTACTGGTATTAATTTTTTTAGGTCATCGAGGGGATCAAACATCCCCGGTTCCACCTCATGTATATGCAAAGAAAGCACTACAAATATTCAGAAGAAGTAAAAACATGGGGAGTTTGTCTGGTCAAGATACTATTACAGCTCGAAAAATAGAGTGGGATGGGAAGGGGGAGAGGAAAAGGTTGAGCTTCCAAACAGCAGCACTCCATCAGCTCCGGATCATGTGGACTGCGCCTTCATCAAGCCAATAAAAAAAAGAGTTTATTCCGCAGCAATGGAGAGGAACCCTGAGCAGAGCAGATCCATGAGATGTGATGCTGCTTATGCGTCCAGCATTGGACATTCATGGCCTCTCAACACAATTTTCCAACTTCGGATGTATGCATGCTTCAAATTCAACCACCCAGGTGGGTGCTGCGAGAGGAATCTCATCTCATTTCTAAACAGCCACAAACCCCAGATGATGGAGTGCAGCATTGAAGAACCCATGTTTCTTTCTGCGAAGCCATTTGGATGCCAAAGATTGAAAACCAAAGACAGTATCCTCTATTTCTCACACCAACACAAACAGGCAGTATTGCACATGTGACCTCATCAAAGTTGCTGAGCTAAAATACAGTAAACAAAAATATATGTATGTATGTGATTGAGATTCGGGGCTAAGCAAGCTTTGTACTTTGGATAAACAACGGTACGCTTTGAGCCGCACATGGCTGGACTCACTTGGGCCTTGGCCAAAGGGAAATAGCCATCCATTAAAAGGACTCACGAAGTACCATGCCTGTCCGAGGATGTGGAACTTGCCTGCTAAGCCGGAGGGAAATAGCCATCCATTAAAAGGACTCACGAAGTACCATGCCTGTCCGAGGATGTGGAACTTGCCTGCTAAGCCGGAGACTGCTCAGCCGAATACATTATCCGAGGAAGATTGTCAACCTCGGCTTTGAACACAAGTTCGAGCGCTACTGACGGTGTCCTAGGTTTGGGGGTCCTAGACCAGCCGGGCTAAGGTATGGGCCGAACTACCAGCCCATTGAGGAATCAAGACTCTGGAGGCCCTCGAAGCATGGTGACCGGAGATTTAACATGTACTTCAAGTATATCTGACTAGATTCGGCATCTAAATCCTTATATGACAATCGATCATATTTAACCTTAGATACCCCTAGTGCCTATATAAATCAGGAGGTTTAGTCCTGTCCGCGGACGGATGTGGAGGAAATTTGCAGGCCGCTGGAGATGCCCTTAGTTCCTGTCATACACACATAGCAAGCACAACACTTACATTTGTGTGCAACCACTAACCATTACTCCCTCCGTTCCTAAATACTCCCTCTGTCCCAAAATAAGTGTCTTAACTTTGTACTAGCTCTAACACAAATTTGTACTAAGCTTAAGACACTTATTTTGAGACGGAGAGAGTATGAAGCAAGTGAAACTACACTCTAAACTACGTCTATATACATCCATATGTATTCCATGTTAAAATATACTTATATACATCCGTATATAGTCCATATTGAAATATACTTATATACATCTGTATGTAGTGTATATTGAAATATACTTATATTTAGGAACGGAGGGAGTAGATAGCAAAGGCAGTAGATAGCAAGAATCACCCAGACAGGAATGTTGCCACATGCCACTAGTGTTTAGTTAGTTTTTCCTTTAGCTCATCAGTCAGGGATCATACATCCCCGGTTCCATTCTACTCCCTCTGTTTTAAAATCCACGCTTCTTAAGATTCAACTTTGACACTGTCGGTCTCGTTGGTTAAATTGGTTAAATTTATGATTGATTAAATTTATGGTCAAAGTTGAAGTGCGTGAACCAAAGACGGACTATATTCTCGAAGGGAGGGAGTATATATATTCTCGAAGGGAGGGAGTATATACATGATGAACAGAAACGATGCCTGACAGCATTCAGCCACTACAATTATAGTCCCAGATTCATATAGCTACAAAGTACTCTACCCCAAAACTGGTTTGCTCATCTGACCTGACAAAAGTTGCTGACCTACTCCCTCCCTCCGTTCTAAAATGTAGTGCGTATAGATTTTTTGAAAAGTCAAACTTTGCAAACTTTGGCCAAGTTTATAGAGAGAACTACTTATATCTACAATATCAAATATATAAAATATGAAACTATGTCTTATGACGAATCTAATGATATATGTTTGGCCTTCTAGATGTAAATATTTTTCTCTACAAACTTGGTCAAAGTTGATGAGATTTGACTTTTCAAAAAATCTATAGAGGCTACATTATGAAAACGGAGGGAGTACTGAAATACAGTCAAAGAAAATATGTCTTCTCACAGATTCGATCTCCTGTACACTACATCCACAAATGAGAGCCTACCACTAGCTAGCTTCCTCTCTCTACATAGGAGTAGATGATAAGTACAGAGCAGAGCAGTTGGGGACGGGGGCATGGGGTGGGGGTTCATCGGCACCGGCACCGGCACCGACAGCCAGAGTCCACGGATGCAGTCAGTAGCCGTCGTCCATGTGAAAAGCGTACGGCGGGGAACCGTCTGCCTGCACGTCCCCGAACCCGTCGCCTCCGGCGTAGTACATGTCCACGCTCGGCTCCGGCACCAGGGCCTCCTCCAGGCTCATGTTGCCGCTGTGGTTGTACAACAGCCCCCCTGCGTCGACCCCCGCGCCGTCCCCGTCGAGCAGCAGCCGCGGCCTCTTCACCTCCGCGCCCTCGTCCGGGCCGCTACCTGAGGCTGAGCTGCCCGCTAGGCGCCGCAGCACGTCGGGGTCGCCGACGACCTTGAGGAGGAAGGCGAGCATCTGCTTGGGACGGCGCTCCGTCTCCTGCACCCGGCGCCACATGTCCGCCACGCGCTCCTCCGTGGCCCTCTGCTCATTCCTCAGCCGGACCACCTCCATGGCCAGCGCCGTCGGGCTGCTCTCCTCATCCTCCTCGTCGCCGTCCTCCTTGCCGTCCTTGCCGCCGCGCTTGCCGCCGCCCTGGCGCCGGACGATGCGGCGCAGGAGGTGCGTCTGGCCGCGGAGGAAGGAGGCGTGCGCGAACTCCCACCGGTCCGGATCCACCTTGCGGAACCCGTAGGTGTTGAGCTGCCGGACGAAGCTGGAGAAGTTGGCGTGCTTGAAGTGGGCCGGCAGCAGCGCCTGCGAGAAGGCGAAGGGGTCGGCCACGACGAAGCTGTTGCCGGCGCTCCCCCAGGCGACGACGGCGTCGGTCGCCCGGTCGTCCACCATCCCGTACGTCTTGGCCACGAACGGCGCCGCGCCAGAGCCACCCGAGCCCGAGGACGACGACGAGTCCATGCCGCCGCCGCTCATCGTCGCGACGGAGGGAGGGAGAGAAGATGCTTGCTTGCTGCTGCTGGTTGGGGAACGGACGGGGAGTGAATGGACTGCGACTGGGAGATGTGTCGAGCCGAGGTGCATCGTTCGCTCTCTATGTAGGCCGGATGTCGACGGGGGAGCGGGGACAGGTGGAGCGACGCGTGGTGGCGCACGCGGCGGCGAGATTGTCCAGCCGCTGAGTCGACAAAAGCGACCAAGTTGAAGCAAAGTATCCGCTTTCTATTTCTGCGGTCAGCTGCGCTCCTGAGGAAACGGGTTAACTTGTGGACAGCGGCCGTGCTGAGTACGTACGGCGCAACCACTGGGTTAGCCACTAGGCCCGGGGGACAATATACAAAGGTTTATGGATGGGTTATGAACAAGAAAAGGCTTGGGACCGTCAAATGTCTATATCAACGTGCCCGGACCATTTTTGTCGTCCAATGCAGTGTCGCATATGTTCGGAGGCGAGTCCGTGCAACTGGATGTAAAGTTGGGAGGCGAGTCCGTGCAACTGGATGTAAAGTGGGGGAGGTTCGCGGGAGTCCGGACCTCCGCCACGTAGGCCTTCGGCACCCTCGACCCAACCACAACTACGCCTGAAGCCTATGTCTTTCTCACTTCGCCCATGCTTTTTGTATCCGCTCCTGCATAGGTTGACGCCGCCTCTATACCACCCCGCCCAGGCCTTGCCAGACCTTAACTGCTGCACCCGGGAACCAGGCGCGCTTTGCCTACACCATCGCCCCCTCCCCTCGCTCATCCGTCCGTCGCCCAGGAACCCTCTGTCCTTGCAGCGGTTGTCCACGGCGGACACCACGCCCCACAAATGTATGTCCAAATGTCATAATGTTGACATTTTTTAATTTACTTTGATACTTCGAAGCAAACACGATGGATTCTGGCAACAAGTACTACTACATCAACTTCATGGAGTCGTCCTCGTCAGATGAGGATGAAACAACGATGATGCTGAGGTCTTAGCAGTCGCGGATCATGTCCTATGTTTTAAGGGATCAATCAAGGCACATCGAGTGTTGAATCGGAAGAGGACACAAGGTCATTTGACGATGATGGACGTTTACTTTGCCCTATTGGCGAACAAATTTCACTGGCGCTTTTGGATGCGGAATAATGTTTTCGTCGGCTCTACACTGGTGTCCGGGCTATGATGACTACTTCATCTTGAAGAAAGATGTCGTTGAAAAAATTGGATTCCGTAGTTACCAGAAGCGCACCCTGCATTGAGGTGCTCGCATATGGCACCACCGCGGATTCATGGGACGAGTGCCTATGAATGTCTGAAAGCACATGCAGAGTTGCCATGGTGAGGTTTGTTACTACGGTGGTCAAGGTATTTGGACCGCAGTATTTGAGAGAACCAACTGTCGCAGACACCAAAAGGCTAATGGCACTTGGAAGCAAGAGGGAGGCCAGGTATGCTCGAATCTCTCAATTGCATGCACTGGAGATGGAAGAACTGCCCATATGCTGTACAAGGGAAAATACCAAGCAGTTGCATCATAAGACCTCTGGATTTGGCACAGTTTGTTTGCCATACCCGGGTCTCACAATGACATCAACGTATTGCAGCGGTCTCCATTGTTTGCTAGGTTGACTGAAGGACAGGATCCTCCATGCAACTATACCATCAATGGTCATGACAACAACATGAGCTACTATCTTGTTGATGGTATAAGGGGTTCATGTGATATGTCTATAATAGTTTTGGAGTTAAATGCTCGCGAAATATATAAGGCCCAATGATTCATGAATCGGCCAAAAGATGACTTGTGAGTATCGTTCATGCCAACTAGAATTTTTAGATGAGGTGAGATATAATTAAATGAAGAAAGAGAGGGTTGTGATTGGGTATCATGATATGATACAATATCATATTAAACAATGTGCTATTATGTGTAATGCAAAATAATAAATAGGGTTATCTAAGATATCCAAATATGATACTATGTACTAAAAAGATAGTACCATATATTAGCATGATATACATGATACTAGCATATAATACTTGCCACTACGACCAAGCTAAATTAAAAAAGATCTCATGAAGGACCGGTGGACATGGCATGGGCAACAAGACTGATAAACTATGTTGTATTGTTTGATGAATAATTCGTATCCAATTTGATGTTTTGGATTGATGAACTATGTAATAATTTGTTGTCATGGATTGACGAGTTTCTTTGTTATGTTTGTACTATTTAATTTGGATAAATTTTAGATGAGTTTGATGTTGATTTGTTGCAATATGTATGCAAATTGTGAAGAACAAATATGTTGTGCGGCTGCTGTTGGAGATGTGGTTTCCTATTTTAAGGCGGTTGTTGTGGGTGCACTTTTTTAAGCAAAAAAATGCTTTTCACTGCCCTAAATTTTATTTCAAACACTTTTTTATGCCCCAAAATAGGGCTAATATTAGAGATGCTCTATGCCGACTTGGTTGATAGGCGAAGCGGCCGTCATGGTGACCACGACACCAGAGCTATGTCTCGGCCGTACCAATTTCTATTAGGAATCTCCTACGGGCAAGCGAATCTTGCCGGTCCAAGCGCAGTCGCTCGCTGTCGTCATGTGTCGCTACAGTTCGCTCTGCCTGCTTCATTGTTTTGTTATTGTTTTCTTTTAATTTTTCAACAATTAACATTTTTTTCCATTGGTTTTCTTCAGTTTTTTCTTTCTTCGTTATACTTTTGGTTTTCTTCTTTTTTGTTCATATGATTTTTTTTGTTTCTTTGATGGTTTTAGTTTTTTCTTCATTAATTTTTTTGATACACTTTGAACATTTTTCAAACACTTGATGTGCATTTTTAAAAATACCCTTTTTGAATACTCATTAATATTTTCAAAATATATGTTTATATGTTCTTAATGGCAATAAATATTTGCTAAACTACATGGACATTTTTTACATTGTATAAACATTTTATAAAATTTCATGGACATTTTTTAGACACACTTGAATATGTTTGAAAAATGTCACGTACATTTTGGCAACGGGACCAAGCACTATTTTAACCTATAGGAACATATTTTTTTAACATTTATAATCATTTTTTAAATGTCACAAACATTGTTTTGATTCTCTGGATTTTTCTTTAAAATGCCATGTACATTTTTTTCATGGCACAAATTTTTTTTTACATTACGCTAACATTTTTTATGTTGTATAAATTTTCTCCCAATATTTCACAAACACATTTTTGAAACTCATGAACATGCCAAAGTAAAAGTAAACCGAGAACTAGCTTATAGTTATATGCTCGCGAAATATATAAGGCCCAATGATTCATGACCTGGCCGAAAGATGACTTGTAAGTATTGTTCATGCCAACTACAAATTTTAGATGATGTGAGATATAGTTAAATGAAGAAAGAGAGGGTTGTCGTTGGTGATCAGGATATGATACAATATCATATTAAATAATGTGCTAGTATGTGTAATGCAAAACCATAAATAGGGTTATCTAAGAAACCACCCTATGATACTATGTACTATAATGATAGTATCATACATTAGCATTGGAGGACCTTATTTTAAATACTTTGAAAATCACATTTAAGGTTTAAAAAAATTCTGAAAAAAATTCTACGTGATCATATGGATGTATATTACACATGTGTAAAGTTTGGTGATGAACTAAGTAAATATGCGACCTATACAAAAATGACAAAATGGTGATTTCCAAATAGTGAATAATGCATGCACTGTTCATCTTTCCAAAATTGCGATTTTGTCATTTTTGTGTAACTCACATGGTTACTTATTTCAGCATCAAAATTTACACATGTGTAATTTGCATTCATATAAACATGTTGATTTGTTTTCAGAATTTTTTGAAACTTCAAAATAGCATTTTGACACAGTTCAAAAAATAGGGCTCCAATGCACCCGGGTTCCAAAGTGACTTTTTGATTAGCATGATGCTAGTATATAATACTTGCCACTACAAGCAAGCTAATTCAAAAAAATTTCATGGAGGAGTGGTGGACATGGCAGGGGCAACAAGATTGATGAACTATGTTGTATTGTTTGATGAATAATTCATGTGCAATTTGATGTTTTGGATTGATGAACTATGTAATAATTTGTTGTTATGGATTGATTAATTTGTTGTTATGTTTGTACTATTTAATTTGGATTAAGTTTAGATGAGTTTGATGCTGATTTATTGCAATAAGTATGCAAACTGTGAAGAACAAGTATGTTGTGCCACTGCTGTTTATGAGCTGCTGTTGGAGACGTGGTGTCCTATTTTAGGGCGGTTGTTGGAGGTGCACATTTTAAAGCAAAATACCACTTTTTACTGCTCTAAATTTTATTCCGAACACCTTTCTATGCTGCAAAATAGGGCTGCTATTGGATATGCTCTAAGCCGGCTTGGTTGACAGGCGAGGCGGCCGTCCTGATGACCGCAACACCAGAGCTATGTCTCGCCCGTACCAATTTCTATTAGAAATTGCCTACGAGCGATCGAATCTTGCCGGTCCATTAGCGCAGTCGCTCGCTGTTGCAATTCGCTCTGCCTGCTTCGTTTTTTGGTTTTTCATTTTCTTTTATTTTCTCAACTGTTTTCTTTGAGTTTTTCCCTTTTATTTTCACTGATTTTCTTCAGTGTTTTCTTTCTCTCACTATACTTTTGTTCCTTTAAAAAAATACACGTCTTGAATTTCCAAATACGTGGTATATATTATCTTAATGGCAATAAATATTTGTTAAACTACATGAATTGAAATAAGCATTATTTTAACCTACATGAACAGATTTTAACGTTTTATAACCATTTTTTCTAAAATGTTGCAAACATTTTTTTGAATCTCTGGATAAGTTTTCTTTAAATTGTCACGCACAGTTTTCAATGGCACGAAACATCTTTTTACATTACGCAAACATGTTTAAATTTTCTCCAAAAGTTTTACAAACACATTTTTTAAACTCATGAACATTTTTAAAATCTAACACACATTTCTTCTTGAATCTATGAAACATTTTTTAATTACACGATTTTTTAATATTGTAGAAACATTTTTTTAAATATCATGTATGATTTTTAAAGGTGTACCATTGTTTAAATTTCACCGACATTTATTTTACACATGATTAACATTTTTCTATACACATTTAGCATTTTTAGTGCATGTCTACATTTTTATGCAAATTATTTAAAGTGTTTATGCAATATGTATATTAATAATATTTCAAAATATAAGAAATTCTAAAAAATAAAATAAAATGGAAATAGAAATGTGAAAAAAATATGGGTGATGTTACTATGACGCGTTCACTGGTTACTGGGCCCGCCCAGCAACAGCTCCCTGTAGTCGTTGTAGGAGTGTCGCGAACGGTATCGCATAGGGGATGCTTGACTAGAGAGAGCGTAGCGGATGCATTGACTAGAGGAAGTCAACTAGTTATTCAAGTGGTAGCTATGGATGCGTTGGCTAAAAAGAAGGGGCCGACGAGTTGCTCTAAGGTAATAGCTCTCGATGCACGTAAAGGCATTTTCAATGGCAATCCGCAAATTTTCTCCGTATTCGTTCGCGGACAGAGGAACCGGTCCGCGGATATGAATACGGGAGAACGCCATTCAATCCTATACATCCTACAGTAAATCCAAATTCAAATGTACTGCGTGCCGGATCGCATGTCATCATAACCAGAAAGAGGCAAATATGCTTAAATTTTTACATGTCCGAATCCAAAAAAAATATCAGTCCGACTGTCCGTACATTTCTACCCTGCCGGACTGGCAATCCCAGCCAGTTGCTCTCCAATCAAGGAGGTTCTGTTCGCTGTCGTGTAGGCAGCCTCCGCCTCCGCCTCCTTCTTATAGTCATGTAGCAGTTGTGTCATATGCTGACCGTACCGGCTGGGGTTTCGAGCTGCTTGGCGGCGTAATATGGATGCTTGTAAGGCTTCGGGCCACGTGGCCGTCTGTATTGTGGGCGCGCCCGTCTGGCGGCGTCCGCCACGACCGCGCCGACCGCCACGACCGCGCCGACCGCCACGACCTCGACGCCCATCGCCACGACCAGGCCCATAGGCGGTCAACCGCTTCTTGAGCTTCTTCTCCTTTGCGGCCTTCGCTTTGATGTGACGAGTTTGCCGCGTGCAGAGCTGATCTTCCAGGCGAGCGTTATGCTCGGATCCTTCGGCACCTCCACCGGCTCCATCTCTGATAGGTTCTTCAACGGCTCCATGCGTCGGCGGCGGAAGGAGAGGGTGAGAGAAAAGAGCGGGAAGTGGGCGAAGAGCGGCGGGGAATGGAAGAAGAGAAGTGGTGAATTTTGACGCGGAAACGGTGCGTGATGCTACAAAAAGCGCAGGTTCCGGACTCCTTTTGGATGGGCAAGGGTATATATCGACGTTTCTAGTGTCCGGACTCCCGCAAAGCCTACACCGGCAAAAAATAGCCAACATACAAAAATAAAGTGAACTGAATTGCAACTACTACAAGATACTCGTATAAGCGATCACGTCTGTACAGCCGAATGCCACACCTGACTGACTGGTACTAGCATCCAATATATCTGCACGTGTCTAATTCTCTAGAGAGCCACAAAATACAGATGCCGAGCCAACAGACATACAGCGCTCACGCACGCAGTCAGTAACCGCTGTCGACGTGGAACTCCGCGTACGCCGGATGTCCGCCGCCGCCGCCGTCCGCCTGCCCGTCGCCTCCGGCGTAGTACAAGTCCACGCTCGGCTCCAGCACAAAGGCCTCCTCCATGTTCAGGTTGCTGTGATTGTGGTACGACAGCCCGTCGACGGGCATCCTCTGTTCTTCCCTGCCGTCGAGAAGCAGCCGCGGCCTGTTGACCCGAGCGCCCTCGTCCTGCCCGCTGCCCGCGAGGCGGCGCAGCACGTCCGGGTCGCCGACGACCTTGAGGAGGAAGGCGAGCATCTGCTTGGGCCGGCGCTCCGTTTCCTGGACCCGGCGCCACATCGCCGCCACGCGCTCCTCCGTGGCCCTCTGCTCATTCCTCAGCCGGACCACCTCCATGGCCAGCGCCGTACTGCTGCTGTCTTCATCCTCGTCGTCCGCGCCGGCTCCGTCGCGCTTGCCTCGCTTGCTGCTCTGGCGCCGGACGATGCGGGGAAGGAGGTGCGTCTGGCCGCGGAGGAAGGAGGCGTGCGCGAACTCCCACCGGTCCGGGTCGACCTTGCGAAACCCGTAGGTGTTGAGCTGCCGGACGAAGCTGGAGAAGTTGGCGTGCTTGAAGTGCGCGGGCAGCAGCATCTCGGAGAAGGCGAACGGGTCGGCGACGACGAAGCTGTTGCCGGCGGGCCCCCAGGCGACGACGGGGTCGGTGGCCCGGTCGTCCACCATCCCGTACGTCTTGGCCACGAACGGCGCCACCCCCGCCGGACCAGAGCTCCCCGAGAAGGACGACGACTCCATGCCGCTCATCATCACGAGACGGCAAGAAGATGCTTAGCTTGCTGCTTGTTGGGGAACGAGCGGGGTGTCGTGCGGGGAGTGGATTGGGACGCGGACTGGGAGCAGCTGTGTCGTGCCGAGCCGAGCTGCCGAGGTGTATATACGCAGGGGGCAACAGGTGGAGGGACGCGTGGTTGCGCACGCGGCGGCCGCTCGCAGGCGGTGAGATCTTTCGGCCGCTGAGTCGACATAGGAGCGGGGGCAAGGTGGCACTCTTTCCTTGTGCCCAGACAACAAAGTGGCGAGGTTTAAGTTGAACTCGTATCAATCAGCTTTCCATTTGTTTACTCAGCCTCCAAATCAGTTATAGCGGAGCAATAGCGAACTAAAACGAACTATAACGAGCTATTTGTGAAGGCGATGATTTAGCGGCACCCTGCTGAAAAGGCTATAACGGGCTATAGCACCGGCTATTTAAAACTATGCTCCTCTTCCCTACCCTCTTTTAGTTGTTTTATTAGCGGCTACAGAAACGGGTTAACGGGTGGCCAGGGGAAGAAAAAAAAAGTGCGAATACTATATGTGTGTAGCTTCTCTGTCATTGTGTTGTTCTCTAATACTATATGTGGAACACAGCGAATGGTGATTCATAATGCATCTCACTTTAGTACATAACCTTCTACATCCCTACATCATTCGAAGGAGTTAAAAAAATAAAATAGGAGAAGGGACTCGGCAAGGAAACATTGGTTCCACCACATCTTCATTTTTGAATGATGCCATGTTTGCCTCCAACCTACACACATGCTATGCCTTCTTCTCCACATAAGATGACCTCTTTCTCCCTCAGCGCCTCCATCATTTTACTTAACTAAGACTTATATTCCTATGGATCATAAACAGACATACATCTTCATTTAGCAACTGATATGAATGATGCTCTGTTTGTCTTCAACCTTCACACGGGCTATGCCTTCTTCTCCACGTAAGATGTTCTCTTTATCCTTCAGGACCTCCATCATTTTACTTCATTAAGACATATTCCTATCGATCATAAATAGACATACAACAACCGCAGAACAGGGCTGCGTGCCTGCGTCATTGTCATTCCATCTCTGCTTCCATGATCCCCCCTTCTTTTTGCGAAAAGCTTCCATGATCCCCTTAACTTCAGCTTTTTTGGTCAATGTGTTGCTGCTTTGCTATGTTGTTACCCCACTCCCGATCCTCCCGTGTTTCTTCCAAGTCCACCAAATTGTCGTAGCCATTCCCATCATTCCTTACTTCGGATGGCTTGCTACAATCGTCATCTACTCCCTCCTCAAAGTTCTAACAAATTCAGCATTTCACAAAAAAAAAATCCGCACAAATAACTGACGGAAAATTGAAAGTGTTGTTTTGATCCCTCATGAATAGTAAACTCAAAAAAAGAGTAAAAAAATTCAAAAATTTCTGAATTTTTTTGTGCTAAACATTGATGAATGTTTTCCTTGTGTGCAAAAATTTGTGATGAAATGACTTTCATGGAAATGACATCTGATTTGTTATTAGTGCAGTTTACACTACTAGGAAAAGGCCTGCTAGTGGCGCACCTGTTTTGGCCATTAATGACGCACTATAGGTGCGCCACTGTCATCACGCCACTAGTAACAAATACTAATGGCGCACCCCTGGTGCGCCATTAGTATACCAGATAATAGTGGCGCACCTGGCAGTGCGACATTAATATGTCAAACGGTGCGCCATTACTATGCCTCCTAGGGGGCCATATTTACCTTGTGCTCTGGGTTACTAATAGCGCGCTTCTAGATAATGCGCCACTAGTGTGTTTATTGCAGTGCGCCACTAAAGTGCAGTATGGTGCGCCACTAGTATGAATATTAGGAATTTTTTTTTCTTTTCTGATATTTGCACAGGTTACAAAATATATTACTGCACAGAATATAGACAGTACAACATATAAACAACAGATTTATCGAATACAATAGAAGATTAGTCTCCGAATACAATCCATCATATTAGTCTCCGAATTCAAAATACCGAACAAAGTTAGAACATTACAAGTCTCGAGACCGCGAGTAGCGAGTTTGTCTTCACATTACAAGTCGATATCGATCATCTAAACTACCATCACATAGAAGAGAGCTGCGGTCACGATGAGCATCATCGCGATGAAACTGGCCTTCATCCGCTTCCTCCTCCGCTCCCTCCTCTCTCCCGCTAGATAGCGCGCGTATCTAGCTTCCGCCTCCGCCCTAGTGGTGTACCCTTTGTAACTGTTACCGCTGAAACGGTGAACCTGTCTCTGACACTCCTCCCAGTCGTCGTAGACTCCGGGAACCTTACCCTTGTACACGACATACAACGGCATCTCTATGCACTAGACAAACAAAACGTTAGTAGCAATTCACAGACAATACATAAGCAATATATAAGTATGCAACAAAAGGATCGGAAGAGAAAAGCAACACATTAATAGCACGATTCATGGTCCTACTAATAAATAGCATCGATTACATATAAGTTGAACGACTGTCCAAACTAAAGAGACATACAAGTTCATTAAAGTTTAATTACAACATGAGCTAATCGATATTTCAGAACTACTTAGCATCACTACTTTCGACTCGACTCAGGGACCGGAGTGTGGATGAAGCCGCCGTCTTTCGTGATGGTCATGAAATCGCGGGTGTTGTCAGCCTGCATTTGTAGCGTTGTTTCTATCTCACTGTTGGACGGTTGATATCTGAGGTAGAACTGCCCCGAGGTACGAAGGACATCTTGATGGATGATTTCCGCAAACTCCGACTGGATGCGAAAGAATTCTTGTCTGATGTCCGCGTCCTGGATTGCCGACAAGTGTGCGGCCCAATCTTTGAGATTATTTGGTAGCAGAAGGTGATTATGGTCCCGTACGATCGCCCGCATGTGATGGAGGGCGTAGTAGACATCCTTCTGACCGCCAGGCGGCTGCTTGACGCAGGGGAACGTCGTATTGTGGGTGAACACGTGCTTGCCGTACCTACGAATTGGCCTGCTGAAGGTGCCTCCAGATCTGGCGTAGCCGGGAAGAGCTTCATCAAGAACTTTCTTGATATTTGTGTAGTCTTTCTTCGACTGACGGTCCGAGTCGAAATACGTGGCCGTGGAATATTTCGGGCTTAAGAGGATGAGTGTGCAATGTGTGTCACTGCACAAAACACGGAATGTTAGAAAAAAAAAGAACGATCGAAATCTAAGAAATCATATGTTACGAGGCGGTGAGGGGATGACTTACTCGGGAAAGTAAGGCACGAGGAAGTTATCCTTATCTGGGTTTGCCAGAATGACGCCTTCGAGGTATGAACTCGCGACTTGCCGGTCCCCAGCGCTGCCCAAGATCTTGGCACACATGTAGAAGGGGTCGACTATCACGATGTCCGGGGTCTTGTCTCTAATGATCCGCATCTCCATACTCAGCGAAAATAGCCAAATGAAGGTGTAGTGCAGCGGATGAAGGTTAAACATAGCGAAGATGTCATCAAACCGTAGGACGATCATACCCCCGATGGTAGTATCGACAAAGCCCTTGCCCTCTGGCGCCTTGGCCACGAAAACCGGGTATGCCACATCATTCTCGGAGAGACGCCGCTTCTCCAAATAAAGAACACTGTCATGCAGACTCCGCATAGCACCGGTTGCAGCATTGAGCAGATTAGTCGGTAGCATCGGCCTACCCGCCACATGCACCCTTCTCGAGATATCCTTAGGTGAAGGTGGCCCGTCCTGAGCACGGATCATACTCGGTGCCGGCTGGCTCGCACCCTTGTTATTCTTTCTTTTCCGTCCCTTCTGCTTCTTCTGCTGTAATGGGATCGAGTTCTGCTCAGAGATCACCTTCTTGAGTGTGTTGGGGCTGATAATATTTCGCACCTCGGCTATCTGAGGCTCGGTGAAGGCGGCAGCTGGAGGCGTCTCCTGAGAACTGAACGCCAGACGACGCCTGTTGCAATTGGGTTTCTCCGCGGTACCAGCTAGATCGCGATCGTCTTTTGCAGGGTTGGGTTCTTGAGAAGGAGGCCCCAAGAATTCGTCATCGTACCCATGTTCGTTGAAGTACTTATCGACGTTGGTAAATGTACCGTCGTCGTCGTCCGGATCCTGTGCCATATGCATGTCCGGATTAGCTGACGGCGGTAGCGTTGCGGTGGTCTTGCCATGGCTTGGCGCCGGCAAGACTGGCGGTGTTGTCTGTGGGGTGGTGTCCCCAAACGAATCTGGCTCTTCGGCCAAAGCATGGACCAGCTTATGCAGGCGCTGAGGGTCATCCAATCATCTTTGTCGGCCCCAGGGGGTCGATACGGAGGTAACAAGTCGTCGCAGCCCCGCAGCACCCGAACCAGTTGAACCCTATACACGGTTGGTGGCATCGGATTACCGTGGAACACGCGGTTGCCCGGTTGAACGATTCTGGCCTTGGCGACATCGATTAACTCGCCGTCCACGAAGTGCAGGAGAGTGCATGGAACGTCGGCGGCGCCCTGCGAAAACATGTAGGGCGTCAGGGATGCCCAGTCAAAGGCAAGGAGATGAAGTCATCGGCCGAGAGGCTTAGTTACCGTGATGGCGTCGAGCTCGGCTAATGTCGAGGCTTACTGAACTTATCCTTGTGTTTCATTACGTTCAACGCCCTATTTAAAGTGGTGTCCCAAGGGGAGCTCTGAGATGACCCCGCGCTACTGCTTTCAGTGTCCTGCGGAAGGAACGTGAACCATTTAGAAATTTGGCTTCATTAATTAGAATGCAACCATATGGAGCTAATTACGCGGGGGTGTATTCCTTACCAGAACAAGCTCAAGCGCCTTGGTCTTCGCATCCGTGGTAAGCTCCTTTGTTACCGGGTCCACCTTGTACCGGGCCCTGACATAGTTCCTGGTCTGCTTGTCATGGTATTTATCAAAGCGGGGCGGTAGGCCTTGCTCGGCACGCTCCGCGTCCTCCTTGTCCCATATAGGTTCCGCCACTCTGTAACCGCCGGGACCGAGTGTGTGGACCCCTAAGTTCAAGTCCCGCATATCTTTCCCCCACTGACTTGATTCCTCGGATGCATTGCTCTCGCACTTGATCTTGAACTCCAGGTAGTCAGCTTCGCTGATCGAAGGATTTTTCTCCTTGATCTTCTCATAACTATCACCTCTTAGAATCCCTCTCTTCACCGCGGCTCTCCAAGTAGCCAGGGCCGTGCTCATCTTCGTGAGGGCGGCACTGTTCACTCTATTCCCTGATAGGCGTGTGTTTGCGAACTCACCGGGGAACTTGTATCGTTCGTGCAGCTTCGTGAAGAGGAGGTTGCGCAAATTCCCTCGGTCACGAGGCCTTAGGTTCTCGGTGTTGATCGAGACGGTGCTCCGGAGAATGCACCCGAGTTGTCCCGAGTACCCCTTGACTAATTCTTTGGGCGCCGTTGGATGCCCACTGGAGGACACTTCAGTAAATTCCTCCTTGACGGTGCCGAGCACGTTCGGGCGCCGGTCCTTCCGTTGCCTCTTCGGTTGGCTGCCATCTGTGCGTGCGCTGCCATCATCAGTGGTGGCATCCTCGGTGGCACCATCAGTGGTGTCATCCCCGACGCCACTAGGGGTTGTGTAGTCGGGATCGGTGTCTTCCGCGGCGTCCTCATAGCGGTGAGGTTCTTCCTCCATCTCCTGGGACAGCTCCCAGAATGCCTTGCCCGAACCGCCGGGCTCATCATTGTGGGCCATGTTTCGCTCTAAATAGGAAAAAAGTTTGGTCAAAAAGTTGGTTATTGTCAAGGAACAAGATCTCTAAGTTGACCAAATAACCTAATTCTCGAGGAATGTCGCCAAAAAGTTGGTTATTGTCAAGGAACAATTGAGAGATGTTTGTGATATTGCCTAGGTGTTTTGGGATCAATTGAGAGATGTTTTGTGATATTGCCTAGGTACCCCTGATCTTCTTCTACAAATATTTTTGCTATATCAATCTCCAAAAAAGCATGTGATGCTGAATCAATACTCAATATATATATAGGTGGTGCTCTCTTTATCACATTTTTATTGGAATATGCAACATTAATCTTCTTTTACTTGAATCAGGTGCACATATTTACATTCCTATTTCATGCTTACTTGTTTGGAACTATAGAATCTACCTTGGAATCTGCAAATCTCTTAGAATGTACTAAGAGATGCCAGATTTGTTGGGGGACTCCTATACTTAAGGCATATAAGACCTGGCATTGCCTATGTCGCAAGTGTGGTAGATAGATACATGCTTGATCCTAGGAGTGGACATATGGATGCAGTATAGCCTATTTTGCCGTATCTAAGATGCAGTCCTGGGAAGGGGTTTAAGAAGAATGGCCATCTTAATATGGATGGTTATTGCGATGCTGAATGGGCAAGTTGTCTTGATGACAGAAGATCTGCTTTAGGCTATTGTGCATTGGTTGGAGGGAAACATGGTGTCATGGCTTAAATGTATCAGGTCCTACTCTAGTTTACTCCAGTTTAGGTTGCAGTAAACATGGTGTCATACAGCTAGTTGCCAATAATTGTCAAGGAACAATTTTGGAAATCTACAGAAATTGTTAGGAATTGTCTTAGTCAAGAAGTGCTAGCAAATGGCTTAAATGTATCAGGTCCTACTCTAGTTTACTCCAGTTTAGGTTGCAGTAAAAATGCACCACTATGGAGTATCAGGTCCCTAGCAAAAATGCACTACAGAGCAAGCAATAATGATACTCCAATTTTCACAGATTAAAGCAATACTGACTGCAAGCAATATTGCAAAATTACAGAGAACCAAAATTGCAAAATTCAGTACTCCATAACATTACTGAAACTTTACTGTGCTTGGAACTATACTGAAACTTTACTCCATATATATATGATCATTGTGTTTCATTTAATTTTGTGTGGAGTAGTTTTAATTAAATAAAGTTTTTAACTGCTTGAGATGAGAGAAATGAGAAGAAGAGAGAAGGGCTACTGCTTGCAAGCACAGCTGCTTGCAAGTCCTACAGTAAATGGTTTCAGTTAAACATCTATTATTTATTCCATAAGAACAGCAAATCAACTGCATTAGTCGCAAGTACCCCATATGTCCTATTTTTAGCAAAGTCATGCTAAAATTCACGGAAAATTTCAGCATGACCTTTGCTGAAAATAGGACATATGGAGTACCCGAATTTGCCGGAACGGAAGTTAATCGACATTCCGGCAAACTCAAGGGCCTCTCGGGGTACCTGCAAAATCATTATCCCACCCCCGCCCCGCTGCAACCCCACAACACCCAACTTCACTATGCAAGAGATATTAAGTTGCAGTCATTCTAAAGAGTAGAGGATGAAACAGATTAGAAACAGAGGACTTATATTTACCAGTCTTAACAGATGACTTATATTCACCCAAAACAGAGGATTTTTTGAACCAGGAGAGCTACATATACATACACATTTGTGCACCGATAACACTGTTGCGCATTAATATTATTTGTACTCTATGGAGAAAGGGGTACAAAAGAAATAAAAAATGTAATCAAATTATACCTGATTCTTAGGTAGCTCTTTGGTATCTGAGGCAAAATGGGCTCTCTACCTCTGCAAAGCATGGCAAGTAGAGTAGTTAAGTACTAGAGCTCCACACTGCAGCTTGAAAATTATAAATTAAATCCAATCTAAGGCAGCTTTGTTGGCATATGTGCACTTGCAAAACTATGTAATTTGTCAATTAAAAAAGATATGCAGCATGCAAGGGGATTTTTTTCCGAAAAGGGCATGAAATGATGCAAGGGGGTTGCATTGTTATCAGATGCATATTCGTGATGTGCATATATATAGACATTGCTATGAGTAATTAATTCAATATGATGAAATTAAAAAAAAATCAGAAGATAATCAAATTGAATATGTGTGTACATTTATGTAGAGTTGTTGTGTATGTAGAGATTAATATGCTTACTGGTTGGGAGCTGCCTGAAGAGTTAGCCACAAGCCGGCGGCCTCCTGACTTGCTAATTTGACCAAAATTAGCAATTTTTTGAACCTAAATTGACCTAAATTCGAGAGGGATTTGACCTAAACCTAGCAAAAGAGAGAAGAAGAGGGCATGGCCGGGAGGGAGGAGAGGAGGAAGAGAGGAGAAGAGAGGCAGAGGGAGGAGGGCAATGAAGATTACCTGACCACGATGAGGTGGTGGCCGGAGCGGAGACGACGGAGGGCGGAGACGGCGAGCTTGGGGGAGGCGGGGATAGACGGCGGGGAGGTCGCGAGGTGCTCGGGCCTCCTCTCCTGGTGGACGCGGGCCTCCTCCTCCTAGTGCTCCGGCGGCGACTCCGGCGGCGGAGCGGGCGTGGGGGTCGTCGGGTGCGGGGGGTCGTCGGCGGCGGTGGAGCGGGCGCGGGGGGCGAGGGGGATCTGGCGAGGGAGGGACAGCGAGATGGACAGAACACCTACATAGAGGGGGGAAGGTTAGTAATGGCGCACCTCCTAGGGGTGCGCCATAAGTACCTTGATAGCAATGGCGCACCTTCTCCTGGTGCGCCATTACTAACTTTTATTTATTTATTTTTAGTTGCATCTAATAATTTTTTAGAAAATGACGATCAAATTTGAAAACATTTATGAATGTGAAAAAATATCATCAAATTTGTTATTTGAAAATATTTATGAATATGAAAAAATATCATCAAATTTGTTATTTGAAAATATCATCAAATTTGTTATTTGAAAATATCATCAAATTTGTTTTTTTTGGATTTTTAATTGCATTCATTTGTGAATTGGTAAAACATTTATGAATATGAAAAAATATCATCAAATTTGAAAAAATATTCATGAATTCAAAACGTGCCCATGAAATTTAAAAATATTCATGAGTTCAAAAAATATCATCAAATAAAAATTGGTATACCAGAATAAACATAAATACCAGAATAAACATAAATAAATATTCATGAGGACTAGAACAGAAGAAATATCATTTCAATATGTCGAAGTACAATCGAGAAATGAAGACTACAATTTAAATACAATCGATCTTAGCTAGCTATCTTTTCACTATCTTCTTGCCCTTCTTTTTCACAAATGGAGTTCTTCTCTTGAACGGACGTCCTTTAGGTAGGGTGGTCCTGCTTCTTCTTGTGGTGTATGGCACTTCATCGTCGTCGTCTTGTTCCATCTTCGGGTCGCCGTACTTGTCGAAGTCTTGCTCATTGGCGACTCCATCCATTCCGATGATCTTCCTTTTGCCTTTCCTCACGACAACACGACTGGGCTTTGACGGGTCGGTAATGAAGAAGCATTGGTCCACTTGGGAAGCCAGTACCCATGGCTCATTTTTCGCGGTGACGTTTGCGCCCGCGGTCTTGGATTTGGCTTCGGGTATAACCATGGTGGTGAAATACCGGTCTTCTTTTAGGACGCTCTTGGCCCATCTGACAGGGAACATCGGGACCTTCTCTCCAGCGTAGCTCAGCTCCCAGATCTCCTCGATCCTTTCGTAGTATCTGTCCTTGTCGTTACCGGTGTAGGATTCCATCGTTACCCCGGAGTTCTGATAACCATCGCTCTTCATGTCCTTTTCCTCGGTGTAGAATGTGTAGCCGTTGATATCGTATGCCTCATAGGTCATCAGGTTGTGCTCGGCACCCTGTGACAAGGCGAATATGAGTTTTTCTTCCGCGGAAGAATCCTCATGTAAAGGGTACGACAGAAGCTTCTCCTTGAACCAACGCGTGAAACATGAGTTGTGCTCTTTGATTATATCTCCGTCCGTCCTCTGTTGGCCTCGGTCATTGTACGTCTTCTCAATAAAGGTTTTGTGCTCTACCACCCAAGGATCGACCACGTCTATGTGTTGTAGCGCGACTAGGTTTGCTCTTTCAAAGTCGGCGAGTCGACCCTCGAAGTCGACATGCATTTCGCGGCGACCCTCGCGGTGACCCCATCCAGCGAGCCTGCCGAGGTGCCTGTTGACGGGCAGACCAACGGGGTTCTCGATGCCTAGATAATTCGTGCAGTAGGAGATGCACTCTTCGGTCAGAAAGGCCCTGGCTATGCTTCCCTCTGGATGTGACATGTTGCGAACGTATCCTTTGATGACACCATTCATCCTTTCGAACGGCATCATGCTGTGCAGGAACGTCGGCCCGAGTTGGATGATATCCTCCACGATATGGACCAGCAGATGCACCATAACGTCGAAGAATGCGGGCGGGAAGTACATCTCAAGCTCGCATAGTATCACCACGATCTCTTCCTGTAGCCTTCTGAGTTGCCTCACACCAACCGACTTCCAAGAGATGACGTCGAAAAAGTTGCATAGGCCAAATAGCGTTTCACGGACGTGCGCGTCCATGATCCCACGGATTGCAACTGGAAGTATCTGCGTCATCAGCACGTGACAGTCGTGAGACTTCATCCCGCTGAACTTCTGCTTCGCTGAGTCTAGGTATCTGCTTATCTTCCCCGCGTAACCGTAAGGAAGTTTTACTCCTACTAGGCAGGTGAAAAACTGCTCGATCTCCTCCTGACTTAGAGTGAAGCATGCGGGAGGGCAGTCATTTCCGATCTTCTTGGCCTTTTTGCCTTTGCGACGACTTTCCGTGTCCTTCGCCTCATCATCATCATCATCATCATCATCATTAGCGTGAAGCTCCTCCCTGATGCCCATTGATTTCAAGTCCGCCCTTGCTTTCGGCCCATCTTTGGTCCTCTCTGGCATGTTGAGCAGGGTACCAAGCAGACTCTCGCACACGTTCTTTGTGATATGCATGACATCAAGGCTGTGAGGCACACGGAGGATCTTCCAGTACGGCAAGTCCCAGAAAACCGACCTCGTTTTCCATACCTTCAGCAGCGGCTCTGGCGCCTTTTGCTTCTTTCCCGGCGATGGGCACTCTTTCCAATTTTTCAACAGCTCGTCTATTTCCTCGCCGCTCCTCGTACACGGGCGTCTTCGGGGTTCGGTTTCACCATCGAACAGATCCTTGCGTTTTCTCCATGAGTCATCGTCACGAAGCCACCTTCGATGTCCCATGAACACGGTTTTCGAAGACCCGGGATCTCTATCTAGCTGGCGATACGTTGTGTCATCCATGCACCTGACGCATGCACGAAATCCGTGGACCACCTGCCCCGCGACATATCCATAACCGAGATAGTCTTGCACCGTCGTGAGCAGTGCGGCTCTCATAGGGAAATATTCTTTCTCTGCGGTGTCCCACGTATTGGCTGGCGTTTTCCACAGCGTGTCTAGCTCCTCTTTCAGCAGCCCCAGATACAGATTGATGTCATTCCCTGGTTGTTTCGGCCCTTCAATTAGCATACTCATGTGAATGTACTTCCTCTTCATGCACTTCCAGGGGGGAAGGTTGTACATCCACACAAACACAGGCCAGGTGCTATGTGTGCTTCTCTGGCTGCCAAACGGATTGACTCCATCGGTGCTCGCGCCCAGCACGATGTTCCTTGGATCGTTCCCAAATTCTGGGTGTTCGAAGTTCAACGCTTGCCACTGGCTCGCATCCTTAGGGTGACTCAGCATCTTGTCTTTTTTATTTATCTCCGGATCATTTCCGTCATCTTCTCGCTTCTTCTCCTCCCTATCCGCGTGCCAACGCAGGAGCTTTGCTACCTTAGGGTCCACGAAATACCGCTGCAGACGAGGAGTGATCGGAAAGTACCACACCACTTTTCGAGGAGCTTTCTTCCTCTTCTTGTATCGAGTGACGCCGCACACCGGACATATGGTAGACTCCGTGTGCTCGTCCCGATAAATGATGCAATCGTTCATGCACACATGGTATTTCACGTGCGGTAAATCCAGAGGACACACGATTTTCTTCGCCTCCTCGAAACTGGTCGGGCACTTGTTCCCCTTGGGAAGACGTTCGTGCCAGAATGACATGTTCTCGTCGAAGCATGCGTCGGTCATTTTGTGTTTTACCTTCATCTCCAGAGCCATGAGCGTTACTTTCTGGCGGGTATCCTCGGGCCTGCATCCTTCATACAATGGAGTAACCGCGTCTATCTCCAGTTGATCCAGCTTGGCTTTCTCTCGGGCGGCAGCTCTTGCGTTATCCGTCTGCTTGAGAAGCAGCTCTTGAATATGAGGGTCCTGCACCCAGCCCATCGATGGTCCATCGTCGTCTGCTCCGGCATCTTCATCTTCATGATCATGCCCTTCGTCTTGATCTTCCTCATCATCATGTTCGGCATCTTCTACATGATGACTGTGTACTGCATCTACTTCGTGATCATGTCCTGGAGATTCTTCGTCTTCTCGCCCGCCCTCACCGCGGTTGTCTTGCTGCCCTTCCTCATTTCTTACCCGGCCCCCATGGATGACTTCATAATCATCTTCATCACCTTGCCACCGATAGCCATCCATGAAACCACGCAAGAGCAGGTGGTCCCGCACCTGTACGGAATCCGGGTCCATAAGGCTCTTCAGCTTGCATCTTTGACATGGACATCTTATCTCCGTCTTGTTCTTTTGAAGCATCTCGGCCTTCGCGGAGCTCAAAAACCTATTCACGATGCCTTCGGTCATCGTGCGGACCATGGTCGCCTGCGGGGTAGAGCAAAACGATATTTTAGAACAAAAAAAAATTTGGCATGACTTTGCCTAAAAATAGGACAAAAAAAAATGCATAGTGCCAAATTCTCGCCGAAACGGAAATGAATCAACATTCCGGCAAAATATTGGCAACTATCGCATTTCAAATACCGGTACCTGCAAACACAAACATATGCAACACCACAAACATACGTAGATCTAGGCCATAAAAAGTGCATGTGCACGTTGTTGGAGGGAGAAAAAAGTAGATCTACAACATAAAGAAAGCTTTCCCCTTACTTACCTATCAAAAAAAGGAAATTTAACCACTTAATTTGGGTGAATCTATGGTGCAAATTAGGTGAGGAGGAGGAGGCAGCCGAGACAAGCTTGGAGGAGGAGGTGGAGAGAATGAAGTGGGGAAAGTGAGTGTGGTAGGTGGCTGTCCAAAATATCTAGCTGCTCTCAGGTTACCAATGGCGCACCACCTAACAATGCGCCATTAGTAACCCTGGTTACTAATGGCGCACCTGTTACGTGGTGCGCCATTACTAGTTTTGCAAAAAAAATAAAAAAAATAATTGTTAGTAGTGGCACACCGTGGTTGTGGTGCGCCATTACTAGTTTGAACTAGTAATGGCGCACTATACCCGGGTGCGCCATTACTAGTTTTAAAAAAAAACTAAAAAAAAAATTTGTTAGTAGTGGCGCACTGAGTGTGTGGTGCGCCAGTACTAGTTAAAACTAGTAATGGCACACTATGCCGTGGTGCGCCATTACTAGTTTTGGAAAAATAAAAAAAAAATTGTTAGTAGTGGCGCATCGTGGGTGTGGTGCGCCATTAGTGATATGAACACTAATGTTGCACCTACACATGGTGCGCCACTGCTATATAGCAGTGGCGCACCACATATGTGGTGCGTCATTAATGTCCATATTAGCTATAGCCCTTTTCCTAGTAGTGTTACCTGTCATAAATTCAGAGAAACATCAATTAGATCGCGGGGTTGTGTTGTAAATGAACAGGAACCATTGCACTAAACATCTGTAAAATCAGGCCTGCTCGTGAGAGCTTAGAGCTGATACATCAAATCTTCCCAGTACCAATATGTAACAATGACATCAATATTAATCAAAATTTGTTCCACGGCTATGTGTTCCAAACTAAAAATTGAGACATCCCAATAATGCACAAGGAACCAGAGGAGGAGACATGGAGCATCTACCCGTGGGGGCCAACAAATCTAACCAGGTCTTTTCGCGCACCTCTCCCGGGTCTCCGGCAGCGACAAGCTCGAACTGCCAACACTTCCGTCTTCGTTCACCCCCCGCCTGCTCCGCAGTCTCACAGTCCAACTCGTAGTTGGTGCCGAGATCGAAGTGCATCTTGCCGAGCTCGAGCACGAGCACGAGCCCCTCGCCCTGGTCGAGCTCATACACGTCGCGGGTGTTCTGGAACCCGCCAAGCATACGAACGGCGCGGCATACCCACCGACGCCATACTCGTCGGAGATGAGTCGGGCGATGGGGAAATCGACCCCGCCAGGACAGGCGGGGTCGTTGACACAGGCGAGGGCGAGAGTCGGGTCGAGGGGCTCCTCAACCTCCTCGACGTGGCTGATGTCGGCATGGATGCGCGGGCGACGCTTGAGCGCGAGGACATCACGGGAGAGGGAGCGGTCATCGAGGCCGTAGAGGCGAACACGCATGGCGTCGGTGGTGGCGGCGAGGGGGTGCGCGGGGGCGTCGAAGAAGAGGTTGCGCTGCGCGTCGTTGCGGAGCAGGCGGTGCGCGACGGATGAGTCCCAGCCCACGGTCGAGGCTCGTGCGATTTTTTTATGCGTGCAGGAGAGGACGCGAGAAAATCAGTCGTGATGGTAGAAAACGGGAGGTGGATTTGGTGGAGCGAGGTGGTCGCATGGTTAGGAAGGAGTAGTTATTTATGCGATGTAGATTATGACGGTGATTGATTCTGCAGTACTTATGTATGCGATGGAGATTATGATCGCGATTGATTCTGGAGTAATTGGTATGCGATGGAGATTACCATCCTTATGTATACGAACGCCCCCCACCCTTCCATTTGAATTTATTCTGATACCAAATCTCTTGGCAGGTTTGAGATTGACTACCAACCGTGATCTGATTTATTCCCGTGTGACTTTTATTGCAATACCAAAGATTAATAACCGACTTAAACCAGCGGGAGGGGAGATTTTTAGGTAGATAAAAACCCGTGGTACGGGGGTGGTGGGAGGTGGGACGAAATAAAACCGGATGAAAATAAAACCGGAGTACCAGACTACTAACTGCTGCATTAGGAGTAGAGATTTATTCCCATGTGACTTTTATTGCATTACCAAAGATTGATAACCGGTTTAAACCAGTGAGAAGGGAGATTTGTAGGTAGATAAAAAACAATGGTACGGGGGTGGTGGGAGGTGGGACGAAATAAAATAGGACAAAAATAAAATCGGAGTACCAGGCTACCAACTTCTCCATTAGGAGTAGAGATGGTAGGAAACGGGAGGTGGAATTGGTGGAGCGAGGTGGTCGCATGTTAGGAAGGGGTAGTTATTTATGCGATGTAGATTATGACAGTGATTGATTCTGGAGTAATTATGTATGCGATGGAGATTATGACCGCGATTGATTCTGTAGTAATTGGTATACGATGGAGATTACCATCCTTATGTATACGAACATGTAGTTGATTTTTTTCTTTCTAATTAGCTCGCATTTTCTGAATTTATTTTCAAGCCTTTTGGCGATGTGCGTTCAATGGGAGGAGACTTTTCTGTTGACTACATAGGCTTCTGTGAGGACTTCATCAATTTCAAGATTTTGTGTCCGCCCAGTCTCTCGGAGATGATTATAGGGCAGGATGTGCGTGCAAGCGTTTATAGTGGTTAGTGTGTGTGCGTATCATGATTGCCTGTGTCTACTGTGTTAAAAAAAGGTTTCCGGACATGTCAGGACCATCCAACCATGTCCCTCAAATTCGGACTGTGGCTATGACTGACGGGCCAGGTGGACCGGGAGGAAAAAAATATGAATCGAAGACGTGGGCTGTGGGAACTGACAATGGGCCGGTGCAGATGTCCGCACTCCTCCAAATCTCCCCCAGTTTGTTGACAGTTTGGATTTTGGACTTCCAGGCCATTTCGCGGACATGTGACGACTTCGTTAAAGACCTAAAAGTGTCGCCCTACCATCCGGTCCGAACATTTGCGGGCTTTTTCGCTGATTGCCGTTGGAGATGCCCTTATTTATTCATACTTTTTCACATGATTTCAATACTTCATTCTATTTTATCTTTTGAATGTAAAGTCTAATTTACGACATGTTTACATCTTTGAGTTCCTTACGATTTGGATTTTCAAAGAAGACCATTTTTGAATATATTAAAAAAATGTATTTCAAAACATGGAGAAACTCTATGAAACATAGTGATGCAATCTAGTACAATAAAAACTAATAAAAATTGATGAATGATGAGAACGATTGTTTATTAAAAAAATATTAAGCTTGTAGTATATTGACACAGAATGAAACATTATGATATTGTTTCGAACAGATGAACCAAAGTGAAACGCTCTGATTATTTTTTGTCAAATATAATAAAACATTTTTTTAGAAACTTCGTATTTCATTGTAAATGGCAATATATTTTTTCTAGTTTCTTCTTGATTCGCCAAGTTTTATCATGAGTTGTTGTTTTCACTACACTTCAAACATGTTTAATAAATAAAGTATATATTCATTTTTTTGAAATGTTCAATTGTAGTGTTTTATCGTGTTCGAGAGCATATCATGATGTTCCATTCCGTATCGATACGCTTCAAGCTTGATATCACGATTTTATTAAACATTCGCTCTTATAAATTTTTTTTTTCATGTTCCATAGTTCATCGATATGGTTTATACAGTTTTGCCATGTTTCATAATTCAAATTGAAAATCCGTCTAAATATATTCAATATTGAACTTGTTATAAAGCTTCATTACCATGAACACAAATGTGCAAACGGATCATAAATCCAACTTTATGTTCAATAGATACGGACGTTTCAATTTTTAGAATAAGATTTTAATGCATGTATTTTTGAAAGGAGAGACTAGATCGATAGTTGCACTGTAGAACTACTAGGATAACACACAACTCTGTACCATATCTAACACAACACAACATGTATATTAGAGTACAAAAATAATAGAAATAGTATGAATAATCTTGGTGGAAAAGGTGGCACTGATCCTCACAAAATGCATCAAAAGCTCAGTCATGCACGGTACCTCGCGTGGACAGTAGAACAACGGCTCTCCAGGTTAATGGATGGTCACGAAAGGGAGCGGTTTGAGCTGCTAAGAGAATATGAAGATATGTGTGCGGTTAGTTCAGCCTTCAGATTAGCTTTCTTCTGTGTGCGGTTGATGGGACTGATGTGCGACCCGACAATATTTCATCTACCATCGGTGACATGAATCGATCAAATTAAATGTGGTCCATAATTAATATATCTTAAGGTATAGTAAATTGGTGCTATATTGCACCAGTGGTGGAGCTACGTGCAATGCTGAGGGGGCCGCTGGCCCCCCAGCCGTAGCATATTTACTAAAGGAAAAAAATGAGAGCTTAGATTTAGAAGATTGTTATAATTTGGCCCTCCCAAAGGTGAACATTTTCTCTTTGGCCCCCCCCTTCGCTTCTCTGCTAGCTCCGCCACTGTATTGCACCCTACCGCCTTGCGAATATCAGTGCATTTTAAAGTTTAGTAAACTGGTGATATGTTCCATAGTAATGCACATGCATTCTTAGACTTTCTCTTTCCCAGTCCCCTCCATATTACTTTGCTGTATTTCACACTTTTCTTTGCTCATCTTAAATTTATTCGTATTTTATAATTGCAAAAGATGTTAATCTTTATGTTTTGTTTGAACATTAAGGATAAGTGGAGAAATCTACGAAAACTTGCCCAATCGGGCAGGGTTGGCGTAGGGTTTGACAGCGTAGGTTTGACACTTCACATGACTCATTAATTGAAATGTTCTTTCATGTTTGAATGAATAGTTAATTTAGAATTACAGGGGCTTGATATGCTCTCCCACCTTATGTTTGGGGGGAGGGGGGCATAGGCCCCCCCTCCCATTCGTGCACGACATGGATGTTGAGTACATGTATCTTATAATTACCATTTATATCTTATAATCATCTATGCATGGTATATTCAAATATTCTTTGATAATTAAAAGTATTTTTTGATCATTATACCTTCACAATGACTTTAATGGTATGCAATATATATCGGTGGACGTATTTATTTTACTCCTACCGCTCGCAGGCGGTAGGAGCGGGGGCAAGGTGGCACTCCTTCCTTGTGCCCAGACAAGCAAAGTGGCGAAGTTTAAGTTGAACTCGTATCAATCAGCTTTCCATTTGTTTACTCATCTCAACTCCTCTTCCCTACCCTCTTTGACTTGTTTTATTAGCGGCTACAGAAACGGGTTAACAGGTGGCCAGGGGAAGAAAAAAAAAGTGCGAATACTATATGTGTGTGGCTTCTCTGTCATTGTGTTGTTCTCTAATACTATACTAGTACTATACTATACTAGCGCCGAAGACGCGGGAGCGGCGCCGTGACAAATCCTGTTTGAATTTTGGTCATGTTCGAAGCGGCGGGTAGATAGATAAGCAGTAAAGACCGCACCGAACTTGAAGCGTATTGCTCACACGTGCTATGTGCATGGTGGATATACGTGTATGTGTGGCTCATGGAAGTGAAAAAGAAGAAACGGAAGAAATGTGGCATAAAAAGAATACGAATAATAACGTACCATCAATTCCCAGTTAGTTAATGTTGCAGTTTTCTTGTTAAATCTGTAACTAACAAAAAGATATGAAGGTATAAAAAGTATTCTTATAATTCACTGTCGGTGAGAACTGTTAGGCTGAATTATGTACAAGATGGTTTTAGACTAATTATGAGATGTAGGGTTGATACGGTTTATTGTAGTGAATTTCCTTTTTTCCTTTTAGTCAAAATGGAGCACAAAATTTACTTTTGCTGGAATATATTTTATTTTCTTAGGTTTGATTCGAGCGAGAGAACTAACTAAAGGTAGAATGGAACACGAAATTTTTGCTTGCTGAAGTGAACTCTATTTTTTGAAACTTGATTCTTGGAATGAAGAGAGCAAGTAAGAGTGTAGAATACAGCGGTATGTATAAGAACTGGGATTCACAATAAAACTAATCGATTGTTATAAAGGGAGCAACGATTTAGAAACGGCACATTTTATAAAGTGTTGGATTGTAGCAACGCAATATATACACGCATGCTGACTTGATATGTCAGCAAGTTACTTTTGTTATTACAACTAAGAGAGCAGCAGTTCAAAAGGATCGCAGGATGAAAGTTTTACAGAGTTTATTTTTTTCGAAACGGACAAGAAACTAGACCAATAGGTGGAGAAGATCGCAGGATGAAAGTTTTACAGAGTTTATTTTTTTTCGAAACGGACAAGAAACTAGACCAATAGGTGGAGAAGCCCCTACTGATTTTTAATAAAGAGGGGAATATGTGAGACAACATCGTCCGAGCCGAGGCTCGAACCTGCGTCGGCCAGGTCACACAGCCGCTCGCTGGCCACTGGGCTAGGAGCCCATCCACCAGAGTTTACGGCGGTACATCTAGCTATTGATAAAGCTGAGACTTGGACACATCTTGTTTCTCCCTAAGATCTGTTTCATAGATTTCAAGGCAGCACGTCCAGCTATCCAGAAGGCTAAGACTTGGATACATCATGTTCGTTGCTGGCATCTTCACGGTGCTCCGAGGGAAAGAACTCTCTTGCAGTACGAATGAAATAAAGAAAGTAGTTTCATATATCAGTCTGTCATACTATTCGGCGTGTAACTTATATAACAGTAAATTTATACGCACCTTTTCTTTAGGTTGTTTCCTAGGGCTAAGTCATCAGTATCTTGTCTTTTCTGTCCCTGTGGAAGTTCCTCAGCATGTGGATCCTGAAGGCATGAGAAGAAAAAATAATCAGAGATATCATATATTCTAATTGCATCATGAATTGTATTGTCATTGTACATACTTCATTATTTTTTGACTGTAACGATCTATTCTTCTGCAAAGCAAGATCTGTTTGTGGAGTTGCAAGCAGATTGTGTTGTCCCGTATCAGGTGGCACTGAAGCAGAGGATGAAGATTATCCAGTTGGAACAGAATGAACATCAGAGCTTCTTGTTTTCTATATTTAACAAAATTGAACAAAACAGACAAACGTAGATAGATATACACTCGACGACGTATATGTACATCACCCATCATTCAATCTTTGCACACCTAAGTACAGTAATAGCTTGAATATTGCAAGTGATAGAGCCAGTATAAGTAGCAAAGCAGCTGATCTTCAGTAAGAACTTCGCGTAAACAATGCAGGTGGTAAAGCCAGCATAGCCGCCAAAATGGCCAATCTTCAGTTTGGGCCTCCATGCTGCCGACTTGAAAACAAAGTCTGTTAGAGAAATGATAGAGCACAAAGGACTCCAAAAGCGAACAATTAAGCAAAGAAAGAAAAAAGCTTCAGTCAAGCAACTTGTCTTCAATTACCTATAAAGAAAGGATCTGTTATCCTTATAGACAATGTTTGTAGTGGTATAATTGTCCATGGGAGAACACCGGGTTCGGGAGGTAAACACACAGCTTAGAGTGTTTGTCCTTGGCTTTTGTTAATTGTCATTCCATAGCACAAACGAACTGGAAACTGGCAACGCCATAAGCATCTCTAACATGGTCACTATTCTTTGAAATGGAATCATAACTCAAAAAAACCTTCAGAGGAGCCAAGCACTCGCTTATAAACAACATCATTAATATCGTCGACAACTGCATTAGTTGGGCATACAATGGAATATCCCGCAAGATAGTCCGCATCAGGATAGTTGAAGAAAAAAGAATCATATACATAATCAATAGCAGCAGGTATACTTTCTGATGTTGGCAACAAAACCATATCATCAGGAATACATATAGGATAGCTAAAAGTTTCTTCCAGACCTGATATCCCAGATGCGGTCGATTGAGCAGTGATAGTGCCATTTCCATCATCTTGTGCCCACTGAGCAGACTGTGCTAATTCTTCACGTAAGGTCGCAGAACAAATTTGGGGAAGCAAGGCGCATATTAGTATGCAATTTTAAAATCTTGACATGATTCCATAGAGACGATATAAAATTTGGGGAAGCAAGGCGCATATTAGTATGCAATTTGGGGAACTGACACTTTGGTGTTAAGCACAAGGGAAAATATTTGAATGTATCACGTAAGATCTCGTTTATTCTCAGTGGAAAAGATGAGGAAGGATCATATGAGCAGTAAGAATTTTCCTTCATGTGTGCAAGAAAAGCTTACCTATGTAGGGGCGTGCCATTGCTGCAACTTCAGATGGGGCAGCGGTGTGAGTACAGGGCACAACCTGAGACAGTGTTATGGGGATTCAACATCCAGACGATTGGTCAATGATCGCAGCGGAAGACTATCCAGCAAGCCTTGAACAAAGAACTAAACAGAAAGTTCACAGAAATGCAGGTAAAGTTCAGCAAAAAGTACTTAGAAGCTCAACGTGATGTGCTTTTGGGGCCAACAGAATGGACATGGTAAGGCCTATTTCTATGAAAGCATAGTGGACCTAGTTCTGAAAGATGAGCAGGCAAAATGGGATGTTATTCTTTGGCATCGTTTGCTATCCGGGCTTATAGATCAAAGGATGAAAGACAAATAGTAGAATGTAAAGAAGCAATAAACATTTACTCAAATGTATAGAAAAAATACTAATAGGTACGCCCATCTGCTGCAGTTTTTTTTTTGTTATTCACTACATAGCTAGATGTCATACACCCGGATAATGAGTAGAACACAGTGTAGTAGATTGTGGCTTGTCAGGGCTTTGGATGATCGGCTTTTGGTCTTCACACCTTGTCGTCACTTTCTTAAGCAATGCCCAAATGCTAAAACCTTTAAATGACCATCGGCCATCATTCTGAAGATATGCTAAGTAGTACTACCGAACCTTCCAAACACAATGTCGAATTGCGATTACAGATCGTACACATATGGTTCAAGTGAAAGAGGTGGAAAATGTTCATTTCACAAGTTAAAGCACATTGGATCTTTAATTGATTTTTGTGCATATTGACATGATCACCACAGTAGCACACAAACTGGAAACTATCACATCTGAAACCATTAAGGCATTCTTGAAAATTCAGATAAGGGTTCTGCATGATTTGAGTACCTCTGGTTGCATCCCTTTTGCTTCCCTCGTATGCATCTTAGTATAATTGTACCAAGTAGGATAATAGTAGGATAAACTAACCACTGTACATGGAATCTAGTAGAGTACTAATTCGCATATTAGCACAATCTGTACTGTACCTCAATTGTTGTCCTTATTAGCATAACATCCAAAAGGGCACTGACCAAAGCATCTATGATGTAAGTGGATTTGATGCTAAAATACTGGTCCAAATTCATGAATGATTTCATAGGCCGATTGAATGAACAAATTAAATCTATAGAATGTTATGCTATAGATTTCTCTAAGTGGAAGGTTTCTCTACAATCTGCATGACGACGAAGTGTATTGGCTTTCTTTCTTGGAATACAAAACTTCGACGACAAAGGAAGGTAGAAACTATTCTGCAAAAACAGAGTATCTGATTGTGCTTCGTCCCTGGTTTATCTCTTGAATGTAAAGAAGTGAAACAATTTGCCCGGTGAAGCTATTTCACATTTAACACTGGCCCAGACCCTTTAAGCTACATGAAGCAACCATGATGTATATCTTGCCTTCCGCATGATCAACTTATATTGACTGAAAAAACTACACACACATGGGGTTTCCAATTGCCAAACATACCATTATTTCAGTCAGAAACGCGGAACATATCAGATTAACGAATGAATTACTGTTTCTTGATGGTAGACAAAGCAAACTGCTCACAGAACAATTCATACTCTGATATTATGGGCATATACTAAAGCATTTTGGTAAGCATAGAAACAGTGAATCTTTTTTGGTACCTTTCTTCTGCAGCTATCACTTCAGGTATCAAAATGTTGATATGCCATCTGGTGTCCGAAGTAGATTTGAATGCTAGCATACCTGAAAACTATGCCAACAATTTTTCTGTTTGGACCTTCTTCAAGTAGGTAAGTATTTTCTGGATAACAACTTCGCTTTACCTCAAAATTAATCAACCGGTGTGCCAACAAATAGAGCTATAGAATTCAGTAAAGTATGTACTCATGTACTCCCAGATCCTTGCGATTCGGACAGTAAACTTTCAACGATAGAACTGTCTGTTCACGTCCTTTAGCAGCGGGACTCCATCGATTAAATCCTGTTGATGGTAAAAAGAGAAAGTGATTACTACAGGGTAGTTATAGATTAGCCACCAAGAAAAAAAATAGTGTGTTTACTATTTCCAAAACATTTTCAGTATGATCAAATACAAAAAGAAAATAAGCCACAATATTTATCCATTGCTTAGTGTAAAGAGAAAGCACATGCAGCAATGCATTTTCATCACTTATAATTGTTTCTACTGGCAAATTGTCTAGTTTATTGATGTCTATGAATAACCGCTTAAATAAGACGGCTCAGTTCATGCCTAACAGGGATCCAAGTTTTAGTAAAGCAGAAGAATTCATGTTTTCCAAAAATCTCATGTACAAATTAGTACAGATCAAGGAAGACCACCAAAGGAAACATCAATCTAAAAATTAGCAGAGAGCAAAAAGCAACACTGGAATAATGCTTTGAAAAGGTTGATTTGCTGTGAGTACAAACCGTGAGAAAAATATAATGTGTATGTGTAGTCCGTGCATCAATTTCACAAAATCGCAGGACCTAAATTACTGCTGCCCAGCAATGGATGGAGCAAGAAAGATGAGAAAACCACAAGGCCGCACGCCTGCACAACACAAATGAAGTACCGTAGTGACAAAAGGGTGACCAGAGAAGTAACAAAAGATGCAAGAGAAAAATGAGAGAGCACACCTCCAGAAGAAACAACATGCCGCTTTTCTCCGCAAATCTATCACCGACCCGACACACCTTGAGGCAGATCTTCTTCCTTTGTTTCTTGACTGATATGCTGCATAAAAGTTCTGTTTACAGTCCATAGTAATTAGATTTCGATCAAAGTCAGCAGGCAATTAAGCATATACGATCTCTACAATGTCTTGCAACATTATATACCTGTAGAGCTTCTTCATATACAGCTCTCTCATCGCAACCAAGAGATCTATTTTCCACGTTTGGATGGCTTAGCATGCCAAAGCCATTGAAAACTTCAGCATCATGAACTGGATTAACGGACGACATCGATGGAGGAAACATCCCATATGTATGCGGGCCTCCATATGTGTAGGCATCATCTGACAATTTGAACAGGGGAAAAGGTAAATCTTGCTAGTCACAGGCTGCACCAGTGTCTTTTTAACAATTACTAATTGTCAGAGTTAATCAAAGATAAATGTGCTGTACTCACCATCATCATTTCCCTTCTCATATGAGGAACCATATAGCATCACCAAACAGTTTAATTAAATTCATTAAGGTTTGTAGCATCACCAAACAGTTTAATCAAATTCATTAAGGTTTGCAAAATTTATGCGTAATTAAGACCGTACCATGAGGCCATAGACAAAGACTTGGGCGCCGGAGGAAACCGATGGCATACCCAAAGCGTCCTGACTTACTCTCTGCTATCTTAAGAGCTCCTCGTCCTCAAAGCCAGCATCAACCCTGTGTGTCCCCGTCGTAGCCTGCACCAACACCCAAATCAACATGGCTGCATCATTAGCAGCCGCACTTGGGGTAGCACATCGAACGTCTCATTAGTACAGCAAGATCGACGCAGCAGTCACTCAAGAGACGGACGGTAGAGGCTACACCATGGGGAAGGCCGATGACTCACTGACGATGCCGATTGCGATGAAGGAAGAGGGTTCGCCAAGGGCGCAGGAGGCGGCGCGGGTTCCATGCCATGACCCAACGAAGGACGGAGGAGGAGGCTGCGGGGCATCCCGCTGTCGGGGGACAGCGCTGGATCCGGGGCCAGTGGGCTGCTCGCTCCCGTCGCCGGCGGAGGGAAGGCCACGGTGGAGAGGGCCCCGTGCTGCTGTGCTGCTGCGCTGCCGCTGGTGCTGCCCGCCACCGCTGCTGATACGCTTGCCCGCTAGTGATGCACTGCTGCTGCGGTTGCCTGGGAAGAGAGAGATGTGAGAGATAGGAGATGGAAGATGGATGGGCCAGTGGAGGCAGCGGCTACTCCCTTTCTCTCTGTCTCTCTCCCGTTGCCTCTCTGGATGTCTCTGGAATCTGGATGGAAGATTTTTTTGAGAGGAGATAACCCCCACGAAACCCCCACATGAATATCTCCACGTAACCCCCACGTGGATCTCCAACAGTAGATAGTAAAAAAAACTCAAAAAAAGGAGAAAATTCAAACCCTTCCCGGTTTAGTAATGTTATTATTATTATTATTATTACTTATTATGTGGAACACAGCGAATGGTGATTCATAATGCATCTCACTTTACTACATAACCTTCTACATCCCTACATCATTCGAAGGAGTTAAAAAAATAAAATATGAGAAGGGACTCGGCAAGGAAACATTGGTTCCACCACATCTTCATTTTTGAATGATGCCATGTTTGCCTCCAACCTACACACATGCTATGCCTTCTTCTCCACATAAGATGACCTCTTTCTCCCTCAGCACCTCCATCATTTTACTTAACTAAGATTTATATTCCTATGGATCATAAACAGACATACATCTTCATTTAGCAACTGATATGAATGATGCTCTGTTTGTCTTCAACCTTCACACGGGCTATGCCTTCTTCTCCACGTAAGATGTTCTCTTTATCCTTCAGGACCTCCATCATTTTACTTCATTAAGACATATTCCTATCGATCATAAATAGACATACAACAACCGCAGAACAGGGCTGCGTGCCTGCGTCATTGTCATTCCATCTCTGCTTCCATGATCCCCTTAACTTCAGCTTTTCTGGTCAATGTGTTGCTGCTTTGCTATGTTGTTACCCCACTCCCGATCCTCCCGTGTTTCTTCCAAGTCCACCAAATTGTCGTAGCCATTCCCATCATTCCTTACTTCGGATGGCTTGCTACAATCGTCATCTACTCCCTCCTCAAAGTTCTAACAAATTCAGCATTTCACAAAAAAAAAAAATCCGCACAAATAACTGACGGAAAATTGAAAGTGTTGTTTTGATCCATCATGAATAGTAAACTCAAAAAAAGAGTAAAAAAATTCAAAAATTTCTGAATTTTTTTTTGCTAAACATTGATGAATGTTTTCCCTGTGTGCAAATATTTGTGATGAAATGACTTTCATGGAAATGACATCTGATTTGTTATTACTGCAGTTTACCTGTCATAAATTCAGAGAAACATCAATTAGATCGCGGGGTTGTGTTGTAAATGAACAGGAACCATTGCACTAAACATCTGTAAAATCAGGCCTGCCCGTGAGAGCTTAGAGATGATACATCAAATCTTCCCAGTACCAATATGTAACAATGACATCAATATTAATCAATTTTTTTTCCACGGCTATGTGTTCCAAACTAAAAATTGAGACATCCCAATAATGCACAAGGAACCAGAGGAGGAGACATGGAGCATCTACCAGTGGGTGCCAACAAATCTAACCAGGTCTTTTCGCGCACCTCTCCCGGGTCTCCAGCAGCGACAAGCTCGAACTGCCCACACTTCCGTCTTCGTTCACCCCCCGCCTGCTCCGCAGTCTCACAGTCCAACTCATAGTTGGTGCTGAGATCGAAGTGCATCTTGTCGAGCTCGAGCACGAGCACGAGCCCCTCGCCCTGGTCGAGCTCATACACGTCGCGGGTGTTCTGGAACCCGCCAAGCATACGAACGGCGCGGCATACCCACCGACGCCATACTCGTCGGAGATGAGTCGGGCGATGGGGGAATCGACCCCGCCAGGACAGGCGGGGTCGTTGACACAGGCGAGGGCGAGAGTCGGGCCGAGGGGCTCCTCAACCTCCTCGACGTGGCTGATGTCGGCATGGATGCGCGGGCGACGCTTGAGCGCGAGGACATCACGGGAGACGGAGCGGTCATCGAGGCCGTAGAGGCGAACACGCATGGCGTCGGTGGTGGCGGCGATGGGGTGCGCGGGGGCGTCGAAGAAGAGGTTGCGCTGCGCGTCGTTGCGGAGCAGGCGGTGCGCGACGGATGAGTCCCATCCCACGGTCGAGGCTCGTGCGATTTTTTTATGCGTGCAGGAGAGGACGCGAGAAAATCAGTCGTGATGGTAGAAAACGGGAGGTGGATTTGGTGGAGCGAGGTGGTCGCATGGTTAGGAAGGAGTAGTTATTTATGCGATGTAGATTACGACGGTGATTGATTCTGCAGTACTTATGTATGCGATGGAGATTATGACCGCGATTGATTCTGGAGTAATTGGTATGCGATGGAGATTACCATCCTTATGTATACGAACGCCCCCCACCCTTCCATTTGAATTTATTCTATTACCAAATCTCTTGGCAGGTTTGAGATTGACTACCAACCGTGATCTGATTTATTCCCGTGTGACTTTTATTGCAATACCAAAGATTAATAACCGGCTTAAACCAGCGGGAGGGGAGATTTTTAGGTAGATAAAAACCAGTGGTACGGGGGTGGTGGGAGGTGGGACGAAATAAAACCGGATGAAAATAAAACCGGAGTACCAGACTACTAACTGCTGCATTAGGAGTAGAGATTTATTCCCATGTGACTTTTATTGCATTACCAAAGATTGATAACCGGCTTAAACCAGTGGGAAGGGAGATTTGTACGTAGATAAAAACCAATGGTACGGGGGTGGGACGAAATAAAATAGGACAAAAATAAAATCGGAGTACCAGGCTACCAACTGCTCCATTAGGAGTAGAGATGGTAGAAAACGGGAGGTGGAATTGGTGGAGCGAGGTGGTCGCATGGTTAGGAAGGGGTAGTTATTTATGCGATGTAGATTATGACAGTGATTGATTCTGGAGTAATTATGTATGCGATGGAGATTATGACCGCGATTGATTCTGGAGTAATTGGTATACGATGGAGATTACCATCCTTATGTATACGAACATGTAGTTGATTTTTTTCTTTCTAATTAGCTTGCATTTTCTGAATTTATTTTCAAGCCTTTTGGCGATGTGCGTTCAATGGGAGGAGACTTTTCTGTTGACTACATAGGCTTCTGTGGGGACTTCATCAATTTCAAGATTATGTGTCCGCCCAGTCTCTCGGAGATGATTATAAGGCAGGATGTGCGTGCGAGCGTTTATAGTGGTTAGTGTGTGTGTGCGTATCGATGATTGCCTGTGTCTACTGTGTTAAAAAAAGGTTTCCGGACATGTCTGGACCATCCAACCATGTCCCTCAAATTCGGACTGTGGCTATGACTGACGGGCCAGGTGGACCGGGAGGAGAAAAATATGAATCGAAGACGTGGGCTGTGGGAACTGACAATGGGCCGGTGCAGATGTCCGCACTCCTCCAAATCTCCCCCAGTTTGTTGACAGTTTGGATTTTGGACTTCCAGGCCATTTCGCGGACATGTGACGACTTCGTTAAAGACCTAAAAGTGTCTCCGTACCATCCGGTCCGAACATTTGCGGGCTTTTTCGCTGATTGCCGTTGGAGATGCCCTTATTTATTCATACTTTTTCACATGATTTCAATACTTCATTCTATTTTATCTTTTGAATGTAAAGTCTAATTTACGACATGTTTACATCTTTGAGTTCCTTACGATTTGGATTTTCAAAGAAGACCATTTTTGAATATATTAAAAAAATGTATTTCAAAACATGGAGAAACTCTATGAAACATAGTGATGCAATCTAGTACAATAAAAACTAATAAAAATTGATGAATGATGAGAACGATTGTTTATTAAAAAAATATTAAGCTTGTAGTGTATTGACACGGAATGAAACATTATGATATTGTTTCGAACAGATGAACCAAAGTGAAACGCTATGATTATTTTTTGTCAAATATAATAAAACATTTTTTTAGAAACTTCGTATTTCATTGTAAATGGCAATATATTTTTCTAGTTTCTTCTTGATTCGCCAAGTTTTATCATGAGTTGTTGTTTTCACTACACTTCAAACATGTTTAATAAATAAAATATATATTCATTTTTTTGAAATGTTCTATTGTAGTGTTTTATCGTGTTCGAGAGCATATCATGATGTTCCATTCCGTATCGATACGCTTCAAGCTTGATATCACGATTTTATTAAACATTCGCTCTTATAAAGTTTTTTTTTCATGTTCCATAGTTCATCGATATGGTTTATACAGTTTTGCCATGTTTCATAATTCAAATTGAAAATCCGTCTAAATATATTCAATATTGAACTTGTTATAAAGCTTCATTACCATGAACACAAATGTGCAAACGGATCATAAATCCAACTTTATGTTCAATAGATACGGACGTTTCAATTTTTAGAATAAGATTTTAATGCATGTATTTTTGAAAGGAGAGACTAGATCGATAGTTGCACTGTAGAACTTCTAGGATAACACACAACTCTGTACCATATCTAACACAACACAACATGTATATTAGAGTACAAAAATAATAGAAATAGTATGAATAATCTTGGTGGAAAAGGTGGCACTGATCCTCACAAAATGCATCAAAAGCTCAGTCATGCACGGTACCTCGCGTGGACAGTAGAACAACGGCTCTCCAGGTTAATGGATGGTCACGAAAGGGAGCGGTTTGAGCTGCTAAGAGAATATGAAGATATGTGTGCGGTTAGTTCAGCCTTCAGATTAGCTTTCTTCTGTGTGCGGTTGATGGGACTGATGTGCGACCCGACAATATTTCATCTACCATCGGTGACATGAATCGATCAAATTAAATGTGGTCCATAATTAATATATCTTAAGGTATAGTAAATTGGTGCTATATTGCACCAGTGGTGGAGCTACGTGCAATGCTGAGGGGGCCGCTGGCCCCCCAGCCGTAGCATATTTACTAAAGGAAAAAAATGAGAGCTTAGATTTAGAAGATTGTTATAATTTGGCCCTCCCAAAGGTGAACATTTTCTCTTTGGCCCCCCCCTTCGCTTCTCTGCTAGCTCCGCCACTGTATTGCACCCTACCGCCTTGCGAATATCAGTGCATTTTAAAGTTTAGTAAACTGGTGATATGTTCCATAGTAATGCACATGCATTCTTAGACTTTCTCTTTCCCAGTCCCCTCCATATTACTTTGCTGTATTTCACACTTTTCTTTGCTCATCTTAAATTTATTCGTATTTTATAATTGCAAAAGATGTTAATCTTTATGTTTTGTTTGAACATTAAGGATAAGTGGAGAAATCTACGAAAACTTGCCCAATCGGGCAGGGTTGGCGTAGGGTTTGACAGCGTAGGTTTGACACTTCACATGACTCATTAATTGAAATGTTATTTCATGTTTGAATGAATAGTTAATTTAGAATTACAGGGGCTTGATATGCTCTCCCACCTTATGTTTGGGGGGAGGGGGGCATAGGCCCCCCCTCCCATTCGTGCACGACATGGATGTTGAGTACATGTATCTTATAATTACCATTTATATCTTATAATCATCTATGCATGGTATATTCAAATATTCTTTGATAATTAAAAGTGTTTTTTGATCATTATACCTTCACAATGACTTTAATGATATGCAATATATATCGGTGGAAGTATTTATTTTACTCTATTATAGCCTCTCCGAATATGTATACATGAAAAACAACATGATAAGATGAAGCAGCAGTCGGGTTGGACGGATAAGATGAAGAAGCTAGGCGCAAAAATTGAGAGTAAATATCCATCGATACGAATGCCTATTTTTATATCCATGGCGCGGGCAACTTCCGCAATGCATCGTATACCGTCTATCGTGTTTCCCAACATTGTTCATCGGATTCACTAATGCCATCCCATGGTGCGATCATGAGTGTTCATGAGTTTCACCAGGGAAGGTGTCAGTAGTAGTTTGGAGTGGGAAGTTCATGTAGAAGTAATATTCTTAATGCTTTGTTAAGCAGTCCACAACTAATCCTCATTTAGACCTACTATAAGTTATGTTTAAGCAAAACTGGAGGTCTCTAGTTTAAACGGGCTCTCCGCATTTTTGTCAAAAAGAGGGGGCACTATGAATGGGATGAAGCCTTTTTCATTTGGTATTAAAATATTTATGAAATCGACTGAGAGGATAAGCATCTCGTTGGAAAGAGGAAAACAACTCAGGATGGTCTATATCTCCACAAATGCTATTTCTCCCCCGTTGCGACTTCTAATAGGTCTCGCCTACAAAACAACACTACTGGCCTGGCACAATACGGTAGACGCGTGCAAGTTTTTTATTGTGGTTTTTCATCGGGGTTTTTATTGTTTTGCATTGGTTTTCTTTGTTTTTTCTTTGATTTTCTTTCCTATTTCCTTTTTATGTTATAATTTTCTTATTTTCTTTATTTCTTTCTTTAGTTTCCATTGGCATTTCCTTTTCCTTTGTTGCTTTTTTTTTCTGTACACATTGTACATTTTTCATAAACATCAGGATCATTTTTTTGGACATGTTTAAAATGTTTTCAATATATTAACATTTCGAGAATATATCTTTTTGTTTTTAGTTTCCCAATATACATTGTACATTTTTTCAATACATCTGAATCATTTTGATATACATTAAAAAAATTCAAGTACATGATTAACATGTTTACAAATGCGTGTACATGTTAGTTGTTTTTCAAATACACGGTGAATTTTTTCTGAATGATAGAAAATATTTTAAAACCATACAAATTTTTTAAGCAAACATATTTCTGAAACATGTGAATATTTTATATGTATCACACATTTTTTAAATGGTACAAAACAATATTTTGAATTAGATGAACATTTTTTTACATTGCATAATTGTTTGCAAAAGTGTCACGTACAAATTTTTGAAGCACATCCCTTTTTTGGAAATAACACATACATATTTTTAATGGTACAAATATTTTCTAAACGCTGAGTGAATATTTTTTTACACTACCTGAACATTTTTTAAGTGTACGATGAACATTTAAAAAAATAAACTAAATTAGTTGTCATAACATATGTATTTACAAAACACAAATATAGGTTTTTTTGAGCAATACACAAATATAAGTAAAACAGAAAAAAACTTGTTTGTGACTTCAGGGTGATAAAACCACATGGCTACTTGGCTGGCCCACTAACCGCTCCCTGTAGGCGAGCTCAGCTTCCGTCATGCTAAAGGTGAGACATATGCTTGCCCCTGTGTCTTGTCTCTAGCGAGTGGCACGCTAGTCTCGCCTACAAACAAATATGTTCGGCTTGGCCCATGAACAACGACAAGTCGATAGTAACGTTTTTCTCCCAGAACGTGTCTGATCACTACTTAGTTTGTGCAATGCTTAGTGCTGGGTTCTTTTTCTCCTATAAATATTTTGAAGTTTTTAAAGTATATGTCTGAAAAACTGTTTTCTATAAAAAGGTCTGGCATCAATTAAATATGTTTATAGGGTATTAAAAATGGTAATTATGTTTTAAAAAAGGGTACATCACGTATTAAAAAGATTCCTCCGATGGTGAAAAATGTTCATGGGGTATTTTATTTTTTCATAGGATATTTACAAAATGTGGTAAAAAATATTCATCGTATTGTTCCAGAAAAGTCTGATGCCTATTAAAAAAGGTCATTGTCTTTGAAAGAAAATTCCATCCTTCAAATAGAAAATGTCTGCAATAAATGTTCATTGTGTTTTAAAATACTTTAATCACGTAATAGAAAACTGTTCAAGGCATATTACCCTTTTCAAAATATGATCATACATTAAAAAATGTTCATGGAAATGTGAAAAGTTCTCCACACATTTTATTTATAAAAATGTTCATGACATATGAATATATATTCATACTCCATGACCAATAGGATTATTAAAGTTAATGAATTTGATGCTGAAAAAATGGAAAATTAAAAAATTACAAAGGAAACTGAGAATAAATATATATAAAAAGTCACCAAGACCGATAAGGAAAGCACATTAACAAATTTAAAAAATAGGACATAATATTCCTAAAACAGACAGAAGATTCCCAAAACCGGCCAAACAGACAATCACTACTTCCACCAGGTCTGTTAATAGGCCACGACCCCCACGGTACCGCCGAGAGGCAAGAGCTACATCCATCTTGCAAGAGGCGAGGGCGAGATATAACTTGTTGGTGGCAACTCCGTCTGGAAAAAAAAGAGTGAACTTATCCACGAACGTGGGCGCACACGATCACTTTTTTCTCTTTATTATTCCGGTCGGTTTTAATTTAATTAAAAATGATGAATAAGAATAAGTTCATGAATTGGAAAAAGAGTTCACATTTGGAGAATGTTTGCGTTATTTTCTTTTGCAAAATTAAAAAATTTCATGAAATTGGAAGAGTCCTTAATTTGAAAATTGTTCAGTGAAAAATGTTCGTGAATTTGGGAAAATTATAATACTATAAAAATGTTCCCTTATTTTAGAAAATTGTTCATTAATTTAAAAAATGTTCAGTGAACGACATTTGGAAAAGGTTCAGTGAAAAATGTTCTCGGATTTGGAAAATGTTTACTTGAAAAATCTTGGCGGATTTGTAAAATGTTCATGAATGTGAGAATGTTCGTGTATTTGAAAAATGGGAAAAAAGGAAAACGGAAAATAAAAAGCAGGATAACCGGTGCATACATTGGACGTTGGGTAATCATATGATTGAGATCATCGGATACATCGAATGCAGAGTGACGCGTTTGTAATCCTCGTCTAAGAGCATCTCCAACCGTTCGGCCCCCCAGGGGCTTGAAATAGCGCCGTCTGGGGACGCGCCTGCGATAATTTCGGCGTGGGGGCGGTTTGGTTTCCAGCCATCGTTTTGCCCGCAAGCCCGCACCCCCGCCCCCCCCCCACGACGTTTTTTGAAACAGGAAATCGGCCAAAATTCGGCCAAACACGCCACAAATTCGTCCAGACTAGGCGATTTCATTGATATTTGTACAAAAACTTAAAAACATAAACTAAAAACTACAACTACGCCTAGAACTACTACGCCGCTGTCGCCGTCCGCCGCCGCCCGCCTTCTACATGCCGAGGAGCCTGTAGAACTGGGTGTAGTCACCGCCGTTGTCATCGTCGTCGTCGCTGCCGTCCCCGCCGTCCTGCGTGCCGCCGCCATCCCTGCTACACCCCTGACCAGCGTCGCTGATGCGTGGGGGGTTGGACGGCCCGGGCGCGTCCTCGTCGTCGCTGTCGAGGACGATGACGCCGCCTTCCTCGCGTCCGCGGCGACGAGCGGCGATCTCCTCGAAGGCGCGGTGTTGGTGCTCCAGCTGCTCGCGGACGTACTCCGCCCTCGCCCATTTGAGGGTGGTCTCGTCGGCGGCGGCCATGTCTGCGTGCTCCTTCTTCACTGGGAGCAACCCCGGCTCAGTCTTCGTCCTGACGAGTCGGGAAGAAGGAGAGGCGCGGCCGCCCTCGTGGATGACGAGGGCGCCGCCGCGGGTACGTTGCCCGAGAGGCGTCTCCTGTGGCTCCGGCTTAACGGGGCGGAACGCCGGCGAACCGGAGGAGAGGGAGCCAGAGCCCGACAACGAGGAGGTCGCTGTCTCCATCCGCCGCGGCGTCTAGGAGCTGCCGCGACAGCGCGAGAAGCTGGGGGGCGCCGGGTACTCCAGGCGCGGCGTGTTGCCGGCCTCGATGTGCTCGAGGACGGCTTCGAGGGTGCGGCCGGGGACGCCCCACCATCGGCGCCGCCCCTTGGAGTTGTGGCGGCCGCGGGGCTCGACGCCGTTCGAGGAGGCGAGCTGGTTGGCGTGGCGGCGTTTGAAGTACATATTCCATAGCGTGTTGCTGTCGGGGGCGTACCTCGGCTGGTTACGCACCTCCTCCGTCAGCGAGGACCGGATGCGCGCGATCTCGGCGCGCCGGGCAGCGCCGGTGGGCGCTGGTGGCACCGAGACTCCGTCGGTGCTCAGCTTCCATGTGCCCGGCACCCGCATGTCCGGCGGTGCCTGGTAGTCGGCCTCGTAGAGGAGCCGTGCCTCGTCCTCGTGCAGGTGACAGCGGCCGAAGCCATTTGCCGCCGCGCCGTCTCCTGGGTAATGCTCGGCCATGCTCGTCGGCGGGGAGAAAGGGAGAGGAGAGGCGAGCTCGGTCGAGAGGGGCGTCGGCGGCGAGAGGAGGAGCTGTGGCGAATGGAGTGTGTGCTCCACGGCGAGGGAAGGGCGGCTTTTATAGCCGGGCTTGGGCGGTGGGAGGGCGGCCGACGTGTGTACGCGTGGCGGGCTCGGGCGGGACGCGCGTCGCCGCGCCGCCTGTGAGGCATCAATGGAGTCTGACCGGCGCGGCAGCCTTGGCATTGATTCCCCGCGGGAACTGAGGCGATGAGGACGACGATGCGCCGGGGTCGCTGACTCGGCGGGCCCGCCATGCTTTCGCGTCAAAAACGATTTCCCCGGCGCCTCCGGGCGCCCCCCAGCGCGCCGGATTCGGTCTGGGTCCGCCGGCGCCAGTTTCGGGCCTAACCGGTGAAAACTGGGCTCCCGGGGATGCGACTGGGCCATTTTTTCGGCGCCGGCGCTAAAAAAGGGTTTTGGGGGGCCCGTTGAGGGCGCGGCTGGAGATGCTCTAAGACGTTGAAGCGACCTTGGATATTAGATTCCATGTCCTATATGACCGTGGCTGTGTGCATGATATACACACCCGTGCACGCACGATGCATAGTATATTGAGAAATAAGGATGACGGGCTCTCCCGGGCCTCCTCAGAGATCAGACGAATCTGGCCGTCCATTGCGTTTGCTTGATCGATTTCCGGCCATTCGATTTCGCTCCTGGACGATCTGGGCCGCCGGATCGAATCCCGGAACTGTTTCAATGAATAGTTACTGCCCCTC